>JAGFNQ010004232.1:81111-591232 GCA_024364735.1 Boesenbergia rotunda
CTCGATGTGATAGGCCTCGACCTCCTCTCGGAGACTGTGGATCTCCGTCTGAATCTGTGTGAGGCACTGGTCAAGGGTCGGTGGTGGAGGCTCGTCTATGTGTGCTCGGGCTGCTGCTGCCAGATCCCCGACGTCGACCTCAACCTCCTCGTCTGAGTCGATCGGGGCCCCGGCCTGCTGTCGTCTCCAACTCAGAACCCTGGTGGCCAATACCTCTTGACCTGCTAACGAGAAGTTCCTATATCCTATTTCATCAAAGTCGGTCATAGCGGTTATTTTACCCACGGTAATGTCACGACCGTGGTGATGAAGGAGGGAAGTGATGATGTGGCAGAATGGTGTGCGTACTCGTCCCTGGGTTGTAACTCTGGACGCATGCAAAATAGTATGAAACATGTGTAGTCCAATGTCAATGTCAAGGTGATGGACTAGGGCATACAGAAGAAAGGCATGAAAGGGTCGCATGGTCCCGAGATCTCTAGTGGAGAGTTGTAAGATGCAGCGGACCAGGACTCTGTACAGGCCATAGTCCTGTGCCTGAAGTTCAACAGCTTGGAATCGTCTATTTGTGGGGAGTGCTTCCCTATAGAAATAGGAGTGGATGGTGTCTAAGGTAATGTGAGTGTAGGGAGGATCAAATGAAGGATTTCTAGGTGGATAGCAGCAGAATGTGGACTGAGAGGATCGTAGTCCAAGGAATCGGTTTAGCAAAGTGGGGGTGATAGACAGAGGTATTCCTTGAACAGTAGTGTAAAACATGAGATTGTCTTGTTGAACTATGTTATTGTAGAATTCTGCACATAAGGATTCATTAATGGTATGAGTGCAGAAGACAAGATTATCTAATTGATAGAAGTTTATGATATTCATGGCTATGGGGCATGATTGGGTAAAGAAGTGTCTATTAAGATAGCTTATCTTGATAGGCTTGTAAATGGTTTGAGCAAACTTATTACATAATTCTAGGCTAGGGAACCTAGGGTTAGGACTTGGTTTGGCACCGGGGTTGGCCGGGTTTGGTCGACGTCTTCTAAGAGAAGAAATTTAAAAGAAGTATGAAAGTATTGCATTAAAAAAATTAATTTAAATGCAATAAAGAAATTATACCGGGCAGCTCGGGGAGGCATGGTTGAGGACGAGAGCTTGCAAGGTCTCTTGATCTTCTTGTAAGGAAGGAAGGGTGGAAGGAAGTTTGGTTTTTGGTGTGGGAAGAAAAGGGGATTCGGACCCCTTTTATAGACTTTACATTGGGGGCGCCCGGGAGCTCCCGGGTGGTCGGGTCAGTGGTCTTTGCCTTTGGCAGAGACTGCAGCTGGATGGGGGCGCCCGGAGTGCTCCGGGCGCCCGGGTTAAGGCTTGTTTGCAGCTTTTGCTGCATTGACTGTGATGGGGGCGCCCGTGTGGTTCCGGGCGCCCTGGTCAAAGGTCAGACTCAGCTTTTTGTCTCGGGAGAAGGAGAAAGCATGGTGGGGGCGCCCGAGGAGTCACGGGCACCCGGGACTGTAGTGGAAAAGACAAGTTTTATGTCTTGTCATCGTTTGACCATGGTTTAATCGGTTTGACCATGGTTTAATCGGTTTGACCATGGTTTAATCGGTTTGACTGCTTTGACTTGTGGTTTGACTATTTTGACCATGGTTTGACCGTGTTGACCATGGTTTGACCATGACCTTAACTATAGGATTAACTCATAATATAGGCATTTAAAGAATTTCCAATTGAGTCTTAATCTTACTGTCTCACCCAATCTAGGGTTTTCAATCACGTTAGCCTTATAGGTTTTGTGAGACAGGTTTTGATAAGTAAAATTTCTTTTGAAAATTTATTATTTATTTTGAAAACCTTAAATTAATTTTTGAAAACAGTTAAGTTTATTTTGAAAGGAAATGTTTGAATCTATACTTAACTGAAAATTTGTGTTAGATTTGAATTTGACAAAAAGTAATTTGAATTTGAAATTCAAAAATTGGCTTCCAGGTCTTGGCGAGGCACTAGGCCTTCTTTGGCTGTAGCCTTATTGGATCATCAACCCTTTCCTTGACAAAGCCGTTTAATGAAGTTTCATTTTCAAAATTAATCTTTGAAAAAGTTCTGGTCTAACTAGTTTGGATTTTGGATCGGTAGCTTCGGCTAGTTTCACCAGTCTAAAGAGACCAAGTATACTTGATTTTATTAGAATTGGTTTCCCTAACGTACTATCATCTCACCTCCACCCAATACTATGTTGTCAAATTTCAGTTAAGTTTGTTCAGTCCTTATACTAACTATTTCTAAGCATGGTAAATTGTAGAAATTTAAATAAACAATCAAACATGCAATTTGCAACCAAGAATTTAAATTTTATCTAACAATAAATATAGTTTTCAGTTTGGCTCCCCCTGGACTAAAGCCACGATGATGGTTAGGCAAGATGTGAATCTTGTCCTTGGGGATCCAATACTGATTTGATCCAGTCGGTTTGTTCAGGCACAGTTTGGGTACCCATGCCTGAACTTTACTTCTGGACTGATTCAGTACAGCAAAGTAAGATCTTTTTCTAGATTTGGTTCTATAGCCAAGTACGGATCGATTTAGAACAGACTTCTGTTTTCCAAGAATCATGTCAACACCCTTGGAGCCAGATGTGAATCGTTCTAAAGCTGATCTAAGATCCTTAACCTGAGTTTTCAGGGAGGAGTTCTCCTTCTCAAGTTTTTCAACTTGAGTAGGAGTTCCTTCTTGAACTTTCTTGGTTAAGGATTTAGAGTCAGCTCCCTCTTTCAGGAGTTTTACTTCTTTTCAGAGGGATTCGACTCGTAGTTTGGCTTTCGCCAAATCTCGAGAAAGATATGAAATAAGTTCGTTTAATTGACTATTATTGAAACCACTTACCTTGATTTCGCCGTCTTCTGAAAAGGTTAGACTGTCGTCGTCCTGTTCTGATTCTGACTCGGTCTCGACTTCTTCTGAGGCGGTCAGCTAGTAGGTTTGACTGGGGTGCTTCTTCTTCTTCTTCTGAGGAAGATTCGTCCCAGGTTGCTTGGAGTGCTTTCTTTCTTCTTGACTTCTTGGTCTCCTTTAGGTTTGGACACTCCGTCTTATAGTGGCCCTTCTTCTTGCACTCGTAGCAAGTCACGTTGGGCTTGTTTTTGTCACTTACGGGTTTAGCTGGTTCGTCCTTTCTTCGGCTTGTCCTCCGTTTGTTGGCTTGGTTCTTCAATTTTTTATAGTAGCTTCGGGCCAGTCGGACCAGCTCAGATCGATCTCCTTCTTCATCTTCTGCGTCTGAGTCTGAGTTAGACTCGGGTTCAGGTTGAGGTTTCTTCTTTGTTGACCTTCCAGTTTTTCCTGCAACAAAGGCAATACCTTTCTCGGCCATATTGCAGTTAGTCTGTTCATGAAGTTCTAATTAGGAAAATAATTTCTAACTTTATTTTTGAAAGATCCCTTGAGACCTTGTATGCATCTACCATAGATGCCCACAAGGTGTTTCTAGGGAAAGCATTTAAAGCATACCTTATTAGGTCACGGTTTTCGACCTTGTGACCTATAGTGTGAAGACCGTTCATTAGTTCTTGAATCCGGGCGTGAAGCTGAGCAGCTGTTTTGTTGTCGGCCATTTTGATGGTGTACAGCTTGTTCAGAAGCAGGTCTCTTTTGCTAATCCGAGTGTCTGATGTTCCTTCGTGCAGCTTGATCAGTTTTACCCACAGCTCCTTGGCACTGTTGAAGGGGCCCACCCGGTTCAGCTCCTCTTTGGTTAAGCCACACTGAAGGGTCTGAGTCGCCTTTGCATCTACTTCGATTCTTCGTTTCAGAGCGGTGTCCCACTCTGTGTACCTTTGAGGAACTCCTTCAGCATTTGTAGGAATCTCCAGTCCGGACTGGATGATAATCCACATGTCCACCTGAGTTTTCAAGTGGACCTCCATCGACTTTTCCAGTAAGAAAAGTCTTCTCCACTGAACAGTGGAGGTCTGGTGGTGCTGAATCCTTCTTGCATGGCCATTTAATCTGAAAAATATAACTAATAAAAAATATTTCCCAAGACTTGGTCTTGGATTAGTAGTGCGGGATAAGGAAAATAAAATAACGAGGGGTGTTGCACCAACCTCGATTAACGAAAAAAATTCGAACGAAAGATTTTAGAAGAATTTCGAACGAGTAAAAGAAAAATAAAATAGAAAAATCCGAAAAATTTTCAAACTGGTGGTTGCACCAAGTTTGAACTTCCCCGCTCTGATACCACTTGTTGGATCGAGAGAACCGATAGAGGGGGGGTGAATATCGGAAAGCGTTCGGATTTAAGATAGAGTATTTGCACAGCGGAAGATTAAAAATAAAATACGCAAACACCAAGATTTTTTACTTGGTTCGGAGCCTAGGTCGACTCCTACTCCAAGGTCCACGATCGTTGATCGTTTACTTTGGGCAATTCTATATCAGGCGCAAAAGCAGTTTACAAAGATTGATTACAGAATAAGTGCAGTAAGTAAAAAATTAACTCTTCTTTACCGACGTCTGGAGTAGATGGTATTTTCAGAGCAGTTGGACGTCGTCAGCGCTTGAGTCTCGTGTCGGGACGTTTCCGGAGCAGAGCGCGGGAGCAGAAGAGCGTAAAAGCGTTGAATGAAATCGTTGTCCTGAAGCCTTGGTTCGAGGGTCCTTTTATAGGGCCTGGGGGTGCCCGGGACGTCGGGGGCGCCCCCCACGTGTCATCCGATCCGCCTCGGTCTCGGTCAGCTTCTGATCCCTTTACATTCGGGATCAGCTTTGACCGGGGCGCCCGGAGCGCTCGGGGCGCCCGGAGCGCTCGGGGCGCCCGGAGCGCTCGGGGCGCCCGCATTGACCGGGTCAAAGCTTATCCTTTGGCTTCGTTGGTTTCTGGTTCGAAGGCTTGCACTTGGGGGCGCCCGGGACGCTGGGGGCGCTCGGGAGCACGGGGGCGCCCGGGACACTCCGGGCGCCCTACTCAGCCACTGCCTCACTCCTTTGAGACTCTCTGAGCTGCAGACACTCGTTCCTTTGGTCCTGCATCCAGGGTTAGTCCAAAATAATATAAAATAATAATGTGTTAGTTTATACAGCCTTAGCTTTCTTGGTTCTGACTTTGGGCCTCCAAAATGGAGCCCTAGGTCGAACCGACGCCTACTGTTCCCTCGACGGGGAACGCGTCCTCACCTACTCCTCTCGGGAGAATGTACCTGATGCCAACCGCTCCTCTGGTTGGACTTTTGCCCGGCGGTCCTTTGCCAGGTCTTGGATACCAAGCTGTCCTTCGCCCAGTGCCTAGCATTCCTTCGCTAGGGCTTCAGTCCCAAGCTGTCCTTCGCCTGGCGCCTAGCAGTCCTTCGCTAGGGCTTTTCACCCTGGCATTCCTTCGCCAGTGCCTAGCAGTCTTTCGCTAGGGCTTTTTACTCTGCACACTAGAGTGACATATTAGATAACAAGTAAGACTTAACTTTTGAACCATGTTGTCATTATCAAAACACAGGTTCGACTTGGGTGCTTTCTGCACCAACAGCCCGCCCCTCCCGCCCCTCGTTTTGAGTCTCAGGAGACACAGGATCTTGAGGATACCCCAGAGGAGTAGAAATATTTTTGTGATATGTTATATTTTTTCTCTATATTTTTTCAGTAACTATCTAGTTTGTTATTATATTCATCAATAATTGTTTCTTATTAGTTCATTTTCGTTTACAGATTGTACATTATCAGAGTTGAATTCAGATATTGACTCGCTTGAAAGGTATGTATATTGGATATTGTTTCTTAATTCTTTCTTATTTATCCATTTTTATTTACAGATTTAACATTATGAGAGTTATATTTAGATATTGATTTTATTTAACTTTTATTTATCTTCTATTGTGCAGAGTATTCACTCTGATATTCATGTATGTATTGTTTCTTTAAACTTTGACTTTTGATGTATGAACTTAGATTTTTGATTCAATTCTTGTTTGATATGTATTTAATATGTTTCTTATGTGTGTGGAAACTTGAATATTGGATATTGGATGTGTTGTGTTTGTTATGTGTTGTGTTTGTTATGTTGATATGTTGATATGTTGTGTCTATTGTGGTTTGTTATGTGTTGGATATTGGATATGTATTGAATATATATATGGGAAGGTGAAAAAGAAGGCTAAATCTGTTAGAAATTTTCCAGGATTAGCGACGGATTTTTGCCATATCCGTCGCTAATAGCGACGGAGATTTGACTTTCCGTCGCTAATAGCGACGGAGATTTGACTTTCCGTCGTCAATAACGATATAATAGCGACGGATGGTCAAATCTTCGTCGCTAATAACGACGGATAATTGACCATCTGTCGCTAAAGTCTCCCCGGACACGTGTCCGATGGATCTGGTGTTAGCGACGGATAATTGCCCATTCATCGCTAAATTCTCCCCCGGACACGTGTCCCATCGATCTGGTGTTTTGCAACCGGAGGGGGGGGGGGGTGCCTCCGTCGCTAATAGGGACGGCTTTGCTATTTCCGTCGCTATCTTTGCTCTGCGACGGGTTTTCGGTCGATGGTGCTCTTTCTGTTGTTATTAGCGTTTAGCGACGGAATAGCGACGGATTATGTCCGTCGTTGAAGGCATGAATTTTTGTAGTGTATGTTTTTTTATTATAACTAAACACAATTAAATTAGTAAAAATAATAAACCCAATCTTACTAATAATATTATGGATGTTATTGAATAACTTTTAAATAATTAATAATTTCTTTTCGCTATTTAAAATAAAATAAATTATCTTCTATCGCTCGAACTCTAATAAAAAATAATGTATAATCCTGTGAATAAACTTGTCTGTATTTATTTGGAGAGTTATAAATTTATTTTTTTACATGAGTAATCATAATAATTAGAAGGTAAATATATTATATTTTTTAAATATATATATATATATATATTCTTAATTATATGATTGATTATTTTATTTATTATATTTCTTAATTATTTTATCTTTTTATTTTTTAACCAATATATATATATATATATATATATATATATATATATATATATATATATATATATATATTGGTCTTACACCGTAGTTAAACACACAATATAGGATAAATTTTCCTAAACTCCCTACTTACCAAGTCAACATTGCATGCAATCCTTACATAAATATTTCTTTATATGCAGTCCCTGATATGATATTTGATAAGTATTGTTTGAAGAAAAGTGAGTATAAAATTTAGAAAATTGAGTATAACAGTTTGCATCCACCACATCAATACCCATGTACTCAATTTTTACCCTTTTATACTCAAATTTTACTCTTTTATACTCAATTTTCACTGATATATACTCAATTTTTACCTTTTTATACTCAGTTCCATCAGGGAATAAAAATAAAGACAAATTTGTGTGGAGAGTGAATACAAATCTTAAAGGGCTATTAAGGAGTTTATGGCAATTTACCGCAAAATATACATATAAATTATAAAAAATAATTAATAGTACACCATCCGTCAAGAGTTATAATTCTTTATGTCTTCCGGATTTTTATTATCGTAACATTATTTTTATATATTTCAAACTAATTCTATTTTAAATTTTTATTCAATTTATTTAGTATGATATTCATGTATGTTTACTGATATTGATTTTTTTTCTTAAATATAATTGAAGTTATCTATGATGCCATCAATTGTTATTGAGATTATCATGAATGGGATGATAACCAATGTGCCGGTTATAACGATGATGACAATAATAATGACACTAGTGAATATAACACTTGATGATTATCATTGTGATAAAAAGTGATTCGTTTATCTTAGTGCTTCCGTTAATTCGTTTCAGGGCTAATATGGAAAGGTAAATCACGGAGACTACTAATCTAAATACTATGGTTAATACGTGAGAAAGATAGATATACTGACTTTACCAGAATTTAATCCTAGATTTCTTGATAATAACACTAACATACTACCTCGATGTTTATCCTAATGTAAGGAGGATAATGCAAATAGCCGGAGAGGATACGAAATTTATCAGGGTTACTGTTAATCATTTTATCTGGATTGAGAATAAATAATGTAATGCATTTTCAACGGTGAAATAAAATTTAATTTGTATATATATTTTTTAATATTCATAAATTATATAACAATCTTTAAAAATAAAAAAATAATATATAATAAATATTGATCATTATCATTCTCATTTTTATTATTTTTTATATATCCATATATGTCACATATGTTAAGAAGAAATACACCATCAAAAGAAAAATATAATATATCTTTCATTGCCTTTATCTATTTTAATCAAATTTATTATTTAAAGAATATTTAAATTAAAAAATATCTTAATTGTAAGTATTGTATTCCCATGCAGAAGGCATAATCCGGATGTGCATGGGCCATCTCATGATCAGGGATAGATTTAAGAATTAGAAATAGATTGGGTTGGTCGTGAGTTGGCCGAGTCCACCATTGAAGTAGTCCAAATTCACTTCGTGTGAGCACGTTATCATCTCATCTTTTTTTATATTTTATTAAATTTTAAATTTTTATTAAATAATTTTTTTATTGTTTATGAAATTATTAAATTAATTTATCTGATATTTAATTTATAAATATTGAAAATTTAAGAGTCGTGACAGCGCTAACTCAATGTGTGTTGTCGATGGTGAAATAGAGGGTAGTTAGTCCTCGAGCACGATGTGAGGTCGGCTCGAGCGTCATGATGGTCCAATATAAAAAATAATTAATAAGGTTTTTCTAACCTCAGGCGATCGGTTCGACCCCACGGAAGTTTCCCACTGGCTGTCAAGGTAAATCGGGAAGCGCTTGTGGTGGACGGTCTAGAAGCCCTGCGCCCTAGGGTTCACGACCCTTGGAGGAAATCTTCCTACAAATACGCCGTAGCTGGGATCAAATCGCGGATGCTTGGGATAGTAACTAGTCGCCCTACCGCTGCATCATAGCTCCGGGGGCCCTGATGGTCCAATATAGACCGGCTAAAAGGGGGTGAATAGCCCTGCAGAGTTAAACTATATATTTTATAAATTCTTTAGCAAAGATGCAAATTAGTTATGCAACAATTAAAATAAACAACATCAACAACTTAACAGAAAACTAGTAAGAGACTAGGAGTTTGTTACAACTAGGGTGGTTGCTAACCCAAGACAATAACAGTATACTAGAAATATCTCTTTCAATGTAGGCGGAGAAGCTTGTTACAGACGTTTAAAAGCTTTGAAAAGAGTAGGAAAATGATTACAAGTTATTATATGTTAATCCTAGCTCTAGGAGACTATTTATTGTCTAAAACAAAAAGTTACCGTTGAGTTGGCGTAGACTTGAGGCATCTCAGTTGTGACCTGAGACGTCTCAGTTGGATAAAGTTTTATCCATGCAGGCAATGGTCGCTCAACGATAGGTGTTGATCTTGAGGCGCCTCCAGGGACAACTGAGGCCCCTTAGTTGACCTTTTCATTAAAGTTAATTTTTGTGTTGACTTTTCTTCGTCTTTGTCCGCGTGGATAATTTTCGGCCATCCGGAGTCGAGCTTACTCGAACCTGACTCTGACCTTCTCCTCAATGGGCATTCTCCCCTGCTTCTCCTCCCTCAGACGTCGTACACGCCCTTCTCGTCCATTGATGTACTCATCTTCAGTCTTTGAGTCCCTTGGATGTACCGAGCACGTCGACTCTCTTTTTGTGCTATCCTTCTTGTCTGTTGTGTCTTCCGTTTGACTTCTTATACTTCTAAACTCCTGTACACTTAAACACAAGGATTAAAAATAATCAAGATCTAACTTGACTTGATTAATCAAATCAAAATCAACCCGGGATACTTATAGTCTATACGTACATCCATCCCTAGTAGAGCATAAATTCAACTTGACTAGTTTGCCCAATCTTCTTGCTTCTATTGGTATGTCCAAAACATACTAACTTATCCTAACTAGTTAGATTGAATAACTAACTCAACTATGTTAATTTGATACACTTTGTTTGTTGGGCCAATAAAATTTATTATTTAAAGGAGAAATAAATAAGATGAATAAATAAGTAAGAAATAAATATTGTAAGACTATTTTTGTTATTTAATATAGAAAATATTCTAGAAGAGTAATATGACAGATCAGCTAAGTGAGTCATTGGATAATAGGTGTAATGGATCAAATGGTATGTCTTGAAAAATGGGTTGAGCTATACCTTAAGACTGCTCATGGGTAGCTATGTTTCTGAATATATCATAAATATCTATCACAATCCAAAGTATATTCACAAAAAATATGTTTAACCAACTGTACTCAAAAGTATATTAATAAATCTCTAAATACAACCCAACAATTTATATCACAACCTACACGACCCTTAGACACTAACACACAAGTAGACGAATTCGTTTCATTCACTTTTTATTTTATCATACTGAGATCGATTATAATACTGGTTCTTAATTGATCTTGAAAACTAAAATATTAATAGAAATTTGAAATAACTAACATGAATATAATATTGTTTCGGAAGGAGTCTTCGACGATGGCCAGTCACTGAGGATCAGCCCCTACAGAGGTTGCTATGTCGCCGAGAAATGAGGGAATCCTGCGAGAGTAACACAAGCGTTAGGGGACACGTCGGCTGGGGTCCGGCGGAGTCCACTCCGACGCTCAAGTTAGTAGGGTAGCTGAACGATGGTGCCAAAAAAAGGAAATATGCAGAGATTAGAGATCGTACCCCCCTTACCGGAGGGATTGAGCTACCTTTTATACCCAGGTAGGCCGACTGATCGTGCCCCCCTTATGGCGGTCAAGTTTTCGAGATTCAGGCCGCGTTCGCCGCTTTCGGTGATAGGGGATATTCTTTTGAAATAGTCCGCGTTCTTATCACTCTTTCTTTAGTTGCGCCGCCCGGGGCTCTCGAGGTCGGTAATTGCGGGGACTCTACATCCAGAGGCAGGCTCAGGCGTCTTCAAGTTCGCTATTTCCTGGAACGTTCTCGAGACCCTCCCTCTCGGGGAAGGGCCCGAGCCTCCAGAGTGCGACCCCCGACGGAGGGCCCGGGGCCCGAGATAAGAGGTTACACCAAGTCCCGACTTCTTCATCCCCTATACCAGGCTCGGGTTTTCCAACCCTATCACAAGTCTCTCCTGTCTGTGCCTATGCTTAGGTATGTGCTGCTGTACCCGTTCCCTTCATAAGCAGGGAAGCTTCTTTGGGCTATATCCGTCTCATCCAGAGTTATGAGGAGCCCCCCCGTTTGATGTCTTCTTCTTTTCCCAATGAAGCTTCTCCAGCTTCCCGAAGGCTCGTAATGATGCCCCTCTTTCCGGGATCAAAAAACACCTGATCTTATGTTTAGAGGGTAGTGGGGTGTCCGTGCGAGTGCCTTATTGCCACGTATTACAACGGCTACCCCCAAGTCCCCTAGACGTGAGTGGGTCCCGTTGAGCCTTGACGGTCGGTGATCTAGACAAAGCGGTTCCTAGCTTTCCATGCGTCTTGTTCTTATTGCACTTAAGCGGATCCCTGCCAAGGTATAAGGGGGGGGGGGGGGGGGGGGGGAACAGGCGCCGACGTCCATTTCTGGTTCAGCGACTGGGTGTACTTCGTCTTCTTCTCCTGCAGGGCTTCTTCTGCGCGTGAGTAATCCGTCATCCTCTCTTTTGCTATCCAGGGGTCATGGAAGGTTATCGGGCGGAGTGGTACTAATCCGCCTCTTCGAGAGTGAGGTTCAAGGCTTTGCATGTGGCCGCCGAGACATATGAGGTTCCGGCCGAGATGACGATGGTCATCCCTAAGGTAGACCAGAAACCTATGGAACTCCCCGCCGGCATGCTGACTTTCTTCTTAGGACAGATGGAGCTAGGGCTTCGATTCCCTATCCCCCCTTCTTTGCAAACATAGTCTCTTATTTTAGCATTCCGTTGCACCAGATGGCTCCCAATTCCTTCGCCCAGATGGGGGGGGGGGGCATATATCATTTTCAAGCTCTTTGGTCTTCCTCTGACTCCACCCCTTTTCCACTCCTTCTTCACTCCGATAGGGTCACGAGGAGTTTTTAGCTTCGTGGCCCGTCCAGGCCATAGGTTTTGGAGGGGGGGGGGGTTTCCTTCTTCGCATAAGGGATGGAAAGAGAAGTTCTTCTTCATCCAGCTATCATCATTGCCCTTCAGCCCATTGTGTTGGATAGCTGACTTGCCCACTCCTCCCTCCTTGGGGAGCTTCTTTTGCGACCTAGTGTATCATCGTGCTAGAGAGGTACTATCGAGCATGGAGTTCAGCGGCCCGGGTTTAGTTCAAAGCGAAGAACTCATGTACCGGGCGGGCCTTAGTCCTAAAGTAACGTAGATCAATCCCTCCCTAGATATGCTCGTCTCTATCTTCTGCGCACATTGGTTCTGATTGATGCTCTTTCTGTTTGGCTTCTGCAGAGGAAGTCATGTATGCCAAAGCGATGAGTCAGTTCATTAGGTGGCAGGAGGCCAACAAGGCGACCCTGAATCCTCCTCCGATTGTTCCTGACAATCCTCCCGCCCCCGTTGAGTCCGTCGAGGGGCCCCTTGTTTCAACTCAGGGGGTTGCCTCCAACGAAGGGGTCGATGTTACTGTTATATCCCCCCTAGCCAAAGAGTCAGCGCCCCCAGCCCCGCAGGTTGCCTCGGGAACCGGTTCCCCCTTCGTGGGTGACCCCACTCCAGGCACGAGCAGCCCTGACAGGGAGGGCGCACAATCTGCGTCCTCCACCCCCGTGATAGTCGTCCAGCTCCTTGGCCGGCAGAAGTGGTTGCTCCCCAAGGGCTTGGGCCCTTCTTGGAAGAAGCGATGTCTCATCCGTTCCTCTTCTTTTCTCTCAGTGCTTGAGGAAACGATTCTGCCTACCGAGGTAGCCTCGCCTACTTCGGCCTCGCCTGTTTCCATCCCCGAGGTGGCCCCCTCCCATTACGTCGCCTCCGCTGTCACTCCAACGGGTAAGGAGGCATCACGTATTCAATTTCGTATGAAACTAGATCGATTAAGGGAGAGGTTGGATGCAGCGTTAGAGGCCTCCATGCGGTCCCCCTCCATGGTGCACCCGGGGGAGACTCCGACCGCTCGAGCGGTGCCGGAGGGGGTTTCATGTCCCGACGAGAGGGACTCCAAGTCTCCCAGCTCATCTACTGAGGCTCCTATCGTCCAACATCCTTCAGTTCATCCACCCTCTCCACCGCTCGAAGAGCAGGGTGACGTACCCTATCCTCCAGCAGAGGTAGTTGTGCGGGCCTCGGCCGGGCCGCTAGCTAGTCTTCGAAAAACCCTTCTGCAGGTGTGAATTACTATAGCATTTGCCTGCCTTTCGGTGCAACTGCAAATCTTTTAGTGCGACGTTATGCCGCTGAGGACTGCATGGTGATTGGCCGGGGCCTGTGTTCCGAGCCCCAAGCCGAGACCTTACTCTAGCGAGCCCTAAAGGCGGAGGCAGCTGCGAGTCTTGAGCATTGGTCCGGGGTGCAGCAGGCCAGCCACAACAAGGCTCTCCGTGAGGAGGTCAGGCAGCTAAGGAAGCTTTTGCAGGACACCGAGCAGGCCCTCGAGAATTCCTGACACCGGGAACGTCTAGCCTCTGAGAAGGCCGTGTCGGTCACTCAGGATCTCCTTCAGGTGACGCAGGAGAGAGACCAGCTCTAGGTACAAGAGAAGGAGCTACAGAGCGAAATAGAGTCCCGGCTTCTGATGGTTACTGACCGTGCCTTTGCCCTGGAGGATGACGTAGTTCAAGCCAGGGCGGATGCACAGGCGACTTCTGAGCAGCTCAAGGAAGCCCTGCTTGAGCAAGATGATATGTCTACTGAATTAAGGTGGCTAAGACAGTCTGTTGAGGCTGCCGAGGCTTCTGCTGCTCCGGAAGTAGAGAGGGGCTTCAAGGCGAAGTTCCTGGGCTCGGAGGAGTTTCGCGCCATCGTAGCCGACCAAGTAATGGAGCGTTTACAACAGGGCTTTCATGAGGCCCTCGACGGGCTAAAGAAAGGTAAATTCTCGTCTCCCGGCAATGACCCAAGAATGTAAATACACTTCGACCTGTGTACAGGTCTCTGCTCAAAGCCTCGAGCGGCCTGATTACGGACAAAATGTTGTTTATCATTTCCCTCTGTGTGCGAATTCTAATATGATGTGCTCTTTGTCTTTGCGTGTGGGCTCCACCAATCGACTGCCTTTGAGGTGGATACTAGGAGTCATATCCTTGCACGAGGAATTTAGATCGGCGAAGCCTCGTTGCTAGCCCCTGCTCGCTAAAGTGTAGGGGTGGTTTTCGAACCGTCTTCTTCGTATTATTCGTAATCTCCTTGATTGGACCCATTATGAGTCGCGGGTTCCCAAGCGCATTAATGGTGCATCAATCGAAAAGACGCTTGGAGTTATGGCACCGGCTGCGTGTTAACTGCTTGGGAGAATCCCCGCACTATAAATAGGGGAATGGGAGGAGCCAGCTTTCCTCATCCCTCTGGTTTTCGCTTCCTCCCTGGTGCCATTACGTGCATCTTCCATGTCCCTTGTGCGAACCCCCATGCTGCGCTTGTTTGAAGGACTAGACAGGGGTAAAAGCCTTGGTGTCCTCCCCTTTGCTAGGGAGCATGGAGGAGATAATGCCCGGGGTCTCGTTGAAGATTCTGGGGGAGGCGGAACTCCCTGCTTGTCTGTGGAGTACGGAAAAGACCTTATGTGGTCCTCCATGGGGCATGGGGGAGATGACTCATCCTGCTGACCCCCAAGCCCCTGGTCAGCCGGTGGCGGTGTACCCCATGCACCATCGGCTTCTCGCGAAGACGAGGGTATCCTGGGGTACTTCGTTACCGGGGGACGTCGCGGGTTTGAGAATATTTTCATCTGTTTTNTGCGTCTTTACACGCTCCGGGAAGAAGTTGCGGCCTCTTTCTTCTGCGGGTCTACGGCGGCTAAGATTGAGGGTGTCTTGATGGGGCCGGACTCCGCGTGCGTTACCTCAGGCATCAATCTTCATTTTGGCTTGCTTGTCAGGAATATCCGAGGTACTCATGTGTTACCTCAGGCGTCCATTTTCGTCCCAAACTGCTTGTCAGGAATATCCGAGCTACTCATGTGTTACCTCAGGCGTCCATTTTCGTCCCAGGATGTCAAGATGTATGTCTTCATGTATTTCATTATGTAAATGAATAATTACTTTTGTATACGGGTCCTGTTGTACGATTGCCTTATATTCCAATGCGCAGTGGGTTCTTCCGAAAGTGTTTTGTTTCCTGCTTCGGAATCGATTAAGTTCCCCTTTGGTTCTTGGTTACTCGAACGGTGGTGTAGACCCTCGGTTGGGTCCAACTGCTCTCGGCGACATCTGACCCGTGGGGCCCAAGGGCTGGGTATTACTTGGTCGAGTGCGTAAGTCCCGATCCAAGCCTAAGTACCCCGGGCGTCCGCTGGACCGCGGGGCATTAGGGTTTAGAATTACTTGGACGGGCGCGTAGGTCCCGAGCCAAGCCTAAGTACCCCGGGCGTCGGCTGGACCGCGGGGAATTAGGGTTTAGAATTACTTGGACGGGCGCGTAGGTCTCGAGCCAAGCCTAAGTACCCGGCCGTCGGCTGGACCACGGGCATTAGGGTTTAGAATTATTTGGACGGGCGCGGAGGTCCCGAGCCAAGCATAAGTACCCCGGGCGTCGGCTGGACCGCGAGGCATTAGGGTTTAGAATTACTTGGACGGGCGCGTAGGTCCCGAGCCAAGCCTAAGTACCCCCGGCGTAGGCTGGACCGCGGGGCATTAGGGTTTAGAATTACTTGGACAGGCGCGTAGGTCCCGAGCCAAGCCTAAGTACTCCGGGCGTCGGCTGGACCGCGGGGCATTAGGGTTTAGAGTTACTTAGACGAGCGTGTAGGTCCCGAGCCAAGCCTAAGTATCCCGGGCGTCGGCTGGACCGCGGGGCATTAGGGTTTAGAGTTACATGGACGGGCACGTAGGTCCCAAGCCAAGCCTAAGTACCCCGGGCGTCGGCTGGACCGCGGGGCCTTAGGGTTTTACATTACTTGGACGCACCTTTGTTATTTTGAAAGGAAGCTTTTCATTTTATTACTTGATTCGGCTGCCTACTCACAGCAAGACATAGACAATTGTACTAAAGAAACTCCGGCTCTTACCAGGACATTGGGAACTGGGGCCCTTAGCTAGGCTAAGACCTCTTCCGCAGCTATTCCTCCAGTCCCCGGGGATTTTTCCTAGACTCGATCCTGACCTCACCGCTATAACACCTTCGCGAGACAAGCTGGTCTCCTCGAACTTCCACCACTCGATCGCCCACCGGGAACTTAATCTTCTGGTGGTAGACGGAGACCACCGCCTGGAAGGTATTGAGCGCTGGTCGACCCAAGATGGCATTATAGGAGGAAGGCGCGTCCACAATTAGGAAAGGAGTCCTCCGGGTTCTTTCGAGCCTATCGTTGCCCAGCGAGAGTGAGAAGGTAATCTGTCCCAATGGCTGTACGCGATATCCCGTGAAACCAAACAAGGGGGTCGCGACCGGGATCAATTCATCCTCGTCTATCTGCATCTTCTCCCAAGCCGCTTTGTACAGAACATTCACGGAGCTTCCTGTGTCTACGAAGATGCGTTTTACCTCATAATTGGCGATGCGAGCCACAATCACTATGGCGTCCTCGTGTGAAGCTTCTACTTCTTCGAGGTCAGATGGCCCAAACGAGATAGTGGGGCCCGCCCCCAGGCTCCAGCTCGTCCCGATGGAGTAATTTTCCAAACGTCAGGTGTATGACTTCCAGGCTCGGTTAGAGTCGCCCTTGGTAGGTCCTCCGGAGATGACCCCTACATGGCCCAAGGGGGGGCCTCGCACAGGAGCTTTGCCCTTTTGGGGATCTCTTTCCAAGGAGGGAGATCTTCGGGGCGCAGGTCCCCGGCTCCTGCCTCTGGATCACGATCGGGACCGTGGTCGGGCTTCATTTTCCCTGGCAGTCCGTCATCGGGGGGAAGGGCTTCGTCGAGGCGACTTTCCGTGATACCCTAGCGTGTTCCATTTTCTCCGTGGTTTGGCCTCTGCTTCCTCAGGGAACTTTTTTCTCAGGGCATGACACTCTTCTGTGGAATGCGTCGAACTGCCATGAAAGCTGCAGTACTTGGGAAATGCCTCTGGTGGTTCGATGTCCACTGCCTCCACCAATCGACGCTTGCTAGTCCAGTGGTCTCTTCCGGGTGGTAGGTCTTTTCCCCTCGCCGGAGCTGGTGGCTCCTTCCTTTCCGAACGAGGGGCTGCGAGAGGTGGAGCTCCGACTGGATCTTTGCGCCGGGCGTACTGCAATTCCTCTATGTTGACATGCTTAACTGAACGTCCTAGCAAGTCATCGAAACTGGCGGGGGGATTCTTCACCAAGGATCGAAAGAAGTCTCCTTCCGCAAGCCCTTGGGTGCAAGCCCTTGGGTGCAAGCACTAATGAGTATCTCCAATGTTGCGCTTGGTACGTCCTGTGCCACTCGGTTGAACCTCTGTATGTACTCCTTGAGCGGCTCCTTGGGTTTTTGCTTAAGAGCGAACAGGTTGAGCGCTGTCTTCTGGTAGCGCCGGCTGCTCGCGAAATGGTGGAGGAAAGCTGTTTTGAACTCCGCGAAGGAATTGATGGAACCTTGAGACAGCCTCTGAAATCACCGTTGCGCTGCGCCAGACAAGGTGTTCAAAAACACCCTGCACTTTACTCCATCGGTATATTGGTGCAGAAGCGCTGCATTTTCAAACTTACAGACATGATCCTCTGGATTTGTCTTCCCGTCGTACTCAGGGATCCCCGGCCCGCGAAACTGCTTTGGCATGGGATCTTCCACAATCTCTGACGAGAAAGGGGTGGATGGAGTCTTCTTGAGTTCATCTTTCTTTCCCATTCCATCATCATGCCTCTGGGCACTAGAGGCTACTGAGTGGGCATTTTCCCCCTCCATAGGGGATTCTCTACGGGGACCCTAGGCCGCGCCATCATGTCGCCCCACAGGGGTCACGGACCTGTTGGGGGGCGAGACGGAGATTCTAGGGATCTCTTCCCTCGCCTGACCTGCTGGTCGCAGGGCCGCCTGTTCGATTTGGTGTTGCTCCAAGGCCTCTTTGACGACGTTAGCCACCCGGCGGTTAAACTCCTCTCGCGTGAGGGTGAGGGGTTGTTCCTCCGATCCTGCCATCGGTGCTCTTTCAAGTGCTTTTTTGTTTCCCACATACGACGCCAAATTTGTTCCGGAAGGAGTCGTCGGCGATGGTCGGTCGCTGAGGATCAACCCCTATGGAGGTTGCTATGTTGTCGAGGAACGAGAGAATCCTGCGAGAGTAACACAAGCGTTAGGGGACACGCCGGCTGAGGTCCGGCGGAGTCCACTCCGACTCTCAAGTTAGTAGGGTAGCCGAACAATGGTTCCAGATAAAGGAAAAATGTAGAGATGAGAGATCGTACCTCCCTCCCAGAGGGATAGAACTCCCTTTTTATATCCAGGCAGGCCGACTGATCGTGCCTCCTTTATGGCGGTCACGTCTTCGAGATTCAGGCCGCGTCCGCCGCTTTCGGTGATAGAGGGATATTCTTTTGAAATAGTCCGGGTTATTATTCCTTTTTCTTTAGTTGCGGCGTCCGGGGCTCTCGAGGTCGGGAATTGCGGGGGCTCTGCCTCCCGAGGCGGGCTCAGGGTTCTTCAGGTCCGCTATTTCCTGGAATGCTCTCGGGGTCCCCCCTCTCGGGGAAGGGGCCCGACCCTCCCAAGATGAGAGGTCCCCCTAGGTCCCAACTTCTTCATCCCCTATACCCGGCACGGGTTTTCCAACCCTATCACTATGCATATGTAATTGTGATGACAAACATTGTATATTTGTAATTATACAATTTATGTACTCCTTTTCAAATCAATGAAACTTTGCTTTCGATCATTGTTTTTGTCTCATATATTATATGTAATCTGTAATTGTTGTCGAACCCATCAGTAATATTGAACCTTGCTTTTGCTGGAATCATTTGAATTCAGGACCACGGTGGGCCTGAAACAAAAGCATTTTAGGAAACCCACTCAGGGTCTGAAACAAAATGATTCAGTTGTATAATGTAAGTGTAATGACAAACAATATATGTTTGTAGTTATAATGTATGTAAACCATTTTGATACTCCAATGGAGCATTGCTTTCGATCCTTATTTTTGTGTAATCTCTAATATATAATCTGTCCTCTTGTCGATACTATAAGTAATATTGAACTTTAATTTTCTTCTACCCTAATTTGAATTCACAGCCCACGCTGGGCCTGAAATAATCTCATTTCAGGCCCAAGCTGGGCCTGAAACAATAATGTTCAGGCCCACGCAGGGCCTGAAACAATAATCTCATTTCAGATTTCAATTAATTCAATAAAAGAATGATTAAATATTTTATAAAAATATACATGTTGTGAAAATATTTTTAATATGAAACAAGAAGAAGAGTACCTAAATAGACATTGCATACCACAATTTAATTCCATCCACATCATTACCTCATATTTTCAGAATTTGGCACAGCAGGAGGTTTGTATCATAGACCTATGATATTTTGATTTCTCAAAACTCATTACCAGTAGTTAGAGTTTAGCTAGCTAGGAGATGGTATTTTTGTTCTCCAAACATAGTCCTAATGATTATCAATTACGTGTTAATACAGTATCAGTTGACACAGAACAATGAATCAACAAAGCAAACAAACAAAGGGCCTCAAATGACAGATATTCACAAACCATAGGACTTCAGAACTTCAAGACCTGAAATAACATTATTGTGGGTTTAAAAATCAGAGGACTTCACAACTGATCTTTTCTGCTTACATAAAATTACACAAGAACAAATGTATCATAATATTGAAATACTTCTTCAAGTCACAACATTAACAACAACTAGTTTTTTGACAATACTATGATTGTACAATATACAAAATATATACATTCAGTTCTCCTCTATACAAAATATACACTTCAATCCGAATATTGGGTCATTACATATACCAATTAACTCAAGACTTTAAGGCTGGCGGCATTCTACATGTCCTTTTATTATGACCAAGTTGTTTGCACCGGCTGCATTTTAGTTTCACCTTGCCATTGTGTCTAGACTCAATCCGTGCCTTCTTTCGTCTACTAGGCTGCACAAGTCTACGGGGACATAGAACTGTAATGTCGTTTACTCCAGTAGGCCAAAACTGCTTGCTTCTACAAGGGAAAATACGATCCATGTAAACCCACTTCCAAGTTTCAGAATGAAAATAATGCTCACAATATGGGAGTGTATCCATGTTCCTGTGAATGATTACAGTAATAGCATGTGAGCAAGGAAGTCCTGAAATTTAAAACTCCCCACAATGACAAAACTTTTTTTCCAAATCAACAATGTATGAAGTGCCCCATGTTTCTACTTCCATTTCTGATTGAGAGTAAGGGTGAACCTTATAAGCTCTTGCTTTCTCTCTCCTTGAATCCATTTCTTTTGTAGCATAAGATGTCAAAGTAACATGCCATTTGGAGACTTCCTCTCTACGGTTATAGAACCATTGAGCAATTTTTCTTCTTGTATTATCAATTAACCTGTTTATGGAAAGCTCACGTGTAGATTTGAACAAAGCATTTAAGCTCTCCACACAATTCGTGGTAAGCATTCTGTACCTTCTCCCTGTAAAGTGTGCATTTGCCCACCTTTTAGGATCAATGTTCTGAAGCCACTTATGGGCAACTGGATGTTTTTCAAGCATTGTCTGCATTATCATATCATATTAGAGTGTTGTGTTGGCTCGTGCTGCTGCCCAAAACAAACCTACAACAGCTCTACTGCCAGTATCAGTTACCATATTACAACACATGTGATGGCAACAAAAGGCATGATGCGCGTTTGTGTACACTTTTCTAACTGCTGATATAATGCCCCGATGTCTATCTGATACTATGGTGATTGAGTGATCATCGACAGCAAAGAACCTCTTTGTATGCTCTAAAAATCACTCCCATGCAGACCCACATTCAACTTCAGCTATTGCGAAGGCAACTGGGAGAACATTGTCATTACCATCAATTGTCGTTGCAATCAACATTACTCCCGGATACTTTCCTCTTAGGTGTGTGACATCAATTCCGATAAGTCTACGTAAATAAGACCTGAACACCCGTCGGCAAGCACCAAAAGCCCAAAAACACCGCTGGAACTGATTGTCACCATTCCTGCATAGTGCCACATACGTTTCAGGATCTCTAGCTCTTAACTCACGCAGATATTGTGGAAGATCTCTATAAGCTTCATCATAATCTCCAACAACATTTTTCAATGCTTTCTCCCTAGCCATGTATGCTTTTTTGTATGATATGGTCACTCCAAATCTAGCTTTAATATTTGATATAATCATACTTGGTTTGTATTGTTCATTATGAAGAAATTGCTCTTCAACAAAAGAAACAACAAATGATGAAGAGCATGCATGATAATCAGCACTTTCTCTAACAGTTCCACATTGGTGTTCCTTTATATATTTTGTAACAGTGAACTCTACTTCCCCCATTGCTACTACTCTCCATGTACATGGTTGGTTGAAGCACACTACTTTAACTCTATTTTATCGGGTGTCAATTGGGTTATATCTCATATGCTTAATCATGGCATGTTTGACAAGTGCATTCTTGAATTCTTCTCTAGATGGAAATATCTGTCCCACAAAAAATTCATGCCCGTCTGTTGCCTCTACCTCTCCAATTGGCCCAGCAAGCAATCGAGAATTCAAAATATAATGATCTTCAGCTAATGGAAACTCCTCCTCTAAGTCACTGTACTGATCTGGGGGGAATTCATATTGCTTAATCTACATATCATCGGCTTGGAATTCTAGTACACTTGTAATGAGTTCTAATTCATCTGCATTCCGGATTTCAATTCCTTCCTCCCCACTCTAGGTTGGCTCAAAGAATTCAACAACTCTTGTAGAAGAATTCAAACCCTCATCTTCTAGAATAGTTGCTTCTTCATTTAGATCAATTGTCAAATTCCTTGTAATTTCTGATCCATTCTCCGTGACAGCATTATCATCAAGAGTATTTCATATCTCGGATAGAATTTCGTCAACAACATTATCATCCCTGAAAAATAAATTACAATTATATTTTGCAAACTTTGAAAATCATAATCAAGGACCTAGGAAGACCTGAGGGCCTGAAATCATTATATTTCAGGCCCTTGGAGGGCCTAAAATCCTTTGATTCAGGCCCTCCCAGGCCCTCAAATCAAATGATTTCAGCCCCTGGGAGGGCCTGAAATATTTTCATTTCAGGCCCTGGGAGGACCTGATTTCCTTTTATTTCAGGCTCTCCCAGTGCTTGAAAACAACATATTTCAGTCCCTCCTAAGGCCTGAAATCTAATGATATCATGCACTCCCAGGACCTGATATTGTAAGATATCACCCCTACGTCGAATTCAAGCATTTATTTATCTTAACTTTAACAAATTTCAGAGAGCCCTTATTATGTAATACATATCACCCTTAGACTCCTCCAAACATAAAAATTGTAGAAAGAGTTGATAAGTATAAAACTATGTCTGATACCATATCAAAGATGACAATCATACGTACATTACTATTTGTATTTGTTACCAATCTGTTGCTTGCTTTTTCTCTTTCAACACCTATCTTCCTCAGCTGCCTTGGTGATGAATTGAGTTGTGCAAGGTTGAAATATATACGTACCGTCGTGATGATTCAACTTGTGCAAGGTAGTAATATATATATAGACTAAGAAAATTTCGACTATCTGGCCATCCGAACTATAAATTATTACTTTACTGCAAAAGTGGTTTGGATGTCTCGAAATTGTGAATCGAAAAAGGTATTTTGTGGTAGGAGGGATATAATAGGAAGTTCACTTAAAGGCCTGCACCCTTTAGTAAAATAGAAATCATGGTATGCGAATTGGTAATTTCCAATTCTTAGGTACGTCGTTTGGTAAATTGCCGTTGAATATAACAATTGATAGACAAGACCAATATTTATGCGATTAAAATTGCAGTCAACTAGCTAGCAAGTCGAAGAGCTAGCTTAAGCTCATCCAAGTTCATTTTGAAAGCTCAAAACAGAGGTAGGGTTGTAAACAAGTCAAACCGAGTTAGCATTGCTTATTTCTTTTCAATTTTAGAATCCTACATTTTCTTCCTCCTAGAAGCATTTCACAAGTATTACATGTTGCAAAGTTCCTTTTGCAAGATGATAACAAAGTGTAATATACATCGAGGATCTAATGCTTAACTATATCTAGAAGAAGACAAGAAGAAATAGTGGAAATAAATAGCGACCTAAAAACTTTTTGAATGGAGAATCCAAGAATATAATTTTGAATCGCCATCACTTGAAATCCTCAACCAAGGTCAACCCATACACAATGGACAAAAAATTTAGTTTCATACAATTTTAACAAAGCTTTTATTGTGTCACAATTTTAACCCATACACAATTTTAACCCATACACAATCCAAAATCATTGTAATCCAAACCTATCATTAGTTCCCAACCACGGGTCTAGTGAAATCCGACCCATAAATCAGTAACTAAAAGAATCGAAAAAGCTTTTATTGTGTCACTTAAGTTATAGAGGAATTCCTGAACCCAAGAATTCAGAATAACGAGTTCTTCATTACTCAGAATAAAATAACCACTTAGAATAGTGAAACAGATTATATTTGTCGAGAAATGTAAAATGATATGGAGATCATATTCATTGCATGCTTTGACCAATTGTATTGTTTCCTTGTGTATTCCTATATGAAGTTTTTGTATATGTGTTTCCGGGTACTCTTTTATCATTTCATCCAATAGGAATAGTTCTTCTAATTCTATGAATCTTTTTAGAACGTTTTGTTGATGCAGTCTGGCCCTGATTGTTGTTTTGGTGTTGACAACGATTTTAGTTTAGGAGGATGATTATGATATGGAAAATCCTAATCTGGGAGGCTAGGTGGATTATGATTAAGTCTTGATCGAGGATTAGGCATGATTTGGAAAATCCTAACCTGGGAGGTTAGGTGTGATGATTATGATGATTATGATTAAGTCCTGATCGAGGATTAGGCATGATATGAAAATCCTAACCTGGAGGGTTAGGTGTGGAAAATCCTAGCCTGGAGGGCTAGGTGTTGGAAAATCCTGACCTGGAGGGTTAGGTGTGGAAAATCCTAACCTGGGAGGTTAGGTGTTGGAAAAGTCCTAATTTGGAAGGGTTGGGTGAAAAGTCCTAGCTTGGAGGACTAGGTGAAAAGTCCTAGCTTGGAGGGCTAGGTGAAAAGTCCTAACTTGGAGGGTTAGGTGCAAATTCCCAACTTGGAGAGTTAGATGGAAAAATCCTTAGCTTGGAGGGCTAAGGTGGATGAATTCCTAGCTTGGAGGGTTAGGGTTGAGTCACTGAATCGGTCTGGTGACTGATCAGGGACATTGGCACGCTGCTCCTTAGTGGATCGGTCTGGTGACCGATCCAGCTATGTCTGATCGGACTGGTGACCGATCAGGGAGCGCACAGTGAGATTGGGAATCTACTGTGTGGCTCCTGATCGGACCGGTGATCGATCAGGGAGCAGGCTGCTTCCTTGCTGTCTTGCTCCTGATCGGTCTGGTGACCGATCAGGGAGCAAACGGTGAGTGAGTTCCCTTGCTGATCAAAGTCTTGGATCGATCTGGTGACCGATCAGGGATCTTGGATTTGATTAAAAAATTACTGTTCATCTGCCCTGATCGATCTGGGTGACCGATCAGGATCCAATTTGATCGGTCTGGTGACCGATCAGGCATGTATAGCTGCGAGAGCTGGGAATCCCAGCAAAGCAGTGGATCGATCTGGTGATCGATCCACACACCCTGGATCGGTCTGGTGACCGATCACTTTAATTCAAATTTCACTGTCAGACGCGGTCAGAGCGTCTGATCGTATCGGATTTGCTGATGTATGTGATATGCTGCGTGATCTTCTGCTCTAATGCTCTGATTGAGTTTCAGGTGACAGGGGAGGATTCAAACACTCAAGGAGAAGTCAAAGCGTGCTTTCCTTGGAGCAGGTTTGTCCCTTTTCACATCTCAGGTTGCAACGGCGAGCCGAAGACTGGGGCTGAGACTGGAGCTTGGCTGAGGAGCTCAGTGAGTCCAGAGATAGCTCAGTAGATGCTGGCGTTGGCAGATGAGTAGCTGGGAGCTACAGAGATGTGGTCATTTGTCGCTTGGCGGAGAAACAAAAGGAAGCGCGAGAAGACAAGGCTGTAGAGCTTTCGAGCAAGCGATTCAGTTTGAAAAACTTCTTTGTGTTCTTGCGTTCTGCTGCTACAAGCTTGCTGTTCTTGAGTTCTTCAACCATTCTAAGCAAGCTATAGAGGAGCAATCATCATACTTGAGCGCTTGAAGGAGAAAACAAGAAGCTTGGAGTCCGACAGTGGGAAGACACGAAGCAGACAGGGGTCTGCGTGAGATCGCCACTGGGTGGAGCTCAGGGAAGCTTGCTGTGTTTTGTCCTTGCTAAGAGTTTAAGTAAGATCCTTCTTGTTGTTGTTTCATTGTGCTCATTATATATCATTGTGTGAAACACGCTGTGGAGAGGTTTCTCCACCGAGAAGGAGGTTGCTTCATATCCGGTGTTGACCGGGGCTTGATCTGCCGACGATCAAGGGATCGCCCACCTCAAGGGCACGCCAAGGAGTAGGGGCAAGTTATCCCCGAACCTTGTAAACCCTCCTTGTTAGCGATCTTGCTAGTTGTGTTTGTTTCGCTCTCGTTTAGTTTTTTTGCATACTCTGTTTTCCACTCTTTCCGCTGTGCTACTGATATTTGAGTTGCAGAAATCGTGATAAGTTTTCAAGGGGCAAGCGATTGTCTATATTCACCCTCCCCCCTCTATAGTCATCTCGTTCCCAACAAGTGGTATCAGAGCAAGGGGCTCTATACACGGCTTAACAACCGAGAGTCTTCAACAAGATGGCTTTGAGAGAAGGCTTCTCCACCACCCGACCTCCATTCTTTGATGGTGCCGACTTCCAATATTGGAGATCAAAAATGGAATACTATTTGAAGATGGATATCCATACGTGGTTCGCGGTGAAGGAAGGATTCATCCCTCCTAAGGATGATGAAGGTAAGGAACTCGAATCTTCGCGGTGGACTGCCGAACAAACAAAGAAAAGTGAAGCCGACGCTAAGGCGGTTGTCACTCTACAATGCGGCATGAACAAAGACCAACTCATCAAGGTTGGTCCCTTCACGAGTTGCAAAAGATTTGTGGAACAAACTCATAGAGCTCCATGAAGGCACCCGAGACTCGAGGATTGCAAAGAGGGACTTGTTCCTCAATCAACTTTAAAACCTCTCCATGAAGGAGAATGAGTCGGTAAGTGAGCTCCATAGCCGGTTCAAGGAAGTTCTTAATGGACTTCATTCAATTGATGAAAAAGTCGAGAATCGCGACCTTGTGAGGTATGTCTTGAGAGCATTTCCAAGGAATGCTTGTGGTCATCCATGGTGGATGCCTACAAAGTATCCAAGGATTTATCTATTGTAAAGTTAGATGATTTATTTTGTGAGATGGAATTGCATGAGATGGCTAACAAAGGCCCCAAGGAAAAGGGGATTGCCTTAGTTGCAGGGGACCGGATCAACAAGAAGAAGAAGGAGAAGAAAAAGGAGAAGGATCTTTCATCATCTTCATCCTCCTCCGAATCCGAGTCAACCTCGGAGGAAGATGACAGTGGCTCCTCTTCATCCGAAATGGCGAACTTCGTGTGAAGGATGATGCGAAGAGATCGACGTTTCAAGAGGAGAGGTAACACTAGTGAATTCAAGCTTGATAAGAATAATGCATCTTGCTTTGAGTGTGGTAGGAAAGGGCATTTCAAGAATGAATGTCCGAAGCTTAAGAAGGAGGAGAAACCTAGGAGAAAAGAAGAGAAATCCAAGAAGAAGAAGAAAGCTTTGAAGGCTTCTTGGGATGAGTCATCTTCTAGTTCATCCGATGACGAGAAGGAGGAGAAGAGCACAAGGCAAGTGGCTCTCATGGCTCTTGGAGAGGAGAGCAGTGAAGAAACTTCAAGCTCCTCAAACGCGGCTTCGTCATCTTCGGATGATGAAGAGGTAACTTCTCCCGAGCTTGAAAAATGTTATAGAGCAATTGCATGTTTAACTAGTATGCTTAAGAAGTCCAAAAATAAAGTTAAAGCATTGCAATTAGAGATTGATCAATTGAAAGCTTCTAGGGATGATAACATTGATGACTTGCATGTTGAATTACTAGAAGATGAAGTTAAATCACTGAAACATGAAATTGAAACTTTGAAATCCTCTAAGGTTGAGGAAATCAGTGATATGCATGATAATGGGTTAGTAGAGGAAAACCAATCTTTGAAGAGTGAAGTTGAGAAGCTCAAGAATATTCTTGAGAAATTCTCAAATAGCTCTAAGACCTTAGATATGATTTTGAATGCCCAAAGAGCGGTCTACAATAGGGCCGGTATTGGTTACCGCCCTAAGGAACCCTCTTTTGTATCTCTCATGTCTAGGACTGACATGAGACAATCTAGGACACCCAAGACTCAAAAGAAAGTTGTCAAGGCATGGGTGCCTAAGTCATGCTTAGTTGATGCTTTAGGTCCCAAGGTTTGGGTACCTAAGACTTCTATTTTTCGAATTGTGTAGGTTGTGATTGAGGGGGAGCATCTATCAACTTGGTTCGTTGATAGTGGATGCTCCAAACACATGACCGGGGATAGATCATTGTTTACCACATTTCACAAGAAGAGTAGAGGTAATGTATCATTTGGTAACAATGGTAGCCTTAAGGTCATAGGAATAGGAGACATTCAAATCTCCGAATGTCTTAGAATCTCAAATGTCCTTCTAGTCAAGGGGATGAAGTTTAATCTCTTAAGTGTCAGTCAATTGTGTGACACGGGTTACACAATTGACTTCCAACCAAGTCAATGTCTAGTTAGACAAAATGACACTTTGGACACGGTACTAGTAGGAGCAAGAGTAGACAATATTTATCAAGTTTCTTTTAAAAGTGCTACTAATGCTCTTGCTAAGTGTTTCATGTCAAAAGAAGAAGAGTCCACACTTTGGCACCGGAGGCTAGCACATGTGAACATGAAGAACATCCGGAAGTTGGCCAACAAGGGACTAGTTCGAGGCTTACCAAGCATCAAGTATGAAAAAGATAAATTATGTGATGCGTGTCAAATGGGTAAGCAAACAAAATCTGCACATAAAGGTAAAAGCGCTGTAAGTACTTCCGATGCATTAGATTTACTTCACATGGATCTATTTGATTGTAGTACCATCATATCATTAAATGGAAGTAGATATTGCTTTGTTATCATTGATGATTTTACTAGATATACTTGGACTTACTTTTTAAAACATAAGGATCAAACCTTAGATATTTTCATTTCTTTTTTAGAAGGGTTGAAAATGAGAAATCATCAACAATTAAGACAATAAGAAGTGATCATGGAGGTGAATTTCAAAACCAAAGGTTTCTAGAATTTTGTCAAGATAAGGGTTATAGACATGAGTTCTCTACTCCTAGAACACCACAACAAAATGGTGTTGTAGAGAGGAAGAACCGTGCACTTCAAGAGGCTGCACGAAGCATGCTTAATGAGTACTCACTCCCGAGTTACTTATGGGCTGAAGCTGTAAATACAGCTTGCTATGTGCAAAATCGAGTTCTCATCCATAGGTTTTTAGAAAAGACTCCCCATGAACTTTGGTTTGGAAAACCACCTACGGTTAAACACCTTAGGGTGTTTGGGTGTAAGGTATTCATCCTAAACACCAAGGATCATCTTGGAAAGTTCACGGCAAAAGCTAATGAAGGGATACTTGTCGGGTACTCCCTAGTTAGCAAAGCCTACCGAGTCTACAACAAGAAAACTGGATTAGTTGAAGAGTCTGCTGATGTGGTCTTTGAAGAAGTTCCAAAATCAAGTGACCAGTCAGAAAATGTAGAAGGAGTTCAACTCGAACTTAGGAGACTAAGTTTGAACAAAGCTCCAAGTGTTGTTAATGGTGATGAGTCTGATGACGGTGAGCCTAGACAACTCATTGATCAGCCGGATCCTGAGGCTGAACTTGTGTCTAGTGAACTTGTTCAAGAAGCACCACCAACACCAAGACAAACGAGATTAGCCTCTAGTCATCCCCAAGATCAAATTGTTGGAGACATCCATCAAGGGGTTAGGACTAGATCATTCTTCCGGAATGAGGCTAATGAAGTTGCTCTAATTTCTGAAATTGAACCTAGGAAAATTGATGAAGCATTAAATGATCCCGATTGGATTATCGCGATGCAAGATGAACTAGGTCAATTTGAGAGGAGTCAGGTTTGGGACTTAGTCCCTAGACCTAAGAAGACCACCATTATTGGAACCAAATGGGTCTTCAAAAACAAATTAAACCACAAGGGAGAAATCATTAGAAACAAGGCACGCTTGGTAGCCAAGGGGCTACAGTCAAGTTGAAGGTCTTGATTATGATGAGACTTATGCTCCCATGGCACGATTAGAGTCCATCCGATTGATGCTTGCATTTGCAGCACATCGAGGCTTCAAACTATTTCAAATGGACGTCAAATCGGCATTCCTAAATGGTTTTGATTAGGGAAGAAGTCTATGTCGAACAACCTCCAGGGTTTGAGAGTACCGAATATCCAAACCACGTGTACAAGCTCAAGAAGGCACTCTATGGCCTTAAACAAGCACCCCGGGCTTGGTATGAGCGGTTGTCGACATTCTTGATTGGAAAGGGTTTCGTTAGAGGTCAAATAGACCCTACACTATTTCTACGAAGAGATGGTGACAATATATTTGTAGCCCAAGTATATGTCGATGACATAATTTGTGGCTCAAACAACAAGGGCTATTTACGTGAATTTATCGGACACATGGAGAGTGAGTTTGAAATGAGTCTAGTGGGAGAGTTGACTTTCTTCCTCGGACTTGAAATCAAGCAAACTCGCGATGGTATCCATGTGCACCAATCAAAGTATACACATGAAATGCTTCGAAAATTCAATATNTAGCCTTAAGTCATAGGAATAGGAGACATTCAAATATCCGAATGTCTTAGAATCTCAAATGTCCTTCTAGTCAAGGGGATGAAGTTTAATCTCTTAAGTGTCAGTCAATTGTGTGACACGGGTTACACAATTGACTTCCAACCAAGTCAATGTTAGTTAGACAAAATGACACTTTGGACACGGTACTAGTAGGAGCAAGAGTAGACAATATTATCAAGTTTCTTTTAAAAGTGCTACTAATGCTCTTGCTAAGTGTTCATGTCAAAAGAAGAAGAGTCCACACTTTGGCACCGGAGGCTAGCACATGTGAACATGAAGAACATCCGGAAGTTGGCCAACAAGGGACTAGTTCGAGGCTTACCAAGCATCAAGTATGGAAAAAGATAAATTATGTGATGCGTGTCAAATGGGTAAGCAAACAAAATCTGCACATAAAGGTAAAAGCGCTGTAAGTACTTCCGATGCATTAGATTTACTTCACATGGATCTATTTGATTGTAGTACCATCATATCATTAAATGGAAGTAGATATTGCTTTGTTATCATTGATGATTTTACTAGATATACTTGGACTTACTTTTTAAAACATAAGGATCAAACCTTAGATATTTTCATTTCTTTTTGTAGAAGGGTTGAAAATGAGAAATCATCAACAATTAAGACAATAAGAAGTGATCATGGAGGTGAATTTCAAAACCAAAGGTTTCTAGAATTTTGTCAAGATAAGGGTTATAGACATGAGTTCTCTACTCCTAGAACACCACAACAAAATGGTGTTGTAGAGAGGAAGAACCGTGCACTTCAAGAGGCTGCACGAAGCATGCTTAATGAGTACTCACTCCCGAGTTACTTATGGGCTGAAGCTGTAAATACAGCTTGCTATGTGCAAATCGAGTTCTCATCCATAGGTTTTTAGAAAAGACTCCCCATGAACTTTGGTTTGGAAAACCACCTACGGTTAAACACCTTAGGGTGTTTGGGTGTAAGGTATTCATCCTAAACACCAAGGATCATCTTGGAAAGTTCACGGCAAAAGCTAATGAAGGGATACTTGTCGGGTACTCCCTAGTTAGCAAAGCCTACCGAGTCTACAACAAGAAAACTGGATTAGTTGAAGAGTCTGCTGATGTGGTCTTTGAAGAAGTTCCAAAATCAAGTGACCAGTCAGAAATGTAGAAGGAGTTCAACTCGAACTTAGGAGACTAGTTTGAACAAAGCTCCAAGTGTTGTTAATGGTGATGAGTCTGATGACGGTGAGCTAGACAACTCATTGATCAGCCGGATCCTGAGGCTGAATTGTGTCTAGTGAACTTGTTCAAGAAGCACCACCAACACCAAGACAAACGAGATTAGCCTCTAGTCATCCCCAAGATCAAATTGTTGGAGACATCCATCAAGGGGTTAGGACTAGATCATTCTTCCGGAATGAGGCTAATGAAGTTGCTCTAATTTCTGAAATTGAACCTAGGAAAATTGATGAAGCATTAAATGATCCCGATTGGATTATCGCGATGCAAGATGAACTAGGTCAATTTGAGAGGAGTCAGGTTTGGGACTTAGTCCCTAGACCTAAGAAGACCACCATTATTGGAACCAAATGGGTCTTCAAAAACAAATTAAACCACAAGGGAGAAATCATTAGAAACAAGGCACGCTTGGTAGCCAAGGGCTACAGTCAAGTTGAAGGTCTTGATTATGATGAGACTTATGCTCCCATGGCACGATTAGAGTCCATCCGATTGATGCTTGCATTTGCAGCACATCGAGGCTTCAAACTATTTCAAATGGACGTCAAATCGGCATTCCTAAATGGTTTGATTAGGGAAGAAGTCTATGTCGAACAACCTCCAGGGTTTGAGAGTACCGAATATCCAAACCACGTGTACAAGCTCAAGAAGGCACTCTATGGCCTTAAACAAGCACCCCGGGCTTGGTATGAGCGGTTGTCGATATTCTTGATTGAAAAGGACTTCATTAGAGGTCAAATAGACCCTACACTATTTCTACGAAGAGATGGTGACAATATATTTGTAGCCCAAGTATATGTCTATGACATAATTTGTGGCTCAAACAACAAGGGATATTTACGTGAATTTATCGGACACATGGAGAGTGAGTTTGAAATGAGTCTAGTGGGAGAGTTGACTTTCTTCCTCGGACTTGAAATCAAGCAAACTCGCGATGGTATCCATGTGCACCAATCAAAGTATACACATGAAATGCTTCGAAAATTCAATATGAGTGATTCAAAAGAGGTAACCACTCCCATGGCCACAAACACAAGATTAGATAATGATGAGAGTGGTAAACCCGTTGATCTAACTCAATATCGAAGCATGATAGGTAGTTTGCTATACCTTACAGCTAGTCGACCAGATATACTATTTGTTGTAGGGATGTGCGCTAGTTATCAAGTCTGTGCCAAGGAATTTCACCTAATTGCTGTTAAGCGAATTTTGAGATATCTCAAGGGCACAATTGGTGTAGGTCTTTGGTATCCCCGTACCGAATCTTTTGATTTGATGGGCTATACGGATTCCAACTACGCTGGATGTAAGTTGGACCGGAAAAGCACTAGTGGGGGCTGCCAATTCCTAGAATCGTCTTTAGTAAGTTGGTCGAGTCGGAAGCAACATTGTGTTGCTCTTTCCACTACCGAGGCAGAATATATCGCCATGGGAGAGTGTATATCACAATTGTTGTGGATGATCCACACCTTAGAGGACTATGGATTGAGTTACAAGGGTGTGCAAGTGTTATGTGATAACATTAGCACGATTAACTTGACCAAGAATCCGGTCCATCATTCTAGGACAAAACATATTGAGGTAAGACACCACTTCATTAGAGATCATGTAGCTAGGGGGAACATAATACTCTCACATGTAGAGTCAAAGTCAAACCTAGCTGACATTTTCACTAAACCACTTCCCGAGAGTGAATTTAGTTTCCTAAGACGGGAATTGGGAATGTGTCGCGCTTCATGATGTTCAAATTGTGGTCAAAACCCTTCATGATTATTTCAAATTGTTAGGGAACAATTGGGTAACTTTGGGAACATCTCACACAAACTATAAGGATTACCAAAACGTTTTTGTTTGCTAGATATGGGGTGAGATGTTAGGTTTAACTCAATTTCTCAAAATGTCATTACATCACTTGAGAAATTAAGTTGACGAGATAATAATCACAGTGGTGACCAAGTATGGGGAAAACCATTGCATAACATATGTGTATATGGCTCCATGATCATACTTGGACATTCCAATCAAGGCAACTTGATTGGAAACTTGAAGTTGGAGTAAAAACTTGTTTGAATTTGCTTGATTGATTGATGGTTGAGTTTGATTCCATTTAGATGGGTCAAAGTGTTTGTTGAACCTATAAGGACTTTAGATTCTTGTTCAAGAATCAATTTTAGTCATAAGGACCTGTCCAAGTTAGACAAAATCCATCAAAGATCATTTGGAAATTTCAGAAATTCTGAAACTGAACATTTCAGGTCGTATCAAGAACCCTGATCGGTCACCGGACCGATCAGGCATAGGACTGATCGGTCCCTAGACCGATCTGACTCCTTCCTGTGTCGGATCTCCCGAAATCTGACTAAGTGTTCTGAGCTAGCTTGGATCGGTCTCCCGACCGATCTGGCACCCTGCGGGGATCGGTCCACAGACCGATCAGGGAGCTCAGAGTTTTCTCTCCGAACCCTACTGATTGAATCCTGATCGGTCACCCGACCGATCAGGAGCGCGTCTGATCGGTCATCCGACCGATCAGGACCATTCCAGCCCGATCAGGCTGTATCCTGATCGGTCAGGACGCGATCAGATCGAACGGTCATCCGATCAACCACATTAAATTTTGGTTGGTGGACCGATCCACCAACCGATTAACTCTCAAAACTTTCGTTTTCCCGAACCCTAGCGCCGAAACAACCTTGTGTGAGCGAGCTAGAGAGTTCTTGTGTCTTCCTTCTTCACTCGCGTGCGAGCGAAGACTTCAGACGGTTTCTCCGAACTCCTTAACGCGCGTGCGTGCTCGAAGTGTTCTTCACTGTCGCGAGTCTTGCAATCTCTTCAAACAAACTTCAATGGTGCCGAAGTAAGATTTGATTTCAATTTTCCTTTCACAACAACTCTTAGAATATTTGTGAAGCTAACCATGTTTTGTTTTTATTTTTGCCGTGACCCTCTTCCTCATTTCTTGACCAAAACATTTTATATCTACCTTTTGATTGGGTCTCATCTGATGATCAACTCCTGTGTGATTCAATCTATGTCCATCTTACTATATTAATTGACCTCCTTAGAAAATCATCTAAAGGAAAAGAGATCGTGGAGGGAAATCCGAGGGGGAAGGCTCCTTCCTCCTCTTCCAGAAGGCCACATCCTTCCTCTAACTCCAGGTTCCCAAATGCGGCCTGTGAGCAGGCCTTTCAAGCTAGGACATTCAAACTTTTACCCTGCAGATCCATTGACATTCCTTTCTTAACAGAGTTCTGCCCTTCTGTTATGGAGATTGTTACTTATTACAATCTGGGGTTTCTTCTTTCTTTGGAAAGAACCATAAATTACGACATTATCTCTGAATTTTACAACAACCTACAACCAAGCTCTAAAGGGGGATTCGAGTTCACCACTCGAGTCGGGAAGATGAACCTTGACTTTTCATATGAGATTTTGGCTGAGTACTTGGGTGGTCGACGATCACCGAATCTTTATTCGCTTTATCCTGACCTTCCTAATCCTCTGCTAGCACCCTTTGCAGACGTTACCCCTGATTCCATCCATTAGTATTTCTTTGGTTATCCGCGTCCAGACGGTCTTGATGAGCGTGGACCTGACTTTCCTACCTTTGCTGCACTGCGTCTGTCTCCCACTAGTTATATACTATTCAAGATCATTACCAATTGTATTCTTCCAATCACCTCAAAACCCTTAGCTGAGATCCGACCCTATCACTGCTTGATGCTCTACGGCATGCACAGTCGTTCAGATTTCGATATTATGGAGAGCATCTTCCAGTCCATTTTGTCTTATCGAGAGGAGTCCAGCCGTCGCACTGTCTACATGCCTTTTGGTCACGTCATCACCGACTGGCTCATGTCAGTAGGTGTTGATGTTACCAAGGGTCGGACGGTGCCTATGGTACGACAGGATTGCAGACTTGGCCGGCGTGCCTTCGCCAAGTCTGACATCATTATTCGGGGGCCCGATCGGATGTTGATCTGGAAAGATGGTAGGGTTCTTGGGGAGTTACCACGGGGAGTTCCACAGGGTCAGGCGCCAGCCGCTGCTGCTGATGACGATGACTATGATGAGCCGGATCCGGATCTCCGATGGCAGATCTCAGAGCTAAATCAGACTGTTCAGGAGCTTATTCAGCTGGGGGCGACAGATCGTGAGGAGTTTCGTTCGGGTTTTCGCTCTTTCGATTCCCGACTGACCAGGATCGAGACCGACCTCTCAGGGACCCGCACACTCCAGCAGACATGGTATGATGAGTGGCGCAGCCACACATTTCCTGGAGATGCAGCCCCTTCGAGTACTGCACCAGGGCCTCTGGCCCCGACTGATGCCTCGATGGACGACCTTATGCGCGATGACGACCCTCCTACTGACACTTGAGCTCGGATACCTGCTGTTTTATCTATGTGTTGTATGACTTTTGGGCTGTATGCCCTCTGACTTTGTTGGTGTGACCTTGAGTCACACATATTTTGCTACTTGCAGATGCTTTCATGCCTTGATCTATATATTTTTATCTGTCATGCTTAACTACTATTGTTGATGCCATGTTGTTTATGTACATGTTATATGCATGATTGTTTGATTGTCATATTCATGCTTACATTGCCATGTTTCATTGATACTTATGAATATTATGGCATGCTTTGGGAGTCTATATTTCATACTCATATGATGCATGTGATTGCTATGTCTTGCTATAATTTTTCACATGTGTTCGTATGCCAATTCCACAAACTATCACATTTTTGATGAGTTGGGATACCTCTAGGATTGAGGGGGAGTTCATCTTAATCTTGACAGTCCCTCTTGTCCCTTTTCGATGTTCGACAAAGGGGGAGAGTGTGGATTGGTTAAGTTTAGCATGATCATGTTATAGGGGGAGGAACTGGATTCCCCTGTGATTCTAAAGTTGGGATATTGATTGAGAAACCCTAAACTTAAAATCGGGTTGTCAAACAACAAAAAGGGGGAGATTGTTGATGCAGTCTGACCCTGATTGTTGTTTTAGTGTTGACAACGATTTTAGTTTAGGAGGATGATTATGATATGGAAAATCCTAATATGGGAGGCTAGGTGGATTATGATTAAGTCCTGATCAAGGATTAGGCATGATTTGGAAAATCCTAACCTGGGAGGTTAGGTGTGATGATTATGATGATTATGATTAAATCCTGATCGAGGATTAGGCATGATATGAAAATCCTAACCTGGAGGGTTAGGTGTGGAAAATCCTAGCCTGGAGGGCTAGGTGTTGGAAAATCCTGACCTGAAGGGTTAGGTGTGGAAAATCCTAACCTGGGAGGTTAGGTGTTGGAAAAGTCCTAATTTGGAAGGGTTGGGTGAAAAGTCCTAGCTTGGAGGGCTAGGTGAAAAGTCCTAACTTGGAGGGTTAGGTGCAAATTCCCATCCTGGAGAATTAGGTGAAAAAGTCCTGGCCTGGAGGGTCAGGTGCCTAGCTTGGAGGGCTAGGTTGGATGATGTTCTAACTCGGAAGAGTTGGGTGAAAAGTCCTAGCTTGGAGGGCTAGGTGAAAAGTCCTAGCTTGGAGGGCTAGGTGAAAAGTCCTAACTTGGAGGGTTAGGTGCAAATTCCCAACTTGGAGAGTTAGATGGAAAAATCCTTAGCTTGGAGGGCTAAGGTGGATGAATTCCTAGCTTGGAGGGCTAGGGTTGAGTCACTGGATCGGTCTGGTGACCGATCAGGGACATTGGCACGCTGCTCCTTAGTGGATCGGTCTGGTGACCGATCCAGCTATGTCTGATCGGACTGGTGACCGATCAGGGAGCGCACAGTGAGATTGGGAATCTACTGTGTGGCTCCTGATCAGACCGGTGATCGATCAGGGAGCAGGCTGCTTCCTTGCTGTCTTGCTCCTGATCGGTCTGGTGACCGATCAGGGAGCAAACGGTGAGTGAGTGTGAGAATCTGGAAAATTCGAGGGTTAAAAGACAAAAATTTTGGAAGTTGAGGGCTTCAGTGAGAGTAATCGATTTGAGGGGGGGTTTATGCAAAAGGACCAAACTTTAATTAACCTCAATTGATTTCTTTCCATTTCTTTTGTTTCTCCTCACATTAAAGCCCACAGCCGATTCTTTTCTCCTTGTCTTCGTGAGCCCTAGCACAGTGAGGTGCCGCCGACGCTTCTTCTTCCTTTTCTTCTCCTCACGCGCCGCAGCCACGCCAACTCCTTTCTTCCTCTCCGTCTCTCGACCAGCGCCGCCAAGCAACGATTCTTCTTCTTCCTCGCGCGTCATGGATCGCAGCCAAGCGCCGATCTCTTCTCCTCCTCTTCATTCACTCGCAACCTCCGCCCGATGCCTCGCCGTGAGTACGAGCCCTAGATCGCAGCCGCGCCACCCCTTTTCCTCTCTTCTTATCTCTGCGAACCCTAGTCGCGGTTGAAGGCTGAGACAGGTTGGGAACCGGCGCCGATCCGGGTAAGAATCTTGATTCTGCGATTTGGGATTTGATGATGTGGATGGCTGGGTCTCGATTCCTTTGGATCAAATTGTTCTTGTTGTTTAGATTGGAGTATTGAAATTGCTATGGATTGGCCTGTTTGGATTTGCCGAGAGCTTTGGATCTGTTAGTTCTTGGTTGATTTGGATAATTCTTGGATGTTGTTGTTTTGGATCAGATTAGTTTTGTATTAATTTCAGGTTATTCTGTTCTGAGATCTTGAGCTGCCATGGGTTCTGTGGTGAGGATTCGATTGGTTGTTTTGGAAAGTTCTGTGTTGGCTGGGAGATTGATGAAGAAGACTAGGTCTTTAGGGTTGAGATTTTTGTTCGGGAGTTTGGTAAGTGTTTGTGTGCTTGTGGTGTTGTGTCCCTGCCGAGAGCAACATGGGATTGGGGATTAGCTTTAAGTTGCTTAATTTTCTTATGAATCTTGAGACTTCGGCTAATCGAGTAGTTAATTATTTAATTTAATGTTAATTAAATGATTACGATGATTAGATCACCACTAATATGAATTAGTGGGTGATTAGTTACTTTGTGTATATAGCTGAGTAATATTTTTGATGCAGGGTATTGACGTAGTTCACGCTTCGTGGATATTATTTTGGACGGGATTCTCGTCGCTCCGACTTCTTTGTATCGAGGCGGGTACCTCTTTTATGCATAGTTAGACATAGTTAGCAGTAGGTATATCTGATATCTGCATCTCTGTGCTCTTGCTCCGGTAGTTGTATCCGTTAGCTTTACTGCTTACTATATCTGTATGGATTGATGATGCACAGTTTACCTTATACCTTACGCTAGGATTTAGGTATTGGTGCATACCGGTTATATGGACTACTGCATATCATGTAGATGATAGCAGGGATAGATAGTGGATGATGCATGGGATAGTGACACGCATCATTATTGCACGTAGCATAGGGGACGACCTTTGACTCCCTGGAGGTTGAGATGACCGTCGTACTTGCTACTCGTGTAGAGGCATATGTAGGCGACCTTTGACTCCCCTAGTGGTTGAGATGGGCCGTCAGACCTGCCACATGACCTGTCGTGTAGCCCCGTTGGCGGACCCGACGCTGCAGCAGGTCCCCTACCTATCCGATGATAGCAGGGACGTTTAGAGCGTTACTTCACCCGATGGTGGGGTACGTTTATGGTCTCCGACCCTACCCATTCGGTCTCGCGTGTGCATTATCGACCGTCTGTTCGTGCAGGGAAGACCAGGTCACAGCCCTACCCATATGGTCCCGCGTGTGCATTATTGACCGAGGCGTCAGGGGTGACCCATGCTGCATCATGAGCATACTGTGCATTGATGCATATGATTATGATTGTTGCACTTGATTGTTGCACTTGGATAACATGCATACTACCGGGTTTGGGATCGACGCAGGTAGGTATGTAGTCCCTTTATTGCTTATGGTTCAGTTCTGCATTTCTTCTTACTGTAGTTATCTTCAGTACTGTGATAGATAGATTGACGGTGACTTACTGCTATTATTTCTTCCTATGCACATTAGACTGTATTCGCTGAGTTCTTAGAACTCATCCCGTTGGCTATGTTTTTTTTCTCTTATCAGGATGATTGTCTGGATTGTTCAGCAGCCTGTCCCAGTTCATGTGTCTCTGAGACGATTTCCGCGTGTCTTTTGGTTGTGGTACATGTTGATACCCTTTTCTTTTATTCATTGTATTTCTTTTCATTTCCGCTGTTGGTATGTTATACTCTTTTGTGTCGTGTATTGTTACGGCAGTATAGTTGTACTCTTGTGTGCCATGGAGGTTTCGATTCTGTTTTTGGTTTTGTCGTAAGTCGTACCGGTACGCATCCTTGTCGTCGTTTTTGTTTTATCTTATTACAGTCGCTTGTTTCAGCCCTATAGGCTGCGGTACAAGCAGGCTGAGGTAGTTGTGGTGGTTAGGTTTTTGGATTGTCCGCCGAGATGAGGGAGTAGCTGTCCGGTCGGTATCGGACGAGCGGCTTCTCGGGGCGTGACAGTGAGTTCCCTTGCTGATCAAAGTCTTGGATCGATCTGGTGACCGATCAGGGATCTTGGATTTGATTAAAAAATTACTGTTCATCTGCCCTGATCGATCTGGGTGACCAATCAGGATCCAATCTGATCGGTCTGGTGACCGATCAGGCTACACCCTGATCGGTCTGGTGACCGATCAGGCGTGTATAGCTGCGAGAACTGGGAATCCCAGCAAAGCAGTGGATCGATCTGGTGATCGATCCACACACCCTGGATCGGTCTGGTGATCGATCCACACACCCTGGATCGGTCTGGTGACCGATCACTTTAATTCAAATTTCACTGTCAGACGCGGTCAGAGCGTCTGATCGTATCGGATTTGCTGATGTATGTGATATGCTGCGTGATCTTCTGCTCTAATACTCTGATTGAGTTTCAGGTGATAGGGGAGGATTCAAACACTCAAGGAGAAGTCAAAGCGTGCTTTCCTTGGAGCAGGTTTATCCCTTTTCACATCTCAGGTTTCAACGATGAGCCGAAGACTGGGGCTGAGACTGGAGCTTGGCTGAGGAGCTCAGTGAGTCCAGAGATAGCTTAGTAGAGGCTGGCGTTGGCAGATGAGTAGCTGGGAGCTACAGAGATGTGGTCACTTGTCGCTTGGCGGAGAAACAAAAGGAAGCGCGAGAAGACAAGGCTGTAGAGCTTTCGAGCAAGCGATTCAGTTTGAAAAACTTCTTTGTGTTCTTGCGTTCTGCTGCTACAAGCTTGCTGTTCTTGAGTTCTTCAATCATTCTAAGCAAGCTATAGAGGAGCAATCATCATACTTGAGCGCTTGAAGGAGAAAACAAGAAGCTTGGAGTCCGACAGTGGGAAGACACGAAGCAGACAGGGGTCTGCGTGAGATCGCCACTGGGTGGAGCTCAGGGAAGCTTGCTGTGTTTTGTCCTTGCTAAGAGTTTAAGTAAGATCCTTCTTGTTGTTGTTTCATTGTGCTCATTATATATCATTGTGTGAAACACGCTGTGGAGAGGTTTCTCCACCGAGAAGGAGGTTGCTTCATATCCGGTGTTGACCGGGGCTTGATCTGCCGACGATCAAGGGATCGCCCACCTCAAGGGCACGCCAAGGAGTAGGAGCAAGTTATCCCCGAACCTTGTAAACCCTCCTTGTTAGCGATCTTGCTAGTTGTGTTTGTTTCGCTCTCGTTTAGTTTTTCTGCATACTCTGTTTTCCACTCTTTCCGCTGTGCTACTGATATTTGAGTTGCAGAAATCGTGATAAGTTTTCAAGGGGCAAGCGATTGTCTATATTCACCCCCCCTCTATAGCCATCTCGTTCCCAACACGTTTTTCTCTTGAATATGATTTAAAAAAGTTTCGGATTGTCTGCTATTCCACCAATAAGTAACCCAAGGTTCCAGACATTTATTAAAAGAGAAAGAGACTCACTTGGGCAAAAATACCATAGATGCAAGATAGGGAAGGGAGGCCAATGCTTTCTTTTTTTTTTTCATTTTGATCTGTGAATTGAATTTTCTTTTAATGAACCTGCTTCATTCGTCGACTCTATATATTTCTCTGAAGCACGAGTTGTATAACAAAGTAGTGACCTCTGGATCTATCTCTTTCCCTTTTTATTTGTAATATATTTCAGATATCTCAATTGGGCAAATTCAAACCAATTTCATTTTCATTTGTTCCTTTCGATGAATACTCCAAAACCCACTTTAAGTAACGAATCAAGTTTCGAGACCAAAAAACTTACATTAATTCTTTCGAAACGAAATCTTTTACTGTATAATCAGAAAAAGGGTATCAATTATAAATCATGGGCCTAAAAAGATGAATTATGTATTACGAAATACATGTTCGGATAGGTTTGATTAATTTATATCTATAAATTAATTATTAGATTAGTTAGATTAGACTTCTAGTATAAAAGAATCAGGAAACTTGCCTTTTATTAAAAAGGGGAATTAGCAAGTTCTTTTCCCCACCTTGAGAGATATTTATTCTTTACTTTAGTTCGAGTTCGTTTTAAAGTACTTCCATTGGTATGCGCAAAAAATAGGCTAATTCAGCAGCTTTTTGTTCAATTTCTCGTGGAGTCAAATTCTCATCCGTACGAGTCAAGGGAATGGCTCCTTGGCCCCTGATTCCCATATAAAGGACACGACGAGTATAAAGACCCTCTTTAACCTCTATTCGGATTGATTGGATATCTCTCATAAGGAACCGAAGGAAGATGCGACGATTTATTCCAGGAAATCCCCATCGAAAAATACACACTCTGCCCTCTTTTCTATCGAATCAGTCATAACCGCTACCTACATTCCACGAAATAGTGCACCACAAATAGGAGTTAATGAACAGACCCGCGATCCCATAGAAAGACATCACAACCCCTTGAGGAAAAAAAAACGATTTGCTGAGATGGAAATACAGAGATCAAATTCCTACCAAGATAACTGGAAGTTCCAACTACTAAGAATCCTAGTGAACCTAAAAAAAGGATACAGGCCCAGTGATAAGTGTCATTTTGTTGATCATTTTATATGTTTAAATCCGTGTTTGACCTATATTTTACTAGTGTAATTGTGGATTTGGCCTAGGTTCTAGGATTTGTATCCTTTTTGGACTTAATTGCAAATTTGGTTATATTTGAGTTGATTTGTCACTAAATTTTTGATCTACTCTTGTAGGCTTGAAGGGATCATGGACCTAGGTCAGGTTGGGTCAAATGTTGAGTCAAAAGTGGACTAGATCAAGTGATCAAGCGACGACTCATTTGGACCATCCGATGCAAGAACGGTTAGATCTAGACCATCTGAGAACTTCTGATCAATCCGAGCTGGGATTAAGGCTAATCAAGTGATCAGATCAAGATCTGAGAGTTTCAGCTAAATCAGAGACCATCTAGCCGTTGGATCATGATCGGAGTGTTCTAAACCATCCATACAAAGATCAAGGTGATCTGGTACATCCGTTGAAGATCTAGCAGATCCGAGCTACCACGAGAATGATCTTGACCTCTGATCAAGATCTGGAAAATTTGAATCAAATTGGACAACGATCCACCGTTGGATGAAGCGCAATCAATCTCAGCCGTCCGCTTCATTAACTACTTAAACCGAAGCCCTGTTCAGATCTGAGGTCGCGACCTCACTTCTCTAGCTTAGTTCTTCAGCTCGTTCTCTTTGAATTTGGCATCATTTTCCTTCAAATTTCTTCCATCAGAGGCGTGGCCGACTCGATCACAACCTTGGAGCGAGATCTGAATCCTTGGAAGAGCTTCCAATGGAGATTTAATCACTGATTTGCAGCTGTGCGCAATTCTGCGATCAGATCTGAAGTTGGAGCGATTTTCCATCGATTTGCGAGTTTAAGGGGTTCTTGGCTTGCCCTTGCGTGACGAACAAGGTGGTTTTGAATCAAGGATTGGTCGAGGCTTAGTTTAAGTGCATTTCTTTTGTTTTCCTAGCTGTAAATTCTGTTTCAGCAAGCAGTTTTTGTTCTGTCTTCTTATCAGATGATTCGTTTTCGTTTCTGAATTGTTATAGCTGTAATTAGGCTTAAATTTTGCAAGTAATTAGCTAGTGAATTCGATCAGTGAACATTTGGATTTGAATTCAATTTATTTCCTACTGTTTTGCTTGCGTATCAATCTGTTGTAGTGCGTATCAGATTCCTTCCTGTTTCTGAAATTTCCAGCTTATTAAGTTTAGTTTTCGGATTGGTTCTGTTTCAATTAGTTTCAATGCTGTAATAGCATTAGATATAAGCCTGATAGTGAGCAATTCGATTGAGTTTCAGTTTGTTTCATATATCATTGCTTGTGTGCCAGATTGTTGCTGCATTCTATTTTTCTTCCTGCTGTATATCAATTTTATTCCCTGCTTCATTTCAGTTTCAATTCTGCATAAGTTCAGATTTAAGGCTGCATTGTTTCAGCTGTAGCTTCTTAATTCGAGCCAAGTAAACCTTAGTTTCCTTATTTCTTGTCTGAACATTAAACGTTGCATTCAAATTTAAATTGCCTTGTGTTTAATTCCTGCAGTTGAAGTAATTCTGAATTTTGCAAACTGTTTCCATTTCCTGCAAGTAAGCTAGGTTTCTGAAAATTACAGCAATCATTTCTGCAGTTTCGTATCAAGGCATTTGTTTGTTCGAATCTTGCTTAAGTTGTAGTTATGCATCAGTTCAGTTAGTAGTTTGTTTTGTATTGGCTTGCAACTGAAATTCTGTATTTGGTTTCCAAGTCTTCATTGTCATTTCTGCAATAGATGAATTTCTGGGTAATCAGTTTGTTGACAACTTGGAAGTTTTTCATTCCACTTTGAATTTCACTTCACTGGTAGCTTGCTCTTTTCCAAGTTGAGTTTATTAGTTGTATTCCGGAATTTTTAGTCATTGCTTCAGCAAGTTGCAAGTTCAAGTTGGCACATTAGTTGTTTCAATCTCTTTTCTGCGTATCACAGATGTGGAATTCTGCGAGTAGTGTCAATGGTAGCTTAGGACTAAATTGGTATCAAGTTACATGTTGTTTCTAGTGTGCTAAGGTGCTTGAAATTAATTCGTAGCACGTTTGGATTGTTTTTGAGCTTTATCATCACTATATGCAATTGTTGCTCTTTAAGTTGGTAGCTAGCATGTGCTTCAAGTTAGTTGCTTCCGAAAGTTTTCATTACTGTTTCCATTCTTTAGCTTAGCATTGAGTTGCATTTTGAAGTAAGGTTTGCTTCATTAAGTCTCCATTGGTTAAGTCCTTAATTGTTATTACCTTGCCTAGTTCGCTTAGTTAATTTTGTCCTTCCTTTTCATTTCTTTCTCTTGCATTTTTCTTGTCTATTTGAAACCAAAATCCCATTTCTTATTTGAAACCCAAAAACATTACGACACATAAACGCGAGCTCGAATCAAACAAACTTGAACTAGCCCTTGGAAAAAATACGACCTGTGGCCCCTTTACTACGCTTTTCTTCTTTGATTGCAAAAAGGGTTTCCAGCTTTCATTTATAAATTTCTAAATTTGAGACCCACATTCGTGACAGTCATTTTGGGTCCATCAAATTTTTGGCGCCGTTGCCGGGGAACATACTAGTTGAGTTGTTTGATTTTTGCTTGTATGCTTTTGGACATATCATTAGGTTCTATTTTATTTTGCTTTATCTCTTGTATACGGTTGCTGCCATTTTTTTCTTGTTTGTTTTGTGACAGGGATGCAAAATCAAAATGTGGTCACCAGAGGACTGTAAAGAGATCACAAGTGCACTGTCAGAGTTAAAATTTTGGTTGAATCATTTGAATCAACAAATAACCAACATGCCTTCATCTACTTACCAGCCACCATTACAACAATTCGATCAACCACAGCAATTCCAACAATTTCAGCCGGATTTTCAGCCAAGTCTATCAAATTTCCAGAATTTTCAGAATGGGCAGCCACTATTGCAAAATTTTCAGGCCAATCAACCAAATTTTCAGCAAGAGTTTCAGCCCCAGTTTCAGCAATTTCAGCCTTCTAATCCGAATTTCCAGCCTACATTTCAGCAATTTGAACCTCAATTCCAGCCATATCAACAGAGGCAGCAAGTGTGTCAAACATTTCAGCAAGATCCGCCTCAAAACCAGCTATTTTATCAGCCCACACAGCCCTTGAATCAAAATTTTCAGCCTTACAACCAAGGGTTTCAAAATCAGAATTTTCAGCCCTTGCCACAAAATTTTCCACACCAAAATCAGAACTTTCAAGGCTACAACTCCCAGCAAAGTTTCCAAGAATATCAGCCCTTTAATCAGCCTCAACAGCTATGTTTTCAACCAAATCAGCAAGCTCAAAATTTTCAGCCTACTTCATCCTTTCAAAATCAGTCAAGGAGCTATGCTAACCAAGGAGGCTTTGAGAGTCTTAATGAGAATGAGGCACAACAAAGAATAGAGGAGATTTATCAACAAGTTGTATAATATCATCAAAAGCAGCAAAGGATTCAAGACATCGAAAGAGGCGTTGGACAAATTTCTAGTCAAATGAATCAAATGCCAGTTCAAGGTGACCCTAGTGCAGGGCCAAATCTTTCTTTAATGGATCTTGCAATTTTAGAAGAAGAAGAAGAAGAATACATTAAAGTCTGGGCGCCTACAGCATGCATTCCTCCGGAGACTCCTATTCAAAATCCAATTCCCAATTTTTCGGCTCCAGAAGAAGAAACTGAAGCTCCACAGGACCATTCTAGACTTTTATTTTCTGATGATAATGTTGTTAGTGGTCCTAATTTTTCTAATGTTGTTGTTGCAGATATTACAGGAGAAGCATGCAGAGGAGATGATTCCATAGGTGTAGGGGATTGCACTAAGCCCCAGGGACCACCACAAGATTTAGAGAATGAACCAGAAAGTGTAGGGACTTGCATGGTGGAAGCAAGCACCCAAGGATCACCAGTTGATTGTCCACCAGAGCCTGAGGCTGAAGAGGAGCATGAACATGACCAGGAGGAGACCACAGACACACCTTCAGGTATTATCCAGCACGCTCAGGTAAGTATTTCTCCTCTTTGTTCAGAAAAATTCAAAAAGGTACCTAGTGCTCACTTTATTGATTCTGATGAATTTATTGATATACCTTGTGTAGAAATTGTTTGTGAAAATCCAATAGAGGTACCAAACATTGATTTCATTGATCGTACTGCATTACTTGATACATCTCTTGTAGATATGGATTGTGAACAAATTTTAGAGGAACCTATAATTGATGTTGTTTGTTATGATGATATTCTTGATACACATCATGGAAATGCTGATAGTGAAAAATTTTTAAAAGAGCCTGAAATTGAAGTTTTTTATTGTGAAGAATCTCTTGCTATATCTTATGCTGAAGTTGAGTGTGAAATACTTATGGAGGTACCTGAGATTGATCTTATTGACTGTGGAACATTTCTTGATACACCTTTGATGGAATTTGATTGTGAAAAATTTTTAGAAGAACCTGAAATTGAAGTTGTTTATTGTGAAGAATCTCTGGTTATTTCTTATGCTGAAATTGAATGTGAAAAACTTCTAGAGGTACCTGAGATTGATTTTATTGACTGTGGTACTTTTCTTGATATACCTCATGTAGAATATGCTTGTGAAAAATTTATTGAGGTACCAAAAATTGATTTTATTGGATGCGATGCATTTTTAGATACATTTTATGTAGAGATTGATGATATTGCATTTTTATCTTACCCTGCACGCTTGAGGGAGGTCTTACATGGTTTTGCAGGGTCCAGAAGACTACTGGAATGGGTACTCCACCTAAACAGTCTCCGACCTCCTGGAAGATTTTCCAAAAAGAATAAAGAGGGAGGAGATGATCTTGCTTTAACTTATAGCACTCCACCTCTGAAGTGGCTATTGCACTTAAATCACCTTCGGCCACCTGGACAGTTTACTGCGAAAAATAAGTGTGGGGGAGTAATGCAAAATAAAATTGAGCAAATGAAAGAAATTTTTTCAGCTACTCCTACTCCTCCCCTACCAAGATGGAGATTATTCCTTGATAGACTCCGACCGCCAGAAATAAAAGGGAGTTTACTTTTTCTTGCATTTTCTTTCATAGCCATTTTCCTCTTTATGCTTGCTAGAAGTAGAATTTTCTTTTAAAATGAATTCTTGCTAATAAATGCATGAGTAGAGTAGAATTAATAAATAGGCATTAAAAATGCTATTTTATGTCTTTTGGCACTTTTCCTTGATTAATAGGAATAAATGTATCCCTTTAGGTTATTTTCATAGCATTTTAGAGTCTTTTGAAAACAAATTAAATTTGGTTGTTAAAACTTAGGATTTGAGCTTATGGATGAAATCTTGGATGCTTGAGTACTACTTGGCCATGGATGCTTGATTGAGGACTTGAGATGAATAATTTTTACCTAGTGAGGGTTAGCCTTATTTTTGTGGAACATACATGTGATTGTACTCTAGAACTTGCTTAGGTTCTTTCAAAGTCATATTTCAATGTTTAGATCACTTCTATAGAGGCTAATAAATTTGTTTACCTTTCCATGTCAATTTTTGGCAAAAATCATGTTCATCCTATTTTCTTTCCTTATTTCCTATTCCTAACCATGCTTTCTAGGGACTTGTTTGTTTGGAGATGTTCTTTGATGTTATTTTGCCCGAGACGGACAAAAGATTAAGTGTGGGGGAGTGGATAGTGTGATGGAAACATTTGAAAAAAAATTCATTTCATTGTTGAGTTGAAGCCAAAAATTGCCAATTGGAGTGGAGTTTGGTATCAAGATGAATGGGGATTCAGTTGTGAATTGGAGGTGGATTGGATCTAAAGAAATCTCAATTAGAAAGAAATGGCACACGAAAAAAAAAATAGAAAAATTGTGCCATGGAAGAGAGTTTGAAAGCAATGGAGTTTATAGCACTTGGGAAGTAGCAATTATGGAAGTTTTAAATTGGCAACACTTTGCTGAGGGTTGGAATGAGTTGTAAAGTTTGACTTGAGGCAGGAAATGGTGTGCAGAATCCGAACAAGGTGGAAACAAGTGAAGAGAAAAAAAAATCTGTATAAAAAAAGAAAAATCAGAAATTTTGTGCCAAAGAGAAAAGTTTGCTATGAAATTGTTTCGGCCACTCTTTTAGGAGCTTAATTGCAGTCAATGGTTGCTGAATTCAGTGAAGAAGAAGAAAACTGAGGCCAAGTGGAAAAGAAATGAGCAGAGAGAAAAAAAAAGAAATAAGAACAAGACATCAAGGAAGCAAAGTGCCAAGTCTATAAAATGGAGAAGATGTTCGAAATCTAAAAATCTGGGAATACTGGAAGTGAGGAGATGTAAAGTGCTGTAAAATCTGTGACGGGTTGTTATTGAATTTGCAGGAAAAAAGAAAATTATCAGATTTGAATGTTTCTATATAAGCAGATTTGTATCAACTTTGGGGCTGAATTTGGTTTTCTTATGCTATGAATTAGGAAACTTGGTATGTAACTGCTTTGAAAATCAGAGAATTGCAAGGATGAATGACTTGATGACCTTTGATTCTGAAAATGATGCCATGGAGCTTAAATCTGTAGCAGAAAAAAAAAAGTTGCAAGAAGTGTGCCAACTTGTAAGGAATAAGTACCAAAAGGAAGTGGCAAGAGTTGGTTAGTGAAGATTACATTTTGAGCATCTAGTTTCCTAATTGCTATTTAATGTTTCAAGTGACCATGATACAGATTCAAGGCTGAAGAGTTTCAATTGAACATTAATAGGTTTGAAAAAAAAACAGTTTGGAAAAAAACAAAGAGACAAGTTGGCACATAATTGAGAACTTGGCACCATGAAATCAGTGGAGATTCTCATCCGAATCAGAGCTGAGTTCCAATACATTCTGATCTCAGTAGAGGAAAGAAAGGAAAAAAAAAGAAAGAAAAGAGAAGAGCAAAATTGGCATAGAAGATGGAAAGTTGGCACAAAGGAGTTGTTGAGGTTTTTTCAATCAAATTTTGGAAGAGCAATGCTTAAGCTCACTTCATCACACTTTGACTTCATTATATGGACTGAAAGGAGGGCAAAAATGCATCAAGAATATCCTTGAACATCCAAGTCTTCCATTCCATCAAATTAGCTATTTACTTTGCTTTTATTCCATTTCTACCATTTCCTATTTCTTTCACTTTTGAATAAACTTTTATAGATGATTGATTCTAATCTTGAATAATGGTAGAGAGTAGATAATAAGCAAGCTTATGGTAGTGCAAGAAGCATGTGTGTATGAGTGAGCTCCATTTTCATCATGAACTTAGCACTTAGGAGGAGAGCCACCAAAAATTACCTTGAGAGGTTTAGTGAGTGAAATTCATCTCAATGAATCATAAAGGTTGAATTGGTTAAGTTGTTGATTTAAGGACAAGATACTAATCTATAGAGCTTAGATTTTTGAGAATTAACAACCCTAGGTAATTTCTTTTCAATTTCTTCTACTTATGTTTGGAAATAAACTAGGGGATACATGTTTAGTACTTTTCGCGAGACGCTCAAGCTTAAGTGTGGGGGAGTTGATAAGTGTCATTTTGTTGATCATTTTATATGTTTAAATCCGTGTTTGACCTATATTTTACTAGTGTAATTGTGGATTTGGCCTAGGTTCTAGGATTTGTATCCTTTTTGGACTTAATTGCAAATTTGGTTATATTTGAGTTGATTTGTCACTAAATTTTTGATCTACTCTTGTAGGCTTGAAGGGATCATGGACCTAGGTCAGGTTGGGTCAAATGTTGAGTCAAAAGTGGACTAGATCAAGTGATCAAGCGACGACTCATTTGGACCGTCCGATGCAAGAACGGTTAGATCTAGACCATCTGAGAACTTCTGATCAATCCGAGCTGGGATTAAGACTAATCAAGTGATCAGATCAAGATCTGAGAGTTTCAGCTAAATCAGAGACCATCTAGCCGTTGGATCATGATCGGAGTGTTCTAAACCATCCATACAAAGATCAAGGTGATCTGGTACATCCGTTGAAGATCTAGCAGATCCGAGCTACCACGAGGATGATCTTGACCTCTGATCAAGATCTGGAAAATTTGAATCAAATTGGACAACGATCCACCGTTGGATGAAGCGCAATCAATCTCAGCCGTCCGCTTTATTAACTACTTAAACCGAAGCCCTGTTCAGATCTGAGGTCGCGACCTCACTTCTCTAGCTTAGTTCTTCAGCTCGTTCTCTTTGAATTTGGCATCGTTTTCCTTCAAATTTCTTCCATCAGAGGCGTGGCCGACTCGATCACAACCTTGGAGCGAGATCTGAATCCTTGGAAGAGCTTCCAATGGAGATTTAATCACTGATTTGCAGCTGTGCGCGATTCTGCGATCAGATCTGAAGTTGGAGCGATTTTCCATCGATTTGCGAGTTTAAGGGGTTCTTGGCTTGCCCTTGCGTGACGAACAAGGTGGTTTTGAATCAAGGATTGGTCGAGGCTTAGTTTAAGTGCATTTCTTTTGTTTTCCTAGCTGTAAATTCTGTTTCAGCAAGCAGTTTCTGTTCTGTCTTCTTATCAGATGATTCGTTTTCGTTTCTGAATTGTTATAGCTGTAATTAGGCTTAAATTTTGCAAGTAATTAGCTAGTGAATTCGATCAGTGAACATTTGGATTTGAATTCAATTTATTTCCTACTGTTTTGCTTGCGTATCAATCTGTTGTAGTGCGTATCAGATTCCTTCCTGTTTCTGAAATTTCCAGCTTATTAAGTTTAGTTTTCGGATTGGTTCTGTTTCAATTAGTTTCAATGCTGTAATAGCATTAGATATAAGCCTGATAGTGAGCAATTCGATTGAGTTTCAGTTTGTTTCATATATCATTGCTTGTGTGCCAGATTGTTGCTGCATTCTATTTTTCTTCCTGCTGTATATCAATTTTATTCCCTGCTTCATTTCAGTTTCAATTCTGCATAAGTTCAGATTTAAGGCTGCATTGTTTCAGCTGTAGCTTCTTAATTTCGAGCCAAGTAAACCTTAGTTTCCTTATTTCTTGTCTGAACATTAAACGTTGCATTCAAATTTAAATTGCCTTGTGTTTAATTCCTGCAGTTGAAGTAATTCTGAATTTTGCAAACTGTTTCCATTTCCTGCAAGTAAGCTAGGTTTCTGAAAATTACAGCAATCATTTCTGCAGTTTCGTATCAAGGCATTTGTTTGTTCGAATCTTGCTTAAGTTGTAGTTATGCATCAGTTCAGTTAGTAGTTTGTTTTGTATTGGCTTGCAACTGAAATTCTGTATTTGGTTTCCAAGTCTTCATTGTCATTTCTGCAATAGATGAATTTCTGGGTAATCAGTTTGTTGACAACTTGGAAGTTTTTCATTCCACTTTGAATTTCACTTCACTGGTAGCTTGCTCTTTTCCAAGTTGAGTTTATTAGTTGTATTCCGGAATTTTTAGTCATTGCTTCAGCAAGTTGCAAGTTCAAGTTGGCACATTAGTTGTTTCAATCTCTTTTCTGCGTATCACAGATGTGGAATTCTGCGAGTAGTGTCAATGGTAGCTTAGGACTAAATTGGTATCAAGTTACATGTTGTTTCTAGTGTGCTAAGGTGCTTGAAATTAATTCGTAGCACGTTTGGATTGTTTTTGAGCTTTATCATCACTATATGCAATTGTTGCTCTTTAAGTTGGTAGCTAGCATGTGCTTCAAGTTAGTTGCTTCCGAAAGTTTTCATTACTGTTTCCATTCTTTAGCTTAGCATTGAGTTGCATTTTGAAGTAAGGTTTGCTTCATTAAGTCTCCATTGGTTAAGTCCTTAATTGCTATTACCTTGCCTAGTTCGCTTAGTTAATTTTGTCCTTCCTTTTCATTTCTTTCTCTTGCATTTTTCTTGTCTATTTGAAACCAAAATCCCATTTCTTATTTGAAACCCAAAAACATTACGACACATAAACGCGAGCTCGAATCAAACAAACTTGAACTAGCCCTTGGAAAAAATACGACCTGTGGCCCCTTTACTACGCTTTTCTTCTTTGATTGCAAAAAGGGTTTCCAGCTTTCATTTATAAATTTCTAAATTTGAGACCCACATTCGTGATAGTCATTTTGGGTCCATCACCCAGCAAAAAATTACTCGTTTCTCGAGATTCCGTTATAAGTTCTATCCATATATGTTCTGATCGCCAATTCATACTATACTACATTCAGTTGCATTCGATTGGAATTGAGCGAATAACCCAAATAAATTTGACTTTACCTTTCTTGACCCCGAAGTCACTTTCACCAACTAGCACTATTGTTATGTGAAACATCGGGAGTAATTAGTTAGATACATTAACTTTCCATTTTTTATATTCGCTAATTCATTTTGAACCAACTATATCCACATATGCATGCATTTATACAGATATTATATATCCGCATAAAAGTTATTTCACTTGTGTGTTTGGCAAAAGCCACATATCATACCATATTACACGAAATAAATATCCGTATTATCATATAGTGTTGAAATCACTTGATAAGATTCATTACCATTGGGTTTAGACAATCTTATTTTTTTGGACATGAAGAAATAAAGAAACCATTGCAATTGCCGGAAATACTAGGCCCACTAAAGGTACAAAAATGGAGGGTAAGTTGAAATCTGTCATAGAATAGATGCCTCGATTTACTATTTCTATCTATTAATATTTCTATCTATTAAAAAGATATCCTCTTATGCTTATTTAGGATATATCTATCATAAGTAATTATTGTATTGTAAATAATATTATTTATAAGTGATAAATAATATCAACTATAATTCTATTAGCTATATGATTAGATAGAAACTATAATATTTAGAAGATATATATTTAAATAATAAGTAATATAATAATGAATATTATAATATAAGTTAAAATAATAATTAATATTATTTTAATATATTAAAATAATAGTTATAAATAAAAAACAAAAGAAAAAATATAATTATCCGAAACCTTTGTCACTTATGTCAACAAGGAAAACAATATATATATTGTTTCTTTTAATTACGATTACGATGAATTAAATATTTATTTTTGTTCGCTACAAATAAAATAAGCGAATCTAGTGCTATACTTTAATTTTTGGAACTGTGATTCAAGGAAAGAAACCGTGGAGTTGAAATAACTCACTCAGAACACCTTTTAAAAGATTACGTGGTACTATTGGGTCGAATAAACCTTTTTCGAATAAATACTCAGATATTTGTGAACCCTCGGGTACTGTCGTATTCAATGTTTGTTCAATTACTCTTTTACCCGCAAATGCAATGGTTGCATTAGGTTCAGCAATAATGATATCTCCTAACATAGCAAAACTGGCTGTTACTCCACCGGTTGTAGGATCTGTAAGAATTGCTACATAGAATAACTTTTTATCTAATTGATAATTATATAAAGCAGAAGAAATTTTAGCCATTTGCATCAAGCTCAAACTTCCTTCTTGCATGCGCGCTCCTCCATAAGCACACACAATAATGACAGGTAGAGATCGATTAGTAGCCTATTCGATCAAACGAGTAATTTTCTCGCCTACTACGGATCCCATACTACCCCCCATAAACTGAAAATCCATAACGCCAATAGCTACGAGAATACCATTTAGTTGACCTATGCCTGTTTGAACAGCTTCAGTTAAACTTGTCTTTCTTTGATAAGAATCAATACGATCTATATAAGAATCAGAATCCAATTCTTCTTCTGAAAAATCGATATGATCTCTATCAGAATCCGGTTCTTCATCAAATTCAACGGGTGAATCAAATTCAATGGGGTCTATAGATACCATATCTTCATCCATGGGATCCCAAGTTCTGGGATCAATCGAAAGTTCAATTCTATCTTAACTACTCATTTTCAAATGATATCCACAAAATTCACAAATATATATTTTTTCACCAAAAAATTGTTTATAATGTGATTCATAATAATTTTCACATTGAACCCATAAATGTCTGAATTTATGGAAAGGATTATCATTATGATTGGATTCTACTCTAATATCCAAATCATCGATATTTTGACTAGTTCTTATACTAGAACGATCACTCTCACTACTATTTTGATTTTCAGTACAAATGAAATTATAAATATAACTTTCACTATAATTGTTGGTACTACTCGAAATAGAACTATTAATACTGACTTCAAAACGAAGATAACTAGCAATGCTACTAATAATGTTCTTTTTCCAACTGGATTCAGTATCATTACATGTATGATTCTTTTTCTTAAACTTAGATCCCCTATTCAAATAACTAGAAACAATAATTTCTAGTTCACTCATAAAGGAACTATCATTGTCAACCTCAAAAATATGATTTTCAATATCAAAAAATATAGAGTAACGATCACCATTACTATCCCTAACAAAAAAAGTGACATCAGAGATCAAACTCCAAATATTCCTGATATCAAATAAATAATCAACATTATTGAAACTATAATTACTAATATGATTCCAACTAGGAACCTTTTTCTCCATATCGTTTAGAATAGGTTGTTCACTTCTATCTGTATGTCCAATACTATCAACACTATCTATTGATTTACTTGGCCCACACCTATGTTCTACCTTCTCATTGGAAAATAAAAAATTGCACCGCCATTTGAACATAGAAATACCTCCTATTTAATAAAAATACAAAAATTTTGATGAATAATCATTTGACCTTAACTATCAGAATTAAGTATACGAATCTAATCATTAGAATTGTTAACTAATGAGGAGTAAGTATTGAAACAAAAAATTATCTTTTGTGAAAATTCGAAGTATTACTTCAATATATTGATAGAATCGTTTTCTCAACTTTTGTCTTTAATAGAAAGACACAACTTTTTGTTAGTGCAGGAAGCATCATATCGAACCTTGTTTTGATATTGGCAAAGGATTCAAAGTTAAGTGTTAGTTGTGATCTAATGTGTTCATTAAGTGTGCAGAAAGAAGTCCTGGCGAAGGACTGCTAGGCACCTGGCGAAGGGCTGCTGGGAATCTAAGACCTGGCGAATGACTGCTAGGCACCTGGCGAAGAGCTGCTAGGAGTCTAAGACCTGGCGAAGGACTGCTAGGCACCTGGCGAAGGGCTGCTGGGAATCTAAGACATGGCGAAGGACTGCTAGACACTTGGTGAAGGGCTGCTGGGATTCTAAGACCTGGCGAAGGACTGCTTGGTACCGAAGACCTGGCGAAGGACTGCTTGGTACCGAAGACCTGGCGAAGGGTTGCTAGGCACCTGGCGAAGGACTGCTGGGCAAAAGTCCAACCGGAGGAGCCAGTTGGCAAAAGGTAAACTCTCCTGAGAGGAGTAGGTGAGGACGCGTTCCCCGTCGAGGGAACAGTAGGCGTCGGTTCGACCTAGGGTTCCATTTGGGAGACCCAAAGTCAGAACCAAGACAGCTAAGGCTGTATAAACCTAACATTTCTTGCCTTGTTTGTTGTGGAACTAACCTTGGATGCAGGGACCAAAGGAACGTGTTTCTGCAGCTCAAAACGCCCCAAAGGAGAGGGGCAGCAGCTGGGCTAGGCGCCCGGGAGGTCCCGGGCGCCCAAGGTCAAAGTCAAACGAGCAGTTGAGCAAGAGTTGCTTCGGAACCTCACTGGGACAGACACCCTCAAGCTCCCGGGCGCCCTTATGGTCCCGGGCGCACTAGATGCCTCGGGCGCCCTGGGTCCAAGCCAACGAAGCGATTGAAGTGAATTCAGCCGAGAAGCCAGCAGACCAAGTCAACCGGGGCGCCCCCAGTGTCCCGGGCGCCCCCGTCAGCTCCGAGCCCGATTCTGGAGGGATAAGCTCTGACCGAGCTTCGGATAAGGGTTCTCGGATCCGAAGGCACGTGTCAGGCGCCCCCAGCGTCCCGGACGCCCCCAGGAGTGCTATAAAAGGGGCTCGACCCCCAATGCTTTGAAATCAACTTTTCTAACGCCTCTATGCTCTTCGACTCAAGCGCTCTGCTCCGGAAACCTCCGATCTCGAGATTCAAGCGCCGACGACGACCCTCCGCACCGAAGTACAATCCACATCGGGCGTCGATAACGAAGAGTAAACTTGTTTTTTTACTGCACTATAATTGTACAATTCTTTGTAAAACTTTGTGTATTATAGAATTGCCCGCAGTAAACGGTCAAGGACCGTGGGCCTTGGAGTAGGAGCCGACTGCGACTCCGAACCAAGTAAAAATCCTTGAGTTCTGTGTGTTTATTTTTAATTTCCGCTGCGCATTCTCTTTCTTCTAATCCGAAACGGTTTCACGATATTCACCCCCCCCCTCTATCGTGTTTTCTCGATCCATCACTTTTTCCCATATGATGTATAAAATACCGTGAAATCCAAACCAAAGAATTGTGAAAAGTTTCTATTTCTATAAATAAACAATTTGTTCTCATTTCTCAGTCTCATTTATCATATAATATAATTAATAATTAAGTTTCTATTTCAACATGCAACGAAAAAGACAATATATAGGATGATGGGTAGAAGGAGTCTTTCCCTTGGCTTGATCTATGGACCGAAATGAGGAGATATAAAAAAGTCCACCACTCCCAAGGATCTCTAAAATTGGATTAAATTCGTTATAGATCCAACAACAAACAATAGAAGTATTGAGTTGTTTAGTCTTCGATCTTTTATTTAGATCTTATCTTATATTATATATTTTATTTAGATATCATATAAAGTAAAAGAAACAGAAACAGAAACATATATGCAAATACATAGATAGGATGCTCGTTCTTTTTTTTTTATTCGGTAATCAGCCCAATCTTTTTTTAGGAAAAGACTGGGCCGACTTTAATTGCAATCAATTAGGAGAACAAACAGGAATTACTGAATTATGCACACTTAGCTTTTCTCTTTATCTAGCTTATCTACTAGTTCGAATTCGAATTTGATTTCTTTCCATACTTCACAAGCAGCGGCTAGTTCAGGGCTCCATTTGGAAGCTTCACGGATAATTTCATTACCTTCACGAGCAAGATCACGTCCCTCATTACGAGCTTGTACACACGCTTCTAAAGCCACCCTATTAGCTACTGCACCAGGTGCATTTCCCCAAGGGTGTCCTAAAGTTCCTCCTCCAAACTGTAGTACGGAATCATCCCCAAAGATTTCGGTCAGCGCAGGCATATGCCAAACATGAATACCCCCTGAAGCCACGGGTATAACACCTGGCATAGAAACCCAATCTTGAGTGAAGAAAATACCACGACTTCGATCTTTTTCAATAAAATCGTCACGTAATAAATCAACAAAACCTAAAGTCATTTCGCGTTCCCCTTCCAGTTTACCTACTACTGTACCAGCGTGAATATGGTCTCCACCAGACATACGTAATGCTTTAGCTAGTACACGGAAATGCATACCATGATTTTTCTGTCTATCAATAACTGCATGCATTGCGCGATGGATGTGAAGAAGTAGGCCATTGTCACGGCAATAATGAGCCAAGCGTCTGTAGTATTTGCAGTGAATCCACCAGTTAAGTAATCATGCATTACGATAGGAACTCCTAATTCTCTGGCAAATACGACCTTTTCATCATTTCTTCACATGTACCTGCAGTAGCATTCAAGTAATGCCCTTTAATTTCACTTGTTTCGTCCTGCGCTTTATAAAGTGCTTCAGCACAAAATAGGAAACGGTCTCTCCAACGCATAAATGGTTGTGAGTTCACGTTTTCATCATCTTTGGTAAAATCAAGCCCACCACGTAGACACTCATAAACTGCTCTACCGTAGTTTTTTGCAGATAATCCCAATTTTGGTTTAATAGTACATCCCAATAGGGGACGACCATACTTGTTCAACTTATCTCTTTCAACCTGAATGTCGTGAGGCAGGCCTTGGAAAGTTTTGGAATAGCAGGTGGGAATTCGCAGATCCTCCAAGCGTAGAGCTCGTAAGGCTTTGAAACCAAACACATTACTCACAATGGAAGTAAACATGTTAGTAACAGAACCTTCTTCAAAAAGGTCTAAAGGATAAGCTACATAAGCAATATATTGATTATCCTCCCCAATAACAGCCTCGATGTGGTAGCATCGCCCTTTGTAACGATCAAGACTGGTAAGTCCATCAGTCCACACAGTTGTCCATGTACCAGTAGAAGATTCGGCAGCTACCGCAGCCCCTGCTTCTTCGGGTGGAACTCCAGGTTGAGGAGTTACGCGGAATACTGCCAAGATATCAGTATCTTTGACTTCGTAGTTAGAAGTATAATAAGTCAATTTGTAATCTTTAACACCAGCTTTAAATCCAACACTTGCTTTAGTCTCTGTTTGTGGTGACATAAGTCCCTCCCTACAACTCATGAATTAAGAATTCTCACAACAACAAGGTCTACTCGATATGGATTATGCATAAATGAAACCTTTGACAAAAATCTTTCAAAAATAAAAATAATATTCAACTAATATTATCAACAAATTTCAATGTTATGTTAAAATGAAATGGTTCGTTATTAGACCATGTATTTGATGAATTAAATATATCATTATTGTATACTCTTTGATATATATGACGCAACCTAATGTTTGTTTTGCAAATTTACAATTAAATTTATCTCCTTATTCTTTTGAATCTAATCTAAATATCTAAATACTAAGAAAAATTCCCTCTTGACAGTGATATATGTTGTATATGTAAATCCTAGATGTGAAAATAGGCATAATTCATCCGAAAAAGGTATAAAGAATAGATAGGCAGAAATCAAATATCTAAAAAAAAATAGAAAGAAAAATAGCCAACGAGATCGAAATACTGAATCATAAATGTAGTTCAGGTTCAAATTCTATATATATATTGGAATCCAATATGGATTATGGATGGTCTTTTCTATTTTCTATAATGATAGAGAAATTAAAGAGACTTACTCGTGATTTCATGTACTTGGTACTTGATATTTCTTTTGAAAAAAAAGAGGGATTGGCTGAACTTGAAAATTGACTCTTTACTCATTCGATGAGTATACGATTGAATCGTATACTCAATCCAAAATCGTTGTAAACCAAACCTATACACAATCCAAAATCGTTGTAAACCAAACCTATACTCAACCAAGAATACATTCATACAAGTGGTTGAGTCTTTAGGCAACTTTAGTTTCATACAATTTTAACAAAGCTGTTATTTTGATAAAATTATTACACTAGTTATAAATAACAATTATAATAGATATGTTGATTGAGATAATCAATATTGACAAATTGTAGGTTGAAGAGGAGATGGGGGGGATGGGGATTTGATCCTTGTGGGTGCGGGGATGAGGATTCCTCAATTAGATGGGGACGAGGATGGGGTGGGGATGAAATTCAGGGGGGTGAGAATGGCAACCCCCTTACCCCCAAAATTGTCATATCTAAACATCATTACAACATAACAATAAAGAAAAGCTAAGACTATGTTTGGTAAGAGGTAATCAGCCTTGTAATGTAATCAGAATTACATTACAAGATTAATTACTTTATTTGGTACAGTTGTAAAACTGTAATGTAATGTAATATGCATTGCAAAAGCTAGTAAAAATGTTGTAATCTAAATTACAAGGCAACAACATATAATTTGGATTACATTACAGGCTCAATTACATTACAAATTGGATTACATTACCCCTAATCAAACGCAGTCTAAAGGTGTACGTGTGTGTTTTTTTTGTAATACATGTATCTAGGTTTTACGATCCGACTAATTTAAATTTTACGATCTGTCTTATTTTAGAAATGACCCATCCAATCCTATAAAAATTTCTCACCAATCACTTTGAAAGCACAAGTGATTGTCCGCATAATGACCCAACGAGACCGCCAATCTTATTCAATACATGTTTCTAGATGCCCTCCTTTTCTTCCCTAGTTATAGTGGCTTTTCCTTTTTCTTATACAAGGTGGAAGGGTGTAGATGAAGTAGGATGGGCAAGTTGAGATAAAGGGGAAATGAGAATGCAACTTTTTTTCTTAATAACTAATTGGTAAAGTATTGAGCCTTAAGCTTGCAGTTTGCATGTGTGTTTCTACGTTACACTGTGTGTGTGCCTATACGAGATAAACAATTTGTGTAAACAAAGTTAAATTGTGACAACGTGTATTGGCACAATCAAGTAAATTTGCAATGCAAATCACTTGCAACTTGGAAAGAGTTGACTGTCGTTATCAACTCACAATCATTCTCAACAAATTTGAAAACTAAATTCGTTATGATCAACTCAAAGGAGTCTCCTAGTTTGTCTAGTATAACTTTATCAAAAAAAAATTATTGAACCAGGTAGCAACGAATCTGGACAGTCTAGAACTACAACATCTCAAGATTCGCTTCCCATTTAAAGAATTTTTTTTTGCAAAATAACCATAATTGAGAATTGAATCATGGATATCTAAGATAACGACTAATCACCCTACTTCTTGTACCATAACTCTAGGACAACTTTATCAAGAATATATTCCATGAGAGCCATGATCTTTATGTAAATTTGACTAAAGACCCTCTAATGCTTTGTACAATCAGGAAAATATTACCTAGTAGACCATCTTTTGACACCTTTTATAAATGACTCGTTACTCAAAGATTTTCACACTTTTCAAATTCCATATTTAAATGTGACAAATATAATTAAGACAAATATAGCAGCGCAATATCTGGATCGTTTCTATAATTATTAAAATCATATATCAAATTTACTATTACTATATTTATTATAAATATTATTACTATATTTATTATAAATATTATTACTATATAATTGACACAAATATAGCGGTGCAATCATCCCCTAGCCATCACGTGAGAGCTCCCGTTTCAATAAAATGAAGTATTCGAAGGATGAAACATTGCAATTATTCGTACGCCTACCTTCTTCAATTTTGCTGTTATCGAGATTTTCTTTCTGATCGTTTGAAATTCTTAAATACAATTTGCTTTAGAAAAAGCAAAGGTTCTTAAAGACACTTCACTGTCTGTCTCTTGCTTCTCCCACGTTAACTTCTTCGTGAAGTTACTTCCCTGAGAGCGAAATTCCGTACTCAACCTTTTTTTTTAATTTATCATTCCAACTCTTCTGCTTCCTACTGTGCTGCCGTTGCATTTGCTCTTGCGCTAATGGCGGCGGCTGCTGCTGCTGCTGCTTATTCCACCCCTCGGGAGCACGTCGAGTGGATACGTAGAGAGAGGTACTACATCGAGAGAGATGACAAGAATCCCCTGGCCGAGGACATCCATCAGGCCGTCCTCTACCTCTCCGAAGAACTTTATTCCAAGGACGTCCACTTCCTCATGGAGCTTGTTCAGGTCACTGTAGTTTCTATACTAGTTCTTTCCGGATACTAGGTCGTAGTTTGTGCTATGGGTTGCCATCTCTACTAACCATTTTCAATCGTATTTCGTTTATCAATTTGCATTCGACAGAATGCAGAGGACAACACGTATGCAGAGGGCGTCACTCCATCCCTTGAGTTTCTGATTACTTCAAAGGATATCACAATGACTGGAGCCAAAACAACACTGCTTCTGTTTAACAATGAGATAGGTTTCTCTCCGTCGAACATCGATTCCATTTGTAGGATTGGTAAGTCAACCAAGAAAGGGAAACGACACCTGGGCTACATAGGAGAGAAAGGTTTGCAATTTTGACTTTTGTTGGTTCTAATTGTATGCTATTTTTTTTTGTGAAAACATTTATTTCTATGTGACACTTTATATTGACCTCTCCATGTAAGATACAACCAGACACAACCCAAAGTCCTTGACGAACTTAGAGAACTGTTGAGTCTAAAATGTCATCTTTACATTCTTTGCTTTTGACAAAAGGTCCTTAATGGGCATGGAAGACTCAAGAGTTAGATTGATTCTAACCTTGGTCTTTACATTCTCAGAATTCTCCTTGGTCTTTTTGCCCAAATCCTTTATGCCTCTTTATTTGTCCAAAAGTCCTTGATGGACCACCTAGAGGACTCAAATTGAGTCCGAAAGGTTATCTTTACATTTGTGGCAATTTCGTCAGGCATCCATGCTCAATTTCTCTGAGAACTTGTGACCTTTTCCCTAGTTGACTTACACACTAGCCAACTAAACCTAATCTTCAATCAACTAGATCATCGTTTACAACCAATTGAAGGTTCAGTCATCAGTTAAGTCAAATTTTATCTAAAACCCAAAATATAGCTCACTCATAGAATCTCATCTCACTTAAACTTTCTTAATCACGAGACTTCCTCATCTTACCAAGAAGCTTCGCCTTCGAAACTTCCTTTGCCAAAAGGCCTTGCCTCAGGGACTTTATCATCATGCCAAGAGGCTTCGCATCCGGAACTTCCTTTGCTAAGAAGCCTCACCTTTAGACATTCATTATCTACCTAATGTCCGGTCACTCTTGACCTGCTAGGATTTCCATTTGCCAAAAGGATTTACTTTCGGGTCTTCAACATCAACCTAATATTTAATTAACCTTGACCTACCAATACTTCCACTTGCTACCCATTTGGTCAACCTTGACTTGCATGGTCTTTCAATAAGCATATGTGTAGCATGAACCGCTTAGACTTTGATCAGCTAAGCACTTGGTTAACCTTGACTATCTTGGATTTCGATCCGCCAAGTATCTAGTTAATGTTAATATACTTGGACTTCACCTCTGCCAACACTTGTGGGCATTCCCTTTGCCCACCACACCTATTGGATTTCTCTGATTGTAAAATATTCTATCAACTCTTACCTACTTGACAAGCAATGTTAACCTAGCTTAAATCCATAAACCAAACATAAACATTTTGATAGTGTGGTAAAAGCACTATAGATCGTTATAGGAGGAGGGGGTGAATAGCGTACCTGCAATATAAAAATACTTTTCTCTTGCTAATTGCTTATCAAGGACACATACATTAGTTAAAGTAAACAAACATAAACAAGAAGGAACACCATATTTACTTAGTTCACAACCCCTTAGGGTTGCTATGTCCAAGGTTTATGCACAGATCGCCTATCCACTATCCTTCTCCTCTTCGGTAAGGTGTCAGAGGTGGAGAAACCTCTTACACAATTTTTATTACAAGGAAGAAAGGAAATAAATAAAGACTAGATTTTGTGTAGTTGTGGACTTGTGGTTGTGTTGGTCATGTGGTAATTTAAACATGAGCTTCTCACTTCCTTTTATAGACTTTAGTCGCACTGCTGATGTGGCATATTCGGTCAAACAGAAACACTATTCGATTGATTGGAAAACTCTGACATGGCATATCATCCTCGTCCGTGAACAGGTCGTATCTCATCGCATTGCTAACGTGGCACCCTTTCGGTCACCCGATCACCTTTACGATCGACTGGATCCTAGTGAGCTCGGATCTCCGCTCTTTGATCACTTGATTCACCTACATCGGATCTATGCGCTAGATCACGTTCCACGTGTGCTTGTGGTCAATCAATCCTAATCTTCCGATTGCCCGATTTGAAGATCTTATCCCGCGATTAACCTGTTCAAATAGATAAACAAATAATATTGTGCATCATTCGACTAATCCTATCGAACCTGTTGGTTAGATAGACCCGATCTTCCAGTCGACTGTAACCCTGTTTCGATCGTCCGAACTTGTTGGTTAGATAGACCGGATGTTCCAGTGGATCGAGACTCATATTTTGATCATCCAAACTTCCCGACCCTGCTTAAATTGAGTCTACCCTCGCTTCGAGTGTAAATCACTCAACTCACTTCACCAGCTTACCTTGCGTGCACTTCCTTGTGGTTTCTTGTCCCTTGGATGCACCGAGCCCTTTTGGCTCACTCTCTGTGTGTCATTTTCACTCCACCAGAATGCTCTTCCATAGCTCCTCGTACCTCAAATGCATTGAGCTCGTTGGCTCCCTTCCCATATCATCCTTCCCACTAACTTGCGTCTTCTGCCAAGATCTCACTATCTCTGATATTCCTGGTCCTTTTCGGTCCCTCAGGTGTCCCATACCACCTTTTATCGGACTCCACCGAATCGTGAGCCATCGGGTCCATGTGTTCTCCTAAGTCCCTGCACACTTAGGCACACACATCAATAACAACAATAAACAATATTATGTTGTGGAATATAGAGTGAGCAACAAGGAATTATTTGAAATTACCCAAATTTTTAGTCTTGCACTTTTGATAAACTTCACGCTCTTGGAGATTGTTTTCGTCCATATGGTAACTTTCTTACTTAAGAGGCTAGTCTTCCTATATGCAACAAGCCTTAGAGGTTGCTCTATATAAGCCTTGTCTAGAAGATCATTATGGATGGAAAGTATTTTTGATATCAAGTCAATGAAGGGGTCCGTTAAAGAAGTAGTGATCAATGGTAGAGAGACAAACTAAAGTATCGATGAAGGGGTCCGTTCAAGAAGTAGTGATCAATGGTAGAGAGACAGACTAAAGTGTGTCAAGGTACTCGACACCATAATTTGGGTGAAGCCTTTGGCCACTACATGAGCTTTAAGCTAAGCAACAATGTCATTTGGTGAACATTTGATGGACAAAACTCATTTACAACTCATTATGGATTTATTAGAAGAGAAAAGAATCGGGTTGAACATTTGATGGACAAAACTCATTTGGGTTGCACATTTGATGGACAAAACTCATTTACAACACATTGTGAATTTATTAGGAGAGAGAAGAATTGGGCTCCAATTGTTAGAATGTAAAACATCAATCTCCTCCACCATAGGCTACCTCCATCCAAAATTCAAAATGTCTGCGAGACATTTCTAAGAATTTATGTGATGATAAAGAAGAAATAAAAAAGGGTGATAAAGAAGACATAAAGAAGAATTTATGTGGATGTTAGGTGGAAGATTTAATGAGTACCTTTGCAAAAAAGAATGAGAATGTCCAAGTGAAGGGGTTGGAGGATCTGAGAGGACTACTAGTAGCTGGAGAGTAGAAGAGTCTCAAGGATTTGCGGAAGCATCTTCCTATTGTGGACATCGACTCTACACTCGTAGAGGAGGCATCTCAGATAATTGACCCTTGTTGAGGGAGTTCTGTTGTTAGAGTGGGGAAGGATAATGGTGATGGTTATTTGTGGTTGGATAGTGGGAAAATCTCAAGGGTGTAGTAAATGATCTTCATGTCATGGACATTGACTATGCCCACAGTGAAGATATCTCAAGTATTGGAATCTCAAAAGCTGGAGGGAGTTCCACTATTGGAATGGGAAAAGATATGGTGTAGAAATAAGGAGAGCTTCCTTGATTAACTTAAATAGAGATGGTGTAGACAAATTGAAAAGATAGAAAAGAATGAACTCAAAGATGAGACTTAGGAGAGTAACGATAATAACCTTTCTAAAGGCATGAAGGGAGATATAAAATATAAAACGAGAAAGTGGATACAAGGTGGAAGACTTAATGAGTACCTTTGTAAAAAAGAATGAGAATGTCCAAATGAAGGGGGCAGAGCCAAGAGAGCTACTAGTAGCTGGAGAGCAGAAGAATCTCAAAGATTTGCGCAAGTATCTTCCTATTGTGAACAGCGACTCTACACTCGTAGAGGAGGCATCTTAGATGATTGACCGTCAAGGTGGGAGTTCCACTATTAGAGTGGGGGAGAATAGTGGTGATAGTTATTTGTGGTTGGATAATGGGAGAGTCTTAAGGATGTTTTAAATCATCTTCATGTCGCGGACATTTGACTATACACATGTAGTGGAGATATCTCAAGTATTGGAATATCATAAGGTGGAGGGATGTGGTGTAGAAATAAGAAAAGCTTCCTTAATTAACTTAAATAGAGACGGTGTAGACAAATAGAAAAAAAAAAATGGGCTTAAAAAGGCTCACATCAGCAAAGATAAACCACAATGAGATTTAGGAGAGTAACAACAATGAGTTTTCTAATGGCATGAAGAAAGATGCACTAGAGAGACCAGACCAAGGGACACAATACGAGCATGGCAAATGCACCCAAGAAGACTCATGGCGGAAGAGAATATATAGCATCTTTAAAAAAAATAGAACATTCCAAGATTCCATTATTATAGCAACAGTTAATTACGCTCATCTCAGACACCCTTCACGGTCCTTCCCTTGAAGGGAGGTAAATCACAGGTCAGCTTATAACCGATCACCAAGTGGTTAGGAGGTGGAAGGATTTTTTCTCTGAGAACATACGCTCCAAGATTCAATTATGATACCACTTGATGTGGCACTAGTACTGAATTATTAATTACAATGTTTCTTATTGGACAATATCTTGAGTTTGTGGTACAATGTTATGGCATTATTAATATTTTATAATAAATTGAGTAACAATAATTTTTTAATAGATTTTTTGGTTTTTTCACTGAAAAACTAATATTTTTATGGAGTTTATCTTGTTTAGTTAAAAAATAAAACATATACAAATTTTTTAATATAGTTGTTATGCAAATTGTTATTGATATAAATTTGACAACAATTGAAGTTTAATTCCGTATAATTCAATGAGGACTACACTATGCCATTAATTTATCTACCTTCTCTTAAATTCTTGCATACATATTCACTACATCTTTTATAGCACTTTTTGTTAATTATTCTCACTTTATATTTAATACATATGTATCACTCAAAACATTGAAATTAATAGTTATGAAAATAATTTAGTTATTTTATATAATAACTATTATCAATATTCCTATTTTATTTTATTTTTCCATTTCCCAATAAAGATCTGTTCTGTGTCAAACAGCCAAATAACCCTAAGTCATAATACGCCATTAAAATAGTAATCTTTGGTGAATCTAAAATTCGAGGGAAAATCATATAGGTCTTTCATGACAATCATATTGCTAACTAAAAGAAATATTTTGTTGTATCAAGTCCAAGTTGGGAGTGTATCATTATTACCTTTGTCCTATTCAGTAAAGTTAGATCACAATCTTCTTTCTTCATGGTTGAACTAGATGAGCATCTGGAAATTGGAATACAATTTCACATCTTTATAAGCATATTTATTTCATTTTCCGCGATACTTGTTAAATGATTACTGTTTAGAGTTCGACTATGATAGTATTTATTTATCAATTTGCAGGCATAGGATTCAAAAGTGTCTTTCTGATATCCAGTAAGCCCTATATCTTCAGCAATGGGTATCAAATATGCTTCAATGAGGAACCATCACCTGATTGCAACCTAGGCTACATTGTGCCTGAGTGGGTTGATGAGAATCCAAGCCTTTCTGACATAAAAAATTTGTATGGTCCTTCAAAAAGCCTTCCTACAACTGTTTTAATCTTGCCTTTGAAGATTGAAAAAGAGTCAGCTGTGAAGCAACAATTATTAAATTTACAACCCGAGGTCCTACTTTTTCTTTCAAAAATTAGGCAACTATCTGTGAGGGAAGATAACGATGTTTCCACGTGTAATACTGGCTGCAAGATCTGTATATCTGGTGAAGACAATTGCCAGACGAGGAGGAACTTCAATGCAGAGTCATACCCTCTCCATCTTACTGCTCAAATGGGCGACAAGGGAGATGAGGAACAATGCTGTTACTACATGTGGAAGCAAAGGTTCCCTGTAAAACGGGAATGTATTTCAAAGAAGAGGGCTGAAGTTGATGAATGGGTTATTACTCTGGCTTTTCCCTTTGGAAGGCGGTTAAATCGCGGGATGCGAAAGTCTGGTGTGTATTCCTTTCTTCCTACTGACATGGAAACTGGTTTCCCATTTATAATCCAGGCAGATTTCCTTCTAGTTTCTTCAAGGGAGTCAATACAGCTAAATAGCCCATGGAATGAAGGAATTCTTAGTTGTGTACCTTCTGCATTTATGAATGCTTTCACTACACTAATCAAAGGAGCACATGAGGCACCCTCATTTTCCATTCCTTTCTTGTTCAATTTCATACCAGTGGAGGAATCTTATATCAAGTTGCTAGATCCCGTGAGACAATCCATTAAAGAAAAGATCATTGCTGAGCGTATAATACCATGTGAATTAAACAACTCACAAAAGATGTTCTGTAAGCCCAGTGAAATTAAAAGGCTTTCTCCTTCATTTTGGCATGTTCTAATCAAAGCACAGAAATCTGGGGTTGATATTCTTAACCTGCATTCAAATGGAAGTCATATAGTAAATGCCTACTTGGATAATGATGACTATAATAATGTACTAGGATTTCTGGGAGTGAACTATGTTGATCTAGCATGGTATGCATCATTCATTCGGGGTTCTGATCTTCCAAAGGGAATGCCTGATGATATTTATGTAGAACTTCTACACTTCATTGCTCAGAATTGGAACACTTGTTTTATGGACTTACCTCTGTTAAGGTTTATGGATGCCACTGGCGGCATATCTTTGTTAAGTGTATCACAAGCAACAAATGGTTATCAGAGGCTATGTATTGCCAACGGTGATGAGATCATCACATGGCTTATCAACTGGAATCGGGAGTTCTTATCTGTCTCAAAACTATATTTTATGCCACAAACTACTCAATTGTCTTTAAGAATGGCAAAATCAGAAGTAATGAATTGGCTCAGGAATTCTGTGAAGCTGCAGAGTTTAAGTCTTGCTGACTATGGGTCAATTGTGATCAAGTCACTAACTAGTAGCAAGCTTGTCATAGCCTTCACTCATTTTCTATATCATTCTTGTAAGTATAATTATGCTAGCGAATGGTGCTTACAGACATTGTTCTCTCACTTGCCAATAGTAGATGAGTACGGAGAAGTGATATTTGAAAAGACAGAAGTCCTCGTGCCGGCCAGCATGGGCAAATGGATAACGTTAATCGGTTCAAATCCTTGGAGGGCTGACAAATATTTTGTATTGAACAGGGAGTATTTGGCCACTGCCAATTTTGCAGGATATATTACATGTGAAGGACAAATTTTGAAGTTCCTACAACAACATGGAAAGGCCTCTGATGTTCCCCAAGTTTATCCTCCAAATGCATCTTTCAAAACCGTTTACTCTCCTTTGACAGAAGCCAATGCATTCTTGTTACTTGAATGGATTAGAAATATAAGATCTCGTAGAACTAATTATAAGCTGCAGAACTTTTTTAGCTGCATCAAAACTGGAAGCTGGTTGAGGACATCAATTGGTTACAAGCCACCTTCTGAGTCATTCTTGCCAAACTCCCATTGGGGAAGACTACTTCAGGTAGCATCAACACTCATTGACATACCATTAATCCAGAAAGAGTTTTATGGTGAAAAGATAACGGACTACACAGAAGAACTTAAAGAAATTGGAGTCAGATTTGATTTTACAGATGCATCAGAATATATTGGTAGCCATCTCAGGACTGCAGCAGCTGACTCCACCTTAACCAGAGCAAAAGTCTTTTCCTTGTTTAATTTGGTTAGATATTTGGGAGAGGTAAGCTTGTCCCCTAGCTATCTAATTCAGAGCACCAAAACTGCAAGATGGATAAAAACATCAGTTGGTTTCAGATTACCGTCAGAATCCATATTGCTTGATTCAGAATGGACACTTGCATCACATGTCAGTAATCTCCCCTTCATAGACATTTCTTTCTACGGTGAGCAGATTGCTGATTACAAGACTGAGCTGCAGTTATTTGGTGTTTTAGTTGGATTCAATAAAAATTATCAGATTGTGGTTGATAACTTTAAAATGCCTTCAAGCTCTGTTTCTGCTGATGCCGCCATTTTCATACTTGAATGCATACGAAATGCTTACATTCCTGATGATCTCTTCAGAAAGTTATCACAGACTAAATGGTTGAAGACCCAGCTTGGCTATCAAAATCCAGGCGAATCTTTTCTGACTGTCTTAGGATGGGAATGCCTTCTTCAGGTTGTCAGCGGCATTCCAGTAATAGATGAGGCAATGTATGGCAGTAGATTCTGGTCGTATCAGGCAGAGCTAAGGAAAGTTGGAGTAGCAGTAACCATAGATGACTTCTCAAAAGCTATTGCTTCTCGATTGAATCTCCTTTTAAAGAAAGCATCGATCACAAACAAAAATGTTTTCGCATTGTTAACATGTTATAGGCAGTTTGTAAAAAAGGAAATTAGATTCACACCTGATCTTTCCCTTTTCTCCCTTGGGAAAGAATGGCTGCATACTAATCTTGGATTCAGATCTCCAAAAGCTTCAATCCTATTTGGTCCAGAGTGGGAGCCTATCTCATCTATAACAAATCTTCCATTTATCGATGGTAATTCTGCATTCTATGGTTACTCCAATGAGATAAATGGTTTCAAAAATGAGCTCGAGGCCTTGGGTGTTGTAGTTGACTTCAAAGTGGGAGCTAAATTTGTCATAGATAGTATCAACCTTCCCAGAGATCCCTCTGTCATTAATGCAGTTAGCATTATATCCTTGCTACAGTGCATTCGCAATCTGAAGGAAACTCTTCCAAAGGAGTTCAAGAAAAAGATGAAAAGTAGATGGATAAAAACAGTTCTTGGCTACAGATCTCCAGAAGAGAGCATTCTGTTTGATCCCAGTTGGAGTTTGCAAAGCAACGACGGTCCCTTCATTGATGACATCTTCTATGGTTCTGAACTTGCATCTTATAAAAATGAGCTTAAAGAAATGGGTGTATCTGTAGATGCCACTAAAGCATGCCTGTTACTGTCAAATCATATTAAGTGTCACTCTGATATCACTACAATCTCGAGAGTGTATCTGTACCTGAATGAACATAAATGGGAGCCTGATAATGAAGCTGCAGAGTGGATTTGGATCCCACGGGGTGGTGGAGAATGGGTGAGCTCCAACAGTTGCATACGACATGATAAACTTGACCTGTTTGGTTCCCAACTCTTCATTTTGGATAAATACTATGGCACAAAGCTTCTTGAATTCTTTTCAAGGGTTTTTGGGGTTCGGCTTGGTCCATGCGTCGATGACTACTGCAAGCTCTGGTCCTCGTGGGAAGTTTCAGCGCACCCCCTTACTGTGCAGCAATGCTCCGCTTTCTGGGTTTTCATTGCAAAGCACTGGAATAGAAACACAGAGAAACTTCTGCTGGGAAGCTTATCAAAATTACCAGTTGAAAGTAATGATGAACTCATTCTTTCCGACAAACATGACGTATTTATTCCCGATGATCTCTTGCTGAAGGAACTGTTTGACAAGGTTTCTGGAACAATCTTTGTCTGGTATCCTCAAGTAACCACTCCTGCACTTTCTAGAGCAAATATGAACAAGATCTATAGGAGCATTGGTGTTCAATCAATTTCTGAGGCTGTAGAAAAGGATGAGTCCTTCAGGACCACTGGTGCTAGTGTTAAGGAAGTCGATCAGAAATCTCTGATATCGAGCAATGGATTGCTGAGGATTGTGCTTGCTTTTCTTTCCGATATTTCTCTTGATATAATTGCTACTGAAAGGCATCGTCTTGTCAAATATTTGCTTGATTTAGAAGTCTTGGAAATTGATGAGCCTGTTACAGTTAGCTATAAGCTGACACTATCCTCTGGAACAATTTTAGATTCAAAAGCAACCAGAATGTTCCGTTGGGAGAAGGATAAGGCGATTTTATTTTTACAAAGAGATGAAGTTGGAACGAAGCGAAAGAGGCACAACATTGAATACGCAACAAATTTTGCAGACGTGATAGCAAACGGCTTATTGTCTGAAATGCCTGACCTGATTCCTTCACTTGCTGAGCTCATTAAGCTTGGTTGCTTATTAGATTTTGAGGAAGATGCAGTCAACTACTTGTTGAAGTCCAAGAATCTCCAGTTTTTTTCTGAAGACGAAGAGTTTCTATCATCTATATCGTCTACAAAGGTTCAATTTACTAACTACTAATACATTCCTGTTTGGAGCTAGTAAAGTAGTCTCATGAGTTTCAAACTCTCTTTTATACTCGTTCTTAATATACTCACTCTTACATACTGCAGAATGTGGGAAAGATTGAAGATGGAGAAACTGCCACAGTCGACTAACTAATGCTCAACTGCACTGCTATTTGGAATCCTTATGTTAGTTTTTTTCTTTCCAACATCCTTTTGGCAACAGGTTTTGAAGTTTCTCAAGTCCTTCAGTAATTTATAGTATATAATTTTGTCTGAGATAGTTCAGAATTTTGCATGCTATGTAAAATATTCATGCAATACTGGTTACTAGTTGTGAAGTTTAAAACTACTACTGAAGGTTCTTGATATTATTATTTATTATGCTTATCATCACCATTTTGCGATCTTCGACTTGATGAAAATTCTTCATGAACATTACCAAGGCGAGTGTGTGTATGATCTTAGTTGTTTATCTTGGAGAGATTAGAAACATATTGTAGCTTATTTGTTCAGTACAAAGATGGTTGCACTTGTGAAAGAGAGGAGAAACTAGGGGAAGAATCAAAGCCTGGGCTCCTACCCTACCTCGGCACTCTGAAGTTCGAGAGCTAGTTTAGAAGCATATAGTTAAGTTCCTATAGCGAAAATAGTTCTTAGTTGATTGGAATCACAAATCATTCAAAAGTTAAGTATGTGATCTTATCTAATCGAGTCAAATGGAATAGATTTGAATCAACTAGATAGGTATTGAGTCGATTGAATATAGCAATTGATAGACAAGACCAATATTTATGCGATCAAAATTGCAGTCAACTAGCTAGCAAGTCAAAGAGCTAGCTAAAGCTCATCCAAGTTCATTTTGAAAGCTCAAAACAGAGGTAGGGTTGTAAACAAGTCAAACCGAGTTAGCATTGCTTATTTGTTTTCAATTTTAGAATCCTACATTTTCTTCCTCCTAGAAGCATTTCACAAGTATTACATGTTGCAAAGTTCCTTTTGCAAAATGATAACAAAGTGTAATATACATCGAGGATCTAATGCTTAACTATATCTAGAAGAAGACAAGAAGAAATAGTGGAAATAAATAGCGACCTAAAAACTTTTTGAATGGAGAATCCAAGAATATAATTTTGAATCGCCATCACTTGAAATCCTCAACCAAGGTCAACCCATACGCAATGGACAAAAAAAACACATCGCATAGTGGTGGAGGAATTGACTTTATGTAGAATGGAATAATGGCTGCTAGAGGTCAAAAACCCTCATTTAAGTTCCTTCTCGAGCTTTGTCAAGATCTTTAGAAAGATTGAGTGGACCACCTTTTACCTTTAAAGAGAAAAGTTTGAGACACAACTTGAAAGCATATTTTGCAACTTATCTTTCAAAATCCACGATAAAGGGGGTAGAACATATTCTACATGATAAAACATAGAAAGAAAAGCAAGCTGCCGACAGATTTCGCGAAATCAAGTATTGTATATCTCGGAAAATCATTGCTAATCGCTAGCTATAAATACGTGCCAACTTTGAACTAACGAAACCGTCACACGGAGAGATGAGTAGAGTGGAAGAGAGGTCTCACATGAGGATAAGATCTTGCTTTGTTAGCCAAGGATGACTTGCCTACCATCTCTTTTGAAGAGCTTGCTTTGATTGGTTCTTCGTGTGGTCGATGGGCAGTCTCCTTGGCTAAGCTAAGTGGCTCTTATCGCTAATGCTAGACCGCAACTCTTCCGATTGCGGATTTGAATTGTATACACAAGGAGAAGCTCAAATGGCAGAGAGATCATGAGAATCAAAAGTCATTTTCAATGGTATGGAGTACTTTTTGGCATTGTAGTTCTCACTACATGATCAATCGTTATTTCCATTCATTTCCTAATTGCGTCAGGAATGCCGTGAGGCATTGCGTTAACTAAGGTGATTCATTAAGAAACTCATTATTTGATTCAACTCCGACGACGACTCAATTAAGAAATTAAACCACATTGATTTGGATTCGATGTCAGAGATGAGAATTCTGGGAGCAACATAAAGGAAGTGTTGAGTTCCGTGAAGACGATGAAGAAGTCTCTTTATTTTAAAATGTAGTTATAAACCCATCAGCTTTAGCCTGTAATTGAGATCGAGTTGGCCGATCTTAATATGAAATGGAATTAGATGCATAAAGATGGTGCTGTAGTACTGCAATACATATGAAAAGCATGAATTCACCTCAGGATTGTTGTCGCCCAGAATAAAATTGCTTAATGAAAACTTGAAAGCTTGATTCCTATATCTGTGTTTACAGAAGGATTCCCATGATCACATAAAACAATATTAAATGGGCAGAATTTACTCAAATCATACTGAAACACACACACACGCACACAGAAGAAGAAGAAGAAGAAGAAGTAAAATTAAAACTTGTGATGGAAACAATTTTAACTGCTATCATGACCACACAAAAGTAGATCAAAAAACTTTGATAAGCTATAATAGAAATCCGTAACATTGATGAAATTAGCTCCACTTGAATATAATTCTTCGTGGAATGAGAGCCTTCCGGGGCTATGGAACAGTAGTAGGGTGACTAGTTACTATCTTAGATATCCGCGATTTGATCTCCAGCTACGTCTATTTACAGGAATTTTCCTCTAAATAGGGCGCGAATCTTGGGACGCTGGGTTTCTAGATCGCCCACCGTGAGCGCTTCCCGATTTACCCCAGCGGTCGGTGGGAAATTTTCGTGAGGCCGAGTTGGTCGCTCGAGGTTGAAAAACCTCGTTAATCATTTTCATGGAATGAGAGAGAATCTTGGATGCTGGCTTCTGGATCACCAACAACGAGCACTTTTTGATTTATCTTGATAACTGATAAAAAAACTTTTAGAGAGTAAAATTTGATATTACTCCACCTCGTTAATTATTCATGGAATCCCCATGAGAGAGAACTGTTGAAGTTAGGATGCTTAATTTAAAAATTCATCATATTTATTTATTATAACGATAAATTTCTAAAGAGTGCATTTAAATTTTCTAAATGCAATATTTAGGTTTTGAGTTTCCCGGTTACATTTTACCCCTCTTGCAATGATTGACTTCTCTTTCTTGATTTTCATCTTTTCTCTTCCATTTAATTTTCTTTTCTCTTTGCTCTTAAATTAAAATAAATTCTAATTTAAACTTTAATGCTTAATCTTCAAATTTATTTATATTTATTTTTAATCTTAAAGTTTTAATAAAAATAAAATATATAAAAATATAAAAGAAAGTTAATAAAAAATTCTATTTTTTAATATCTAGTTATAAAATACTTGATTTTATTAATAAAAATAATTAAAAAATAAAATTAAAAAATTGTTTTGGTATTATTTTTAAAATTAGCATCACAATTTAAGCAATAACATTGCTATACTGTTAATAAAAAAAGATACAGAATACAATGTTCTTTCTGCTGTAACAACACAATTAACTGTTAATGTTGAAATCACTAACTATATATTTTCACCGGTGTGTTCATTATTATTTATCCCTTGCTGAATCAACATCCTCCGCGGGACTTTGGGTTGGAATTTTCAACATTTCAATCGTTAATCCTCCTGTGTGTTCCTTATGTTATGTAGTTCAAGCTATTTAACTGAACTATACATCGAGCAACATCAAAAATCATGGCGAACAACAAATTGTCATTTTGCTTTGTAGCTAGTTTTGAGCGGTGAAGACCTTTAATTTGCAAACTCATCGTTGCACACTTCGATTATGTAGGTGAACTTTAAGACTTCAGGAGTGTTGGGAGGCCACTGATCTTTAGATTATATATAACTAAAGAGGAGTCTGGTTCTAGTAGGATTACAATCATTTACTTGTTTTTCTGCTTGGTGTGAAACTCTATCTAAGTCCCAGATTGGTAGGAAAATTGTGAAGGCAAGTATCCAATCAAATTCCCAATAATGAACTATTGATCAAAATATATATTTAGGTAAATTTTTACTCTCACTTTTCTCACTGCAAAGATTAAATCAGTGGTCAAGTTTTAGCCTCACGGTTGACATGCAACAACGAGTAACACAATCCATGTCCGGTTTCTACGACACCAATAGATTTAATTTCTTGAATTACTGTTGAAAACCGAAATTTTAGAAGACTTAGTTGTAAATTTTAAAGGACTTAGTTGTAATTTTTGAAACTTGGAGGGCCTTTTTGAAAAAAGGCCAAAAACTAATATAAAACCTCTAAAAGCCCTAACTCCCTCATCAATTGCCGTTCCCGATTCATTCCGTTTCTTCCCGTCCACTTCTTCTCTGCCCCGACGCACGTCGCCGAGCCCTAACCCGACGCTCCATCGCGCCGCCCGCTGCTGCCGCCGGGACCTATTCACAGTCTTCATCTTCTTCTTCCTCTTCTCCTCCCCTCTCGGCTTCACCCGACGCCGAGCCCTAATTCTCTTTTCCTTCACCGACGTCGAAGCCCTAATCTCCTACCTGCTTGTCGACGTCCATAAGGTAAGAGTTTTTGCTAGGTTTGATCTTGCTATATTATCAAGGTTTTCTTGTTGTTTCGTTCTAAATAGAATTGTTGTGAATCGATTCTATTTTTGAGTCTATTCATGGATTTGTAGAAAGTAGAATGAGTAACCTCAAATCGATACTGAATGCTATAGCTTTGTTTCTGTTCAAAATTTGATTTTTGTGAGCACTGTTGATATTGCCGAGTGTTGAGTTTTGGTAACAGCCGAGAGTTGTGTTTTGGGTGCTTGTTTGAGTTCAGTGGATGAAACCGTGAGTGTGTTTTTCCATATGGTGGATAGTTGGGACTTCATGTGAGGAATCCTTCGAATTTCAAAATATTGCCATGAGCTGCCCATTTGATTTAGGTTTATTGTTTTGGTTATGTCTTGGACCTTAATGGGAAAAAGGATAGTTAAAGCTAATCCTAGTTTATTTAAAGATTAGCTTAATAGTTAAGGTTAAGTCAAATTTGAAATTTGTTCTTTAGGCTAAATTGGGAAATTAGGTTACGGTGATTAATTTGGGTTTGTAACGGTGAGTTGGTTCTTGGATTAGGATTTAATTAAATTGAGTTAAACTAATTATATATTAAAATTAGTTAGCTATTTTAATTACTTGTATAAAATAGCTAAACTATCCCTTTGGTACAGGGCCTTGATTCGGACTCGTTCAGTTGATCGTGGAAGTTCTCGTTTACGAAATTCTTCAATAAAAGGCGGGTATTTCTCCTTTGTACTCGAGTAGTTCTTTTACCTTAAAGCATGGCTAGTGTATGTCTTATAGGTTGCTTGACCTTATTCTTTGCCGTTATTTAAAACATCGTTGTTGAGACTTATTCTTCGTTGATCTTCGAGTATTCCAAGTTTGTATCCGTACAGTCCTCTATTGGTTTTCTGTTCTGTAAAGTGCCGTTTGTACGCGAGCACTTAGAAGTTCATAAAAACACAATTAGGTTTATTTGGCATTAGAAAATACCCTACCTAGTAGTGTAGGTGCATAACCGTTGGTTTTTCGGTTTCTGGTTGGTTGTATCGATGCATGTTTTACTTGTTGGATTTTTATTGCATCGTGTTTTCTCCGGTTGTTCGTGCATCGTATATCATGCACCATAATTGCACGTTGCATACTAACGACCGTTAGGCTTACATTTAGTTAAGCCGTCGTTAGTCATATTGTTGCTCGATTCACTCAACCACTTGTTATCGTGGTAGTTATTAGAGTGCGAGTGTTTGTCCTGTTATGCCTAACAGTGACACCCTCACCGTTGTTTTTAGAGGGATGAGTTGTTGGTGGCTCACCCTCACCGTTGTTTGTTTTTGAGGTATATTTTGTAGCTGTGATAGCTCCCCCTAGGTATAGGGGTCTGGAGTGTGTGCTCCCAGCATCCTGTCCACTCAACCACGCCTTATGTGGTATTATTGTTGTTGTTGGAGTGGTACAGTTGTCACAGCCCTACCCACTCGGTCACACAGATGGGATGTGTTGACGGCTTGACTGGCGTCAGGGGTGACACATGTCATTGCATCATGTGCATACGTATTTCTTTTATGCATCTGTTTGTGTTTGATGCACTTATATGAGCTATGATTGTTGTATATGTATGACATGCATGTCTATCTTGATATTATTGTTGTTGAGTTGTTTATACATGCCTAGTGCTTGCCCGGATTTTATGCTATGTCGGTTTACTATATGTTATGCATGATTAGGTAAATCTGATATTTCTTATGGACTGTACCTTTTGATTCTCTACTTCGTTATCTTATTTATGTCATGCTTATTGTCTACTCATATACCCGCAGAGTCCGCCCGGACTCACCACCCCTGCTTTCTTTTTTGTTGTTTCAGGTAGCAGGTAGATATATTTTGCTTGGAGCCAGGAGATGATCCAGTTACCAGTCCCTCAGTCCCAGTGTCGGTTTGTTTTGGTTTGTTCTAGTGTCTGTTTTATTTCCGCAGTTAGTTTCCTTGTCAAGTATCGGTTTTGGATTTTGACGTTATTACTGGTATGTAGACTTTCTTTTATGTTTAAGATGGCTAAGCCATCCATTTATTTTGTTTCAATATAAACTGCGTGGATGTGTGTTTTAATTATTATTGTGATGCCAGCCGCTTGTGGCTGAGCTAATATTGGTGGAGAGTGTATGTACATTTGCCCCATATTGTCCGCCGTACAGGGGAGATGTTGTCCGATTTTCGAGGAAGCATGTGCCTCTGGGGGCGTGACAATTACGATATCCCAAAAGCCAAAGGAATGCAAATTTTTGAGGTGAGTAAACATTCGATTAAATTAAATAAAACCATCGAAAATTTTGATTCAGTTATTTTGATTTTTTCAAAAAATCAATTTATTCGGTTAATCGATTTCAATTTTAAAAATTCTTATTAATAATCGAACCGGTAAATCTCCCAAAAATTCTTATTAATAATCGAACCGGTAAATCTCCCACGTTAAAAAAAAAGATTTCAGTTTGGATTAAATCTCCCATGGTTTCACTATTATTAAAAAAACTCGGTTAAGCGAATTAATTGATATTTTGATTTTGTTTGCTCGATTTTTATTAAAAAAATTTAATAGGTCGGATTAGTTTTAAAAAAAAATAATTTATTTGATTTTGATTAATTATGTTCGATTTTAATCAAATATTCAATCCAGGATGATCTATCCAAATTCTAAACAAAGGTGAAATGTAGATTTTTAATTAATCCATATTAGAAATGTAGATATCTTTCCATTTATCTTAATTCTGTCAACTTAGTCAGACAAACATAATAGTAATTCTTTAATTTTGTTTCTGAACTGAATGCATAGCAAAATAGACAATTTAACAACACAACCTTAATTAATTTTGTAGATTTAACTTTTTACTAAGATATATAATTTTATTTTTGTATTATATTATTTCATTTTAAAGTTTCTTCCCTCTATCATAAACAAGTGTTTTAAATAAATGTGTCATAATATTTTCAATCTAAATCTTATGTACCATTTTCTAAAATATAACATTTTCATTTATATGAGTTCAATTGCACCTACAAATAGATTTAGAACACAAGTAGATTAGATTTACTACCCCAAACTCAACCCAGTATAGCTCAACTTACATAGATATACGTATAGATAAAATACGAGACAATGTGGGCCCATATGACCAAACCTTTTTGTTAAAATAAGTTAATTTTAAAATTAATAACCATTCATTCTACCTGGGGTCCGATTATAAGAAAAATTGAATATAATACACTAAAAAAATTCAGTAGCTTTCCTAAAAGAAAATAAAAACATAAAGCAAGTTTTGATAAATTGAAATAACAAAGGTGTTTTTTTTGCTAAACTTACTTATAAATAAAATAAGAAAAAAAATGAAAGATTACCATACTGGCAAGCTTGGTTAGCGAGCTACTTGACACTTTGGGAGCTAAGTAAAGTCGTCGACTTAATTAACAGCGTTTTCAGAGTGACCTCATAAATTTTGAAGGGAGATAAATTACGTACAAGAATGTAATCAGTCTTAGTAGAATGACCTTTCTAGATGGGTACAAGATAATTTGAAATATTATTTATACTTGTCGAAAATCAAATCATATTTCTCTAATTACAAATTTTATCCGAGTATCAACTCTATTACATCCCCATAACTGAACTACTAGATACTTATGGCAAAGTGGAATAAGACATTTGGCGTGACAATTGGTGTTCATCTACGTCATTAATTCCAGGCCAACAGGCTTCACCTACTTTTGTAAATTTTGATTTTGATTTTAATTTTAATGTTATTTTTTTTGGTTTTGTACCACATAATTGTCTACACGTTTATTGGCCCATTGGAAGTTAGTAGGTTTGAGTATTCAATTAAAATTGAATTGAATCGAATTAATTTAATTTTTTAAAACTAATTGAATTGATCAAATTTTTAAATAAAAATAGAACAAATCGAATGGATAAAATATCAATTTATCAAAAAAAAATTCCTCGCAAATAGAGAGCAATTTGAGTCAATTTTCTTAGTCGACTCCCAAATAGAGAGCAAAGGATATGGCCAAGAAAATTCTTTAGTTTATGACAAAACTATCAAATATAACAAAATTATGATTTAGTATTAATTACCTCTAACCTAAAATATAGGTTAGTCTTTTTACTAAAGGTCTCACCTTTAAAAAAAAATCTCTTCAAGTTTTGCTTGAGATTTTTCTTGTCCACGGAAAGGTCTCACCTCTATGGGTGGAAAAAAATCAAAAACATATCAAAAATCTGATATATCAAAAATTATGATATAGTGATATATTATATCGAACAATTTCATAATGCAATATATAGTATATCATATCAATAACAAAATTTGAATATAATGATTTAGAATTTATACCATATCGAAAATTAGTATACCAAAATTTCAATATTCCAAAATGTTGATACGAAAATAATATAATTTTCTTATATACTGAAATTTTTGATACGATTATCGATATATCGTAGTATATAAGCTCTACTCATCTTTGGGTGTTTCTTATTAGTCTGCTATTCTATCATGATTTTAAATGTTTAAATATCTCATTATCCTTCACCAACTTGAATTTCACTATTAAAAATTCAATCTATCATGATCATAAACGGTTAAATATATGATTATCTTTCACCAACTTAAATTTCACTATTAAAAATTCAATCACTTATGACGTATGATTTGTATGACCGACTTTTTTTTCATACTTATCCTCTATCAAACACCTATTTGAACTATAATTTTTATCTATATAATTTTCACTTTAAATTATATTTAAAAATCATTTAATCAAACTATAGTAAATAAATAACTATTGGCATATTTCATTAGTAATTACAATATAATTTTAAATTTAAATATTTTTTTAAACAAATCAAAATCAATTAATCAAACTATAATAAATAAATAGCTATCAGAAATAAATTAACATATAACAACTAGGAGTCCACTTAGGCGAAGGCCCCCATAATAAATCAAATATCCATATATCAATTCGTAACACATTTATCCATATATCAAATCCAAAAACGTTAAAAAATTAATTTCTTTCCATGGAAAAGTAACCCGAAACGCTGAAGACACTAAGACTGTATTTGATTAGGAATAATTCATCTTATAATATAATCAAGATTATATTATAAGTTGGATTCTTTTATTTGAAATAATTTTAAAATTATAATGTAATGGAATCTCGATTACAAAAGTGACTCAAGATTTGTAATCTCGATTACAAAACTAAAACGATATAAAACTAAAACGATGTAATCCAATTATATTACAGCTTGTAAAGTCATCGGCCGGGCGGCGACGGTCGCCGGTCGGCCGTCGCCCGCCGGTCGCCGACCGACGGCGGTCGTCGGTTGCCGGCCGACCGGCGGCAGTCGTCAACCATGGTCGTCGGTCGTCGTTCGTCAATCTTTGATTACATTACAGGATTACCTTTCACCAAATGCAGTCTATGGTTATCAAAAATTACATATAACTTGTTACCAAACATAGTAATGTAATCTTGATTCTATTACATTACATTACAGGTTTGATTATATTACAGACTTAATTACATTACCCCTTATCAATTGTTCTTGTTGTCGTTTTTTCGTTCTAATCCCGTAACAAGTTTTTTTTAATGAAAATATTCAAATGATTTTTCTATCAAATCAAAAAAAAATTCACATACTTGTTTACAGAAACTGAGTCATGGAAAAGCAAAGTAGACTATTAATGGCGAAAGAGGCATGTGTCCCCGTAAGGACAAAGTACCTTGTTAAAGTGAAAAAAGTCACATAATTTTGGACGGAGTTCTTCGACGCCATGGGCGAAAGCGCATTCTCTTCCCCAGGGACACTGGTTGTCCCTTTCAAAATGATGGCACATTCGGGGTTTCCAGCGGCTGCTTGTTGGGATAGGATCAGCTTGACTTCTTGTAGGTGTGTCCATCAATTGAATTATGTCCAATTGTCTATTCAAACTTAAAATCTCATTATCCAACGACGAAATTCTATCCAACCAAATATGCAATTCTTCGCTTAATTTCTCAACTTTGTTGAGGCATTCCCTATACTTGAGATCGTAATCGGCGACTTCCAGCGGTGAAGGAGCGCACCGGCAACAGAGTATAAAAGTTGTTATAATCAAAGCAACGCACGTATCGGTGGTACCCATCAGCAAACTCCTCGAAAACGCTAGGCTGGAAGCAATCAGCAAACTCCTCGAAAACGCAAGGCTGGAAGCGATCAACAAGGTTGGAAGCGATCAGCAAACTCCTCGAAAACGCAAGGCTGGAAGCGATCAGCAAGGCTGGAAGCGATCAGCAAACTCCTCGATCAGCAAGGCTGGAAGCGATCAGCAAACTCCGAAAACGCAAGGCTGGAAGCGATCAGCAAACTCCTCGAAAACGCAAGGCAGCAAACTCCTCGAAAACGCAAGGCTGGAAGCGATCAGCAAACTCCTCGAAAACGCAAGAAAAACGCAAGGCTGGAAGCAATCAGCACACTCTTCGAAAACGCAAGGCAGCAAACTCCTCGAAAACGCAAGGCTGAAAGCGATCAGCAAACTCCGAAGCGATCAGCAAGGCTCTCCTCGAGGTTTAATCCGTTAATATTTATTAGATATTTTCTTATTAATATGTTAATTAACAGATTCTTTATAAATCTGTTAATTAACAGTTTTGTTATTAATTTTTTATTTGACTAAGTATTCTAAGGTCCCTATAAATTGTGTATCTCATAGACAAGTTGAATCAATCAATCAAGAAAACTTTTTGGTTATCTCTTCTTTCTTTTCTCTACCTCTCCTTTTCTCTACTTCTCTTTACTTTATTATGATATAAGAGTTGCCGACTTTGTATTCCGTCGTTCTTAGTGATTTTTCCTCCTCTGCCCGTGATTTTTTCCTATCAAGGATTTTCCACGTAAATCTGGTGTGTTCTCTATTATTCTTGTTGCCGTTTTTTCGTTTTAATCTCGTAACAAGCCTCACGGTTGACATGCAACAACAAGTAACTCGGAGACAATCCATGTCCGATTTCTACGACACCAATAGATTTAATTTCTTGAATTACGATATCCCAAAAGTCAAAGGAATGCAAATTTTTGAGGTGGGTAAACATTCGATTAAATTAAATAAAACCATCTAAAATTTTGATTCAGTTATTTTGATTTTTTTCAAAAAATCAATTTATTCGGATTAATCGATTTCAATTTTAAAAATTCTTATTAAAAATCGAACCGATAAATCTCCCACGTTAAAAAAAAAATAGATTTCTTTGGATTAAATCTCCCATGATTTCACTATTATTAAAAAACTCGGTTAACCGAATTAACTGATATTTTGATTTGTTTGTTTGATTTTTATTAAAAAAATTCAATAGGTCGGGTTAGTTTTAAAAAATTAATTTATTCAATTTTGATTAATTAGGTTTGATTTTAATTAAATATTCAGTCCAGTGTGATCTATCCAAATTCTCAACAAAGGTGAAATGTAGATCTTTAATTAATCCATATTAGAAATGTACATCTCTTTCTGTTCATCCTAATTCTCTCAACTTAGTCAGACAACTAGTAATTCTTTAATTTTGTTCTTTAAGAGAATAAAAAGTTGTTCTGAATTCTTAGAATGTATTTTTTTCATTTTTAATTAAAATTATTTTTTAGTTTATCATTCACATTCAGAATATGTTCGTACTATGTTATATTCATTTTTAAGTTAGTTACCCATTTAACTAAATTGAATATAACATATTCATCAAATGTGAATTATCACATAATGCATTCTGAATTGTAGCGTGAAACAAAGGCATCCCTCTTCCCTTCCACACAATGCCTAAAGTAAAAAAATCGGTATCCCAATTTTTCTATGTGGAGATGATACTAAAGAGTAGCGAGTTTTTGTTACTAATTTCATCAGTTTCATCATCAGTCTTAGAAAACCTCTAAAGTTGTGGTATGGTAACAAAATAGGAGAATTGTCGGAATTCCACTTCTTTCTATCTTATATCTTAGATTCCTCAAATAAAAATTATTGGAAATATATGTTTGTAAATTCATGTAATGTAAAGTAAGGATTGAGGGAAATTAGTATATTTCATATACTTGTACTTGAATTTTTTTATGAAATTGATGGAAAAATTGTCGAACCTGAAGTAAAACAAAATAAAAAAAAATCCATATACCATATAACCATAAAAAATCCATATGATTATATCATATCATATAAAATAAACAAGGTAAAGTCCTATATATATATAATATAATTGTAATTATATAATTGTAAATTATTGTAATGTAATATGTTTAATAATATTTATATGTTTAATAATATTTTTTATTTAATAATATTGAATTTTTTTTATGAACTCTCGGTTGGTACTTGAAAAAGTATGATAAATTAATAGTTTCTAGAAATTTACGACCTTTTGTTTTGGGATCGTTGGACGAGTTTATTTGATTAATAATGGATTTTGCTCCAGTTTTTTAAACTAAACATATTAAATTAAAATTAAGAAATTTTAGTTTTATAGTTTTTTGTTTGTATATTATATGAATATGTATCCTTCATGATTGACCATCCTGAATAATCTGTTGAAGATGTAAATGAGTCTTTAGCAAACATTTTTTTTATAAATATGTTTTATTCATATGATAGAATATCGAGGTAAATAAATTTGATCCTTACTGAACTTTATTCTTATCCCAGATTCGCAAAAAGTATATAGAATACTTTTCTATCCATAGGTAGAAAGTATGGACTATTATATACTGTTTGTTGAGCCAATGACTATTCATGATTACACATATTAAATGAAATATATTTAAGGTTAAATATATTTCATCGTGGTTTGAAATTCAATTGAATTTTATTTTTTTTATATTAGAGGAATGTTATGGTAAAACATCGTTTGAAACGATATGGTAGAAAGCAACGTGCAACTTGAAGGACATGATCAGCTGTGGATTTTTACATCCACCATTTTTCATAAAAATGTAGATGCTCTTGTCTCGACATAATTTGTTCTGTTCCATTAGGAATCTAATTTGTCTTAGATTGATACTATGCGATGGAGCTCGAGTAGAAAAGATTTATTTATTTATCAAGGGGAAGAATCTAGGGTTAGTGCTAATCAATCATAAGTTAGATCAACTTTGTAAATATATCCTCAATATCAATATAAAAAAAATCGAAAGGTTTAAACTTGAAACAAGTTAAAAAAAAGTTTTTTTTCGATAAAAAGAAAGGTGTATTCTAGGAATCAATTCTTCGTATTCTATTTCTATGGGTATTCCATTTATATAGAAGAAAATAAAAAAAATAAAAGGTATGTTGCTGCCCTTTTGAAAAGGAGTTTCTCCGCTCACTTCTTTTCTATACCTACCCCCGCCCCAAAGAATGGTGGGAATGAAGTTCATCCGACGTCCAGTCCAAATCAAATAAATGAAGTTCATCCGAGGTATATAACTATAATCTATAATAAAGAAGGTCTAGTAGGCAAAATGAAAGCATAGCACAAGTAGACAATTTAACAACACAACCTTAATTTTGCAAATTTAACTTTTTACTAAGATATATATTTTTATTTTTGTATTATATTATTTCATTTTAAAAAATTTTCCCTCTATCATAAACAAGTATTTTAAATAAATGTGTCATAATATTTTCAATCTAAATGTTATATACCATTTTCTAAAATATAACATTTTCATTTATATGAGTTCAATTGCACCTAGGAATAGATTTAGAACACAAGTTGATCCTGTCGCCGAGCGTAGTGGAGCCGCAACCGGATGACGGTGTAGCGATGAGTGACGTGGATGCCGACGAGACGTCCTCGCGCAGAATGACAGCGTCGTGGGGGGTGTCCTCCGACCGAATGGAAGTGGATCTCGCCTGGTGCAGGGCCAACCAACTGGAGGTGAACCTGCTGAGGAAGATAACCGTTAGCAACCTAGCCGGGAGACGTCCCGGCAAGGCACTCCGACGGTCAAGTCAGTACTCCGAGGAACAGTAGAAATAATGGAGCACTGGAAATGAGGAGCTTTGCGAGCGCGTGTATGCGTACCTGATAATGAGGAGGGGAGTGGCTTATATAGCCGGGGAAAAGGACCAAGTATGGCCTGTGTCAGGATCCTCTGACAGGGTCAGAAGATATGGTATGGTTATATCGCTTTGAGTATGGCCTGTGTCAGGATCCTCTGACAGGTTCAGAAGATATGGTATGGTTATGTCGACTGTAACCATCCTTCTTTGTCGTATACTATTTGTCTTATGTGAGGACAAAGACAAGTTGCTGTAAGTCGGCGCCTGTCAGAGAGTGTCAGTTCGAACGAATGGTGACAGCCCGTTACCTGCAGCTGGTGCAGGTATATTTTGTCCTTATCCCAGGGTGATTCCGAGAGAGTGCCCGAGTGGACATCCGGACGGCTCGCCCGGATGGGTATCAAGCATGAGCATAAAGGACTGCCGGGCGGATGCCCTCGGCTGAACGAGGCGTGTAAGCCTTAATGTGGCCGGGCGGATGCACTCGGCTGGACGAGGCGTGTAAGCCTTAATGTGGTCGGCCGGGTATGACCGGCCGAATGAACCGCTATATTTATTCTAACCGGCTGCCTTGAGTCCGACCGGCCGGCGAAGACCCTGGGCCCGGTCAGGATGTTTGTCGAATTGGCTGCCGTACAATGACGTGGACCTTGAAGCTGGCTAGGTCGTTTGCCACGTTGGCTGCCCGTATGGTGCCAACTATATGGCAGGATCAATAGCCTTCCCCTCGAGTCTAGTCGAAGGAGGCGATCAGTCCGACTGACTGGACCACAAGTGTGTACAACCATTCTGCGGCCGAGCGTTTTTTGCCCTATTAACATCTGGCCGGCTTAACACGATACTCCACAGCTGGTGGTGTATGACTGCCCTGTCTGGGCGGAAGAAGATCGTTAGTCGAGAGGGGCGTGGGCCGCCACGCACCCTTCTTTTTAAACGAGGTCGTCCGGCTGGACGAAGCATGATAGGGAAGCGTGGGCCGCCACGCATCCCCGACTAGCCATTGACATGATGAAGATGTCCGGGCGGATGAAGATTTTGACAGGAGGAACGTGGGCTGCCACGTCCTCGTAGTGTTAATGCGTCCGACCGGACGAATGTTGTTAGTCGATGAGAGATATGTTGAACACGTTTGGGCGGGGGAATGTTTGCCTTAAGTCGCAAGAAACGTGGAGTGTCACGCGCCCCCAGACGATTTTCTCGGGATAGCCCGAGTCAGTCAATTAATGGAGAAGGGACATTCTAAGTCGAATGAGGTGATGTGATACGCCCGATGCGATCGGCACCATAACGGCATCACCTCAGCTTTAATGAACCGGGCCACGTGGCGCGCGCTGGTTAGCCGACCGGGATTCGATTTATCCCCATGATTACGAACTTTTCATGGTCATTAACGCGCGTAATTCTTTTTGCCACGCGGCAGCTCCCGACTGGCTGACACGACGACGCGCCCTGCCGCCGCAGCAGGCGACGTCAGCGGCTGCGGCGCGCCTTTTCGAGGCTGATCGTGGGACGACTCGCCGGCCTGGATGAGGCGATCTCCGTACACGTGGACCGCCATCGGACGGTCTCCCTTCTTCCAGCCTAGCTATAAATAGGCATCCACATTCGGCGAAACCCTCATTTGCTCCACTGTTCTCTTCTCTAACTCGGTGCTTCTCGCTCCTCGCCGCCGTCTTCGCGTGTCGCCGCCGGTATCGTGCTTCTGCGTCGGTTAATCTTTTCCGCCACCACCTACGGTCAGATTCTCCCTTTTCTTCCCTTTCTTTCTGTTCCATGGCTGCCTCGGCGTGGTATACCTCTGTCGAGTCTTCCCATCACGACGAGACCGTCTCAGACCTCCGACTGGCCTACGACATCCCTGAGAACTACCACATTGCCGTTCCTACACAGGCTGACAGGCCACACAATCCCCCGTCTGGCTTCTTTGTGTTTTTCCGGGACCAACATATGTCTGGCCTGCGCTACCCTCTTCATCCCTTTATTGTAGACTTCTGTAACTTCTTCCATGTTCCCATCTTCCAGCTTTCTCCCAACGCCATTCGCATATTGTGTAACATAATAGTTCTCTTTACCCTTTATCGAGTCCCCCTCCGACCGGAGGTTCTGTATTTCTTTTATTACCCGAAGAAACAGGAGGTCGGGAACTTCTTTCTCCAAGCTCGGGCCAAATTATCCATAGTGGAGAATATTCCTTCCTCGAATAAGGGATGGAAAACTCATTTCTTCTTCATAAGCCCCCCGACCAGCCCTGGGTTCCCGATCGGATGGGTCGAAGACATGCCCCCTGTAGCTCCCTTACGAAACTTTAAATCCGACCCCTTATTTATAAGGGCTGCTTCTCTACTCGGTGGCCTACACTTCGACGGCATGAAACTTCTCAACGACGCCGTCTTGTACATATTTGGGCTAAGCCGAGTGCCTGCCGCCCTGCCCGGCACCTTCTGTAAGTCATTTTTTGTTGCGCACTTCTTTCTCCCTAACTCAACATCTTCTGATTTTGCAGCCGAGATGATGTGGGAAGCGGCCCTCGATGAGGCCATTGGCCTGGATGATGAAGAATTAAACGCCCGGGCAGCTGAACAACTGCGTCTGCGCCAGGCCAATCTGCCCGACCAACCTACGATTCCTGAGAGCGCGGAGCCCACCCCTCAGGTTCCTTCTGCCCAACCAGCGACGACTGGTTCTAGGGAGCCGGTCGGCTCATCAAAATCTTCTGCCCCGGCAAAATCCTCCGGCAAGCAGAAGCTTCAGCCTTCCATGCAGAAGTCTCTGCCTTCCAAGCGGAAGGCCAGCGCTTCTATCCGTATTGAGGAGCCGACGGAAGTAGGCCGGTCCTCTTCTGAATCTCCCGACCCGGAACCTTTGCAGAGGCGCCCGAGGACTTCTGGGTCGGGCTCTTACTCTCAACCTGCAGAGCCAACTGCCAGCCCGGCTAGAGCGAGTCGGTCAGCTGACGCACCGGGTTCGTCTCGTTCGGGGGAGCGGCGTTCGCAGCCATGTGGCTATGGCGTATATCTTCCCTCGGTCGACCCAGCGAGGCACTAGTATATCTTCCCTCGGGGAAACGGACCTACAATATCCATGCCCCATTGGTCGAACGGGCAAGAGACAGCAGATGTCTTCATTTCTTCGGTTGGCCGGTGTGGCAGGCACTGGTGTTTCTGACATAAGATGCATGTTGCGGCCAACCGGTCGGCATCCTTCTGTAAAGTTGGCCAATAATACCCGGCCAACAGAGCCTTCCGGGCGGTGGCTCTACCTCCTGAATGATTACTGCAGACCCCCATATGGACCTCTCGGAGCACATAATCTGCGTCTTCACTGCTAAGGCATTTGAGCAATGGCCGGGCGTGAGCCCGTTTATAGAGGACATCTCCGACCATAGTGTATTGCGCGGCTCTCTTTCTGAACAGCCGAGCCTCCTCCCGGTCGGATGGTACTTCTCCCCTGGTCAAGAATGCAATCAATGGAGTTCTCCAATCAGTCTCCAATTCGATTTCTGCTTGCTGCTCGATTTGCATGACGAATAAAGCATGGCAGGCCGGCCGAGGGATCACCCAAGCTCCGACTGCGCTAGCTAATTTGGCTAGCTCATCCGCTTTCATGTTGCTCTCCCGAGGGATCTTCTGCAAGAGTACCTCCCTGAAACCCGCCTTCAGCTGTTCATAGGCATTGATGTACTCTTGCAGCCGGTCGCTGTTGACTTCGAAATTACCGGCCAGTTGTTGTATAGCAAGTTGCGAATCTGAGTATAGCCATACCCGGGTGGCGCCGACATGCCGGGCGGCTTGTAGACCGGCTAGAAGTGCTTCATATTCAGCTTCATTATTCGTCGCCTTGTGTTCTAATCGCACGGACAGGTGTAACCGTTCTTCTTCGGGAGAAACCATGAGAACGCCGATTCCGCTTCCTTGCCGAGAGGATGCCCCATCAACGTACACCTTCCATACGCCCTCGGCCTCATCGGGGTGCAATTCCGTGAGAAAATCGGCTAAGGCTTGCGCCTTGATAGTCGGCCGGGGTTGGTATTGTAGGTCATACTCGCTCAGCTCAGTTGTCCACTTGACTAGCCGCCCTGAGGCGTCCGGGTTTGTGAGCACCCGACCCAAATTACTGTTAGTCAATACAGTAATTGGGTGAGATAAAAAATACGGTCTGAGTCGTCGGGCGGCTAAGAACAGTATGTAGCCCAATTTTTCGAGTGTCGTGTACCGACACTCGGCTCCTTTAAATAAGTGAGCAAAGAAGTACACCGGCTTCTGCTCAGTTTTTTCTTGCCGGACCAACACCATGCTGCCCGAGTCGGAGGAGGCTGCCAAGTATACATATAAATTCTCATTCGGCTCCGGTCGGGCGAGGTCTCAGAAATCAATGCATACCCGCCACTTGTCGTTGGGTTTGGACACCAGCACCACATTCGCCAGCCAGGCTGGGAATTGAACTTCACGGATGTGTCCTGCTTCCAGCAGTCTTTCTACTTCCGCCCGGATGACTTGATTCTGCGCGGCGCTGCGATCTCTTTTCCGTTGCTTGACCGGCCGCGCGCCCGGGTAAACATGGAGCTGGTGTTCGGCGACTTCCGGTCGGACCCCCTTCAAATCTTTCGCCGACCAGGCGAATACGTCTTGATTTCGAGCGAGGGCGTCGATTAGAGATTGCTTCAGCTCCTCCGGAAGTCCTGCAGCAATTTGTATCTTGGTATCTTCCCTACCGGGCAAAAGTTGTACCTCCTCTTTGTCCTCCCGCAATTCTGTCCAAGGGGAGGCTTGCACCATGTTGCAGCCGCTACCTGTCCGCCTTGCCTTTTGTCCTCCCGAGCGGACATCATCAGCATAGCAGCGCCGGGCCACGGTCTGATTGCCCTTCACCTCGCCGACTTTGTCGCCGACCGGAAACTTCACCTTGAGGTAGTAGGTGGAGACTACCGCTTTAAACTCGTTGAGAGCCGGTCGACCGATAATTGCGTTGTAGGCAGCTGGGGCATCCACAATCAGAAATGTGGTCCATCGTGTTCTCTTGAGTGGCTCCTCTCCAAGTGAGACGGCCAGCCGTATCTGTCCGATCGGCTGTACTTCGTTTCCCGTAAATCCGAACAGGGGAGTAGCCACCAACTCTAGCTGCGATAATTCAATTTGCAGTTGATCGAAAGCTCGTTTATATAAAATGTTTACCGAGCTGCCGGTGTCCACAATGGTGCGGTGGACTTCGTAGTTGGCGATGACAGCCGTGATGACCAACGGGTCATCGTGCGGCACCTCCAATCCTTGCAAATCCTGCGGCCCCCAGCTGATTTGGGGCCCTTGAGCTTGAGAGGTGCTGACTCCGACCTGGTGAATTTCCAGTCGGCGCACCTGCGTCTTTCTGGCTCGGTTGGAGTCGCCACCGGTCGGACCGCCGGAAATCACATTGACGCCTCCTCGGACGGCGTTCTGGTGATTAGCTTGATCTTCGTCAAGTTCCTCCACCTCTTCCTGCTCGGGCCGAGGAAACAATTGCCGGGCGGCGGGGGCATCCCGCCTTTGTCCTTGTTGGACTGTGGCACCCTGACCACGCCCGCGTCCCTGCGGGGTTTGTCGTCCTTGACCCCTGCCGAGTGGGGTCCGAGCTCTGCCGCCTGCTCGGCAGTCCTCGTGTTGTGCGTATTGCACTGGTGAAACGCACAATACGGTGCCCATCTGTGGGGCCAATTCCCCTGTGCCACCTGCACTTGCTGGGGTCTCATTCCGGGCCGATCGGCCGGTCGGGGACTGCGAATCGGTCCTGGCGATTTGTTATGTTGAGGTGCGGGCTGTGGGCTAACCATTACTTCCTTCCTCCGGGCGGCTTGCGCTTCCTCTACATTGATATACTTGACAGCCTTCCCGAGCAGGCTGTCGAAATCTTCGGTGGTTTCCTGATCAGGGATCGAAAGAAATCACCCTCTTGGAGCCCTTGTGAGAAGGCGGTGACCAGTACTTCAGGTGTGGTGTTGGGCACCTCTATAGCTACTCCATTGAACCTCTGGATTTAGGCCCGGAGTGACTCTTTCGGACCCTGCTTCAGAGCGAACAAATTGAGGCTGGTCTTATGGTGCCTCCGACTGCTTGCAAAATGTTGCAGAAACAGCCGCTTTACCTCTGCAAAACTCCCAACTGATCCACCCGGGAGCCCGCCAAACCATCGTTGAGCCTGCCCGGAGAGGGTTGTCAGGAAAGCGCGGCATTTGACGCCCTCCGGGTATTGGTGCAACTGGGCAGAGCTTTCAAATTTCATGACGTGCTCCTCGGGGTCACTGGCCCCCGAGTACTCTGGCATGGTGAAGAATCGTAGATTCTTGGGAACGGGATCCCCAAGAATTTGTGAGGAGAAAGGGCTGCGAGTCGGACAGGCCGCGGCGGGGTCAGCTAACCCTTTCCCTTTATCTGGGCGTGTCTGGTGCGCCAGGCTGGACGCTGAAGCTTCGGTCGGGGCTGAGTGGGCCTCGTTCCGGAAAAGTGCTCGGGGAAAATTAGGAGCGCGGGGATCGGGCTGAGCAGCCATACCTTCTGAATTTCCCCGTACAGAGGGCCCAGGGGGCCGGGCCCTTTGACTACCGGTTGGCGGATGCGATTATTGTGCCTTCTGTGTCCGGACAGCCATCAGCATTTCATATTCTTCTGGCGAAAGAGTAACCGTCAGTGGATTGGGGTTTTCCATTCTTCGCTCTCGATCAGGCAGGAGGCCCTCCTTCTAGCGCCAAATTTGATCCTGTCGCCGAGCGTAGTGGAGCCGCAACCGGATGACGGTGTAGCGATGAGTGACGTGGATGCCGACGAGACGTCCTCGCGCAGAATGACAGCGTCGTGGGGGGTGTCCTCCGACCGAATGGAAGTGGATCTCGCCTGGTGCAGGGCCAACCAACTGGAGGTGAACCTGCTGAGGAAGATGACCGTTAGCAACCTAGCCGGGAGACGTCCCGGTAAGGCACTCCGACGGTCAAGTCAGTACTCCGAGGAACAGTAGAAATAATGGAGCACTGGAAATGAGGAGCTTTGCGAGCGCGTGTATGCGTACCTGATAATGAGGAGGGGAGTGACTTATATAGCCGGGGAAAAGGACCAAGTATGGCCTGTGTCAGGATCCTCTGACAGGGTCAGAAGATATGGTATGGTTATATCGCTTTGAGTATGGCCTGTGTCAGGATCCTCTGACAGGTTCAGAAGATATGGTATGGTTATGTCGACTGTAACCATCCTTCTTTGTCGTATACTATTTGTCTTATGTGAGGACAAAGACAAGTTTCTGTAAGTCGGCGCCTGTCAGAGAGTGTCAGTTCGTACGAGTGGTGACAGCCTGTTACCTGCAGCTGGTGCAGGTATATTTTGTCCTTATCCCAGGGTGATTCCGAGAGAGTGTCCGAGTGGACATCCGGACGGCTCGCCCGGATGGGTATCAAGCATGAGCATAAAGGACTGCCGGGCGGATGCCCTCGGCTGAACGAGGCGTGTAAGCCTTAATGTGGCCGGGCGGATGCACTCGGCTGGACGAGGCGTGTAAGCCTTAATGTGGTCGGCCGGGTATGACCGGCCGAATGAACCGCTATATTTACTCTAACCGGCCGCCTTGAGTCCGACCGGCCGGCGAAGACCCTGGGCCCGGCCAGGATGTTTGTCGAATTGGCTGCCGTACAATGACGTGGACCTTGAAGCTGGCTAGATCGTTTGCCACGTTGATTGTCTATATGGTACCAACTATATGGCAGGATCACAAGTAGATTAGATTTACTATGCCAAACTCAACCCAGTATAGTTCTACTTACATAGATATACGTATAGATAAAATATGAGACAATGTGGGCCCATATGACCAAACCTTTTTTAAAAATAAGTTAATTTTAAAATTAATAACCATTCATTCTACTTGTCATAGGTCCCGAATATAAGAAAAATTGAATATAATCCACTAAAAAATCTAAGTAGAATACTTTCCTAAAAGAAAATAAAAACATAAAGCAAGTTTTGATAAATTTAAAAAACAAAGGTGTTTTTTTTGCTAAACTTACTTATAAATAAAATAAGAAAATAAAAATAAAAATTCGACTTAATTAGCGGCTTTTTCAGAGTGGACCTCATAAATTTTGAAAGGAGATAAATTACGTGCGAGAATTTAATCAATCTTAGTAAAACGACCATTCTAGACGGGTATAAGATAACCTGAAATATTATTTGTATTTATTGAAAATCGAATCATATTTCTCTGATTACAAATTTTATCCGAGTATCATCTCTATTACATCCCCATGGCCGAACTACTAGATACTTATGGCAAAGTGGAATAAGCCATTTGGCGTGACAATTGGTGTTCATCTACGTACTTATTTCCAAGTCACCAAGCTTCACCTACTTCTATTAATTTTGATTTTGATTTTAATTTTTTTTATTTTTTTGGTTTTGTACCACATAATTGTCTACGCATTTACCGACCCACTAGAAGTTAGTAAGTTTGAGTATTCAATTAAAATTAAATCTGAGCCGAATTAATTTAATTTTTTTAAACTAATTGAATCGATCAAATTTTTAAATAAAGATAGAACAAATCGAATGGATAAAATATCAGTTTATCAATTTTTTTTACTCCCAAATAGAGAGCAATTTGAGTCAATTTTCTTAGTCTGACTCCCAAATAGAGAGCAAAGGTTATGACCAAGAAAATTCTTTAGTTTATGACAAAACTATCAATTATAATAAAATTATGATTTACTATTTACCTCTAACCCAAAATATAGGTACTCATTGACTCAATATAGATTTTTTTTTTACTAAAAGTCTCACCTTTTAAAAAAAAATAATTTTGTCTTGAAGTTTTGCTTGAGATTTTTCTTGTCCACCAAAAAGTCTCACCTCTATGGGCGGGAAAAAAAATCAAAAATATACCAGAAATCTGATATGTCAAAAATTTTGATCTAGTGCTATATTATATCGAACAATTTCGTAATGCAATATATAGTATATCATATCAATATCAAAATTTGAATATAACGATTTAGAATTTATACCATATCGAAAATCGGTATACCAAAGTTTCGATATTCCGAAATTTTGATACGAAAATAATATAATTTTCTTATATATTGAAATTTTTGATACGATTACCGATATACCATAGTAAATAAGCTCTACTCATCTTTGGGTGTTTCTTATTCGTCTGTTATTTTAACATGATTTTAAACGGTTAAATATCTCATTATCCTCCGCCAACTTGAATTTCACTATTAAAAATTCAATCTATCATGGCTATAAACGGTTAATCTTTCACAAACTTAAATTTCACTATTAAAAATTCAGTCATTAATGACCAACTTCTGTATGATTTGTGTGACCGATATTTTTTTTCATACTTATCCACTATCAAACACCTATTTAAACTATAATTTTCACTTTAAATTATATTTAAAAATCATTTAATCAAACTATAGTAAATAAATAACTATTGGCATATTTCATTAGTAATTACAATATAATTTTAAATTTAAATATTTTTTAAACAAATCAAAATCAATTAATCAAACTATAATAAATAAATAGCTATCAGAAATAAATTCAACATGTAACAACTAGGAGTCCTGACTTAGGTGAAGGCCACCACGATAAATCAAATATCCATATATCAATTCCTAACTCATATATCCATATATCAATTCCAAACACATTAAAAAATTAATTTCCTTCCATGGAAAAGTAACCCGAAACGATGACGACACTCAGAAATTAATTTCTTTCGAATAGAAAATAACTCGAAATCCGAATCATTCATACTTTCAAATTTAGCTACACAATGTGCAAAAACGATCAACCTAATCCCAATTAATTTCTTTCAATTAGAAAATAACCCGAAACGTTGGAACCATCCGCACTTTCAGATTTAGCTAGAAAATGTGCAAAAACGGTCAACCGTTCGAACTTTCAGATTTAACTAGATGGTGGAAAACAAACATCACCGAACTCCAAATCAACCACCGTCAAGATTAATGCATTGAGCTGCACACCTATATTAAAAAAAATAAAACATTGAGGAGAGAATCGAATAGAGAGAGTTGTAAGCATCCCGGATAAATTTTAATATAGTTAATCGAGCTAAGTTATGTATTGTTATGTTGTGATTCTTGTATTAAGTGTGCAGGAGCTTGGGAGTGCAGGAAGTCGAACGGAAGACACATCGGTCGAGAAGGATGATAAGAGATGGGAGCCAACAAGCTCGGTGCATCCAAGGTACGCGGCAGTCTGCGGAAGAGTACGGTGGTGGATCGAGAAAGACGCGTGCGACGTCTGAGGCACGAGAAGCCGAGGGGAAGCACGCTATAGGAGAAAACCGGAGGAGGGTTCGAGTAAGCCCAACTCTGAAAGGCCCAAGATCATCCAAAAAGACCCGGTGGAAACTGGTCAGCATTGAGCTGACCGAAAGCTACTCAGGCGCCTGAGTCAACTCGGGCACCGGAGTCAACTCTGGCGCCCGTGAATAAGGGTGCCCCAATGCACTAGGGGGCCCCTGTTCTCGGGTGCCCCAGTGCATACCGGCGTCCAAGAAGCAATTATCTATCCACATATAGTCGTTCGCGAACGTTGCGAAGGGGATAACCTCTAAGCAACGTGTCAAGTGCCCCTAAGCTCTGGGGCGCACGTATAGGGATATGTCAGCATTTGGATAAACTTGATTGGGGTTATAAATAGACCCTCAGAGCTCAGTTCCAAACATCAATTCATTGTAAACGAATTTCTACTGAGTTTTTCTCTGCCTTTCTGAGTTCTAATGTGTGTAAGAGGTTTCTCCACCTCAAAAAGTTTGATCTAGAGATTGAGCTACCGCACGATAATCGACAAGTAGTATTAGAGTCGGGACGGTCCAGAAAGATTAACTGTCATCTAAAGCATAAACAAAATGGTTGGACCACTTATCTACCCGCCAAAGTTTGAGGGGGAGTTCACTACTTCGAAGCGAAAGATGCAGGTATTTTTCAAAACCGACTTTGATTTATTATTAATTATGAAAAATTGTTTTGCAGTTTCCAAAAAACGTCGATAATAAAGATAAAGACGAGAGTATGTGGACTAAAAAAGGAGCAAACAGACTTTATAGCAAACAGTAAAGCAGAATTTCATTTGCTAACCATTCTGCCGGCACAAGAAGTGAACCGTGTCGGAACCTATAAGTCAGCAAATAGCTCTGAGAAAAATTCTTGTAGTTGCATGAAGGGATATCGAAAGCGAAGCTGGTACAATGAGATATCCTTCGAAACCAACTAACCAACCTCCGGATGGAAGAAGAAGAGACGGTGGCGCAACTACATGCGAAGATAAACGAACTACTCATTGGACTCACGAATCTGGAGGAAACGGTAACCAACCGAGATTCACAAAGGTATGCTTTAAACGATTTTCCAAAAATCTCGGAGTGGACGTCGATAATAGACTCATATTCTCCAGAACCTAGAGATAAGTATTCTAGAACAGTTATTTTGTACTTTAGAACTTCATGAGTCTTGGTATGCAAGAAATGATAGAAAAATGGATAACATTGCCCTACACTCAAGGAAGACCCAAAATGATGAAGTGTCTTCAACCGATGAAGAGGAAGCAGCATGCATAGTAAGAAAATTTAAGAAATTTTTTAAATCTAATAAGTTTAATGAGATGCAGGCTAAAAGACACTCCAGGAATAAAAGGAAGATAAAATGGTATCACTGCGACGAAGAGGGACACATCAAGAAAAACTATCCCAAGTTGAAGAGCATAAGAAAGAGGGCAATGAAGTCAAAGATCCACAACCTAAAGGCAACATGGGACGAGCCCTCAACAGAATAATCAGATCTCGAGGAACATTCCGGATTAGCACTGATGACCACCCACCAAGAAAAAAATATCGATGAAGGGAGAGTCACGTCAGAAGAAAGCAGCGATGAAAGGGGAGCCTTCGAATTTGAAAATGACTTGATAAGTGAGTTATGTTTACTTCCTCTCGATCAACTCTATTTCGGCATTAAGAAAATAATCAAATCGCTTTGCAAATCAAAATTCAAAAATATAGATTTGAAAAAGAAATTAATATTTACAAGCCCAATAGATATGTATGATAAATTGAAATTAGAAAATAAAAATTTGAAGGCTTAAGTTGAAAAATTAAAAACAATCATGCATGTTCAAATTGTTTTCAAAATTTAAAAATTAGATATTATGGAGGACTAAATTGATATTTACGGTTTCATAGGGGCCAAATTATAAAAATTCTCAAAACTTATTCCATCTAAGTTTTTGTTTAATCATGTTAGAGAGAAATTATATTAGGTTCCAAAATTAGTACTAAACTGTTAGATTTTATTTATTATCTGGTTGTCAATATTTTTTTATAATTAATGATTTATTTGTAATCTTTTTGAATCTTTTTTTGAAGATATAATTGTTACAGAAAAATTAATTTAATATTTTTAATGATAAAGCCTGCTATAAGCTATTCACTAATTTTTTTCAAAATTTTTAATAATTAAACAGGTTTTTTATTATTTTTCATTCGCAAACATATTTTTAATCTTTAAGAATACATAAAAAATTAATTTCATCCGTTTTGATTTTTCAAGATCAATGGATTATTTTTAGGCTTTAAGAAAAGTTTTCAAACTTATTTGAAGTTAAAATCAAATTTTAAAATTATCTATTTCAAAATTTATCAACTCATAATTCAAAATTATTTCCATAGAGTTAGAAAATTAATTTCATTTTGACAATTTTTACAGAGATGTGTTTGCTAAAATTTTAACTTTGATAAAAATTTAAGTAATTTTCGAGAAAAAATAAATAATTGTAAGTTTTTTTAGAAAATTGGACTTTAAATTTTAAAACTAATTTTTGACTAAAATTTAAAAAAAAATAGATTTTTCAGAAATTAATTAATATGTTGGACATGTTTTCAAAAAATTTTGAATTTTTTTTAATCATTAAATAATTTTTTATGAATTTTTATAAGTCATTCTTATTTAGTATTAATATTTTCCTTAATATATTTTAAATTTTAATGTAATCAAAAGAGGAGAAATAATATTAAATTAAGGGGAAGACTTAATTATAAATTTTTTTTGTGTATGTTCTTTTACTCTAACTTAATTCGAGTTGATGCATATCAAAAAAGGAGAGATTGTAAATACCCCAAGTAAGTTTTGATGTGGTTAACCGAGTCAAGCTAGGTCCTATTGTGTTTTGATTACTCTGTCTAAATGTGCAAGAGCTTAGGAGAGCAGGAAGTCGAGTGGAAGACGTAATGGTCAAGAAGGATGACACGAAATGGGAACCGACAGGTTTGGTGCGTCCAAAGGACGCGGAGGTCTGCAGAAGAGTACGCTAGTGGACCGAGAAGGACGCGCACGGCGCCCGATGGACAAGAAGCCAGGGGAAGTACGCTCGAGGAGAAGGCTGGAGGAGGGTTTTAGTGAGCACAACTCTGGAAAGCCCGAGATCATCTAAGAAGACCCGCTAGAAACTGGTTAGCATTGGTTTGACCGAAAGTCACTCGGACGCCCGAGTCAATTCCGACGCCCGTGAATAAGGGCACCCCTATGCACTCGGACACCCCTGTTCCCGGGTGCCTCAGTGAATACAGGCACCCAAGAAGCAATTATCTATCCACAACTAACCATTCGTGAGTGTTATGAAAGGGATAACTTCTAAGCCATATGTCAGGTGCCCCTAATCTCTCAAGCGCCCGTGTAGGGTCAAGTTAGCATTCGGATAGACTTAACTGAGACTATAAATTCCCAGAGCTCAGTTCCAAATATAAATTCATTATAAACGAATTTCTATTGAGTTTTTCTCTATCTTTTTCAATTCTAATGTGTGTAAAAGACTTATCTGTCTTAACAAATTTGATATGGAGAGTAAGCTTAATTTTATCTTGAATTAAGAACTTTCCTAATTGCAAACATGTCTTAAATTAACAATTTTCTTAGTTAAAAACCAAATAACTGATTGTATTTCTTTTCTTTCACTTATTTTTGATAACTAATATTCATCTTCGTAACTAATATTCATCTTCGTTTAAGAAGACAAAGGATAGATTTAAATTTACAAGGTAATTCACCTTTGTCGACCGCACAATCACGACATGAGTGCTAGATGGAAAATTGTAAGGTTGAGTGATTTGATCCTATCAATAACATTACTATAACTGATGATACTCTGTTCTTCTTCATTACTGCAATACAAACCCAAACTCGAGCCACATCAACAATGAACAAACCGAATTCACATCCAACAAAGCCAACAGGAACACATGAAATTAGATAGATCGTTTTGATGCTCTAAACGCCGACGCTCTGCGCGATCCCAGGCCGCTGAGCTCCACCCGACGCCCACGCCGCGTAGTCCGCCACCGCGTTCAGCAGATGCTCCGCCGCCTTCTCGAAGTTGACGAAGCCCATGAACCAGAACTCGTGCCCATCCACCGTCACTACGTGTACGAACTTCTGCGCCGGGTTCCCGCCCGACGTCGTCGGACTCACGCTCGCGATCTTCCCCAGCGGGATCATCACCTGCCACCATTAATCAACGCGATAAAGAATTAAATCCGGCCAGTTCATTTGATGGAAGATTAAGCTACTGATTGATCGATAGATTTGTATAATAAACCTTGTAGTAGCTCCAGGTTTCCTGACCGGAAGGCGCCCGGAATGACAGGGGCCGGTCGCTGCAGAAGGCGACGTTGGCAGTGGAGATGTACAGGGTCCCGGCGACGGGCCCGGCGGCGGTGGAGAGGTAGCAGGCGAAGGTCTTCTTGAGCCGTTCGTTGGGGTCGGTGTGGAAGGTCCGCCGGTAGAGCGACTCGAATCCACCCTCAGTGAGGGCTTTCGCGGTGAGGCTGAGCTTCCCCATCGCCGCCTCTGTCATCGAAGGCGCCGACTTCACTGTAAATTAATCACGACACAGATCGTATCGATCAATCACCGGAAAATACATTAAACAAAAACAGATAATCGTATAGATTCGATCGATTACAGTTGTGCCAGATGTTGTGCGCGAGGTCCTCGGCCTTCTTGGCCCAGGAATTGAAGTAGTCGAGGATGCTCTCCATGGGGCTGCCGGCCGGCCGGCTCACCGGCTCGAAGTCGAGCACGTAGGGGGGACGCTCGTCGTCGCCTCGCAGCGTCCACAGTGCGGCCTTCTGGTTCTCCGGATGCGCCGACGGCGCCGCTGGCGGGCCCATCTGCCTGGTCCCCCACTTGGCCTGCTCTGCGGCGTCAACGTGGGCGTCTACTACCTTGGCGTTGTCAGAAAATAAATAATAATCCAGACATTATCATCTCATTTTATTTTATTTTATTTTATTTTATTCTGATAATTTTTATTACTTAGTCTTGGATTAGATGACTTAGTCTTGGATTAGCCTTTCCTATTTTAATAGGATAACTAGAGAATTAGTCTCCCTATTTTTATTCCTATTTTATTGGGATAAGCCATGACTAAGTCTTGTTCATGGTGTATTTAAAGGGTCCTAGAGGCATGTGAAACAGTGTCTCAGTTTTATTGTAAGTTTGTTTCTTCCAGAAAATAAATTCGTTCGTTCTTCTTTCGTTCTTTCGGGTTCTTCGTTTTCTTTTTTGTTCCTCTTGCATATCGGTGTGGTTCTTGGGTGCTCTATTCTTTGGTCTGGGCCAACAATTGGTATCAAAGCTTTGGTAGTATAGAGCAACCAAAAATCCATATTTCCACAAAAATGTCGAGCATCGTAGCGAAGGAGAACGGCGGAGTGTCATTTCCCTATCCGATGCTAAACCCTCACAATTATACTGTGTGGGCAATAAAGACAGAGGCAATTCTCGATGCCCAGGGAGTCTGGGAGGCGGTGGAGCCAGAGAAAGAAGCCCAGGTGGATGCAAAGAAGGACAAAAAGGCACGTGCATACATCATGCAGTGTGTCCCCGAAGATATTCTTCTCCAAATCGCAACAAAGAAGACGGCGAAAGAAGTCTGGGACAGCCTCAAGATGAGGTACCTTGGTAGTGATCGGGTGAAGAAGGCTCGCGTACAAACGTTGAAGAGCGAGTTTGACGCCCTTCAGATGAAGGAGACCGAGACGATTGATGAGTTTGCTGGCAAACTCAGCGCTATGAGCAGCAAGTTCTCCACTCTTGGTGCCACGCTTGAAGATTCCTCGCTGGTAAAGAAGTTGCTCGATTCTGTCCCTGATAAATTCTTCCCTATTGTTGCCGGTATTGAGCAGTTTCACGACCTTGAGACTATGCCATTTGAGGAGACTATCGGACGACTGAAGGCATACGAGGAACGAACACAGCGATTACGAGGCAACACCAACAACACTGAAGGTGAGCTCCTGCTTACTCATGCCGAATGGCAAAAGCGACAAAAAGGGAGTAGCGTGGACACTCCGTCAGGAGACAAGGGGCGCGGGTCCAGCGGCCCTAATCGTGGCAAGTGGCGTGGGCGAGGGCGCGGTCGTGGCCGTGGTACGCAGCGACAAGACAGTGCAGGAGGCACTAGCAGCAACAACAATAATACTCGTGACAAGAAACACATAAAGTGTTTCAATTGCGAGAAGATGGGGCATTATGCGTCCGAATGCTACAGCAAGCGTCGAGATGATGAGGCTCACCTCACTTGCGCCACCAAGGAAGAACCAGCACTGATGATGACCGTGTCCCATGAGGAGTTTCACGCAAGGTGTGAGCGGCAAGATATCATTTTGCTCAGTGAAGAAAGGTTCCTACCGGAGATGTATCGCAGCATGAAGAAAGGAGAAGATAAAGACGTTTGGTACCTTGACAACGGTGCCAGCAACCACATGACTGGTCATCGCGAGAAGTTTCAAGAACTAGATGAAACCATCACCGGGAGGGTGAGATTTGGCGATGGATCAACCATAGAGATCATGGGCAAAGGGACGGTTGTGTTCGAATGCAAGAACGGCGATCAGAAGGCTCTCCATGAGGTATACTACATTCCAAAACTTTGTAGTAATATCATCAGTCTTGGTCAATTGACAGAAACTGGGAACGAGGTACACATGGAAGGAGATACCATGAAGGTGATTGATGAGAGCAGGAAGCTCTTAATGCTGGTAAAGCGAACACAAAATCGCTTGTACAAGATAACCTTGAAGACATTCAAGCAAGTATGTCTCCTGGCAAGCCTAGAAGACCCAACCTGGTTGTGGCATGCGAGGCTCGGGCATGTCAATTTTCATGACTTGAAGCTATTGGGGGAGAAGAAATTGGCGGTTGATATGCCACTACTGCCCCAACCGAACAAGCTTTGCGAGGTGTGTGTGATCGCCAAGCATGCAAGGTCGCCATTCCCGTACCAAGCAAACTTTAGAGCAAAGAAGCCGTTAGAACTTCTCCATGCGGATATTTGCGGTCCAATCTCACCATGTACACTTGCCGGTAACAAGTATTTTCTTCTAATTGTGGATGATTTCACTAGGTGGATGTGGGTGTTTGCATTGGCAGCAAAGAGTGATGCATTCCAGGCATTCAAGAAGTTCAAATTCCTGACAGAGAACAAGACTGAGTACAAGATCAGAACACTCCGGACAGATCGAGGCGGCGAGTTTCTATCCACGGAGTTTACTCGATTTTGTGAAAATGAAGGAATCGAGCGACACCTCACGGCTCCCTACACCCCTCAACAGAATGGAGTCGTGGAGCGCCGCAACCGCACTGTGATGGCCATGGCAAGATCTCTCCTCAAGGGTACACATATGCCGGCGAGGTTCTGGGGAGAAGCGGTTAGACATGCTGTTTATCTGCTGAATCGTCTCCCAACTAAGGCGCTAGGAGAGCGTACCCCATTTGAAGCTTGGACGGGGAGGAAGCCACATGTCGCCCACTTGAGAGTGTTCGGTTGTATTGCATATGTGAAAAACACAACCCCTCATCTGAAGAAACTTGACGACAGAAGCGCACCCATGGTATACTTGGGTGTCGAGGAAGGCTGCAAAGCTCATCGGTTGTTTGATCCAAGCCATGACAAGCTACAAGTAAGTAGAGATGTCATATTTCAAGAAAATTCTGAATGGACATGGAATGCAGGTGCTAACAATGAAGAAAACTTGCCGAGTTTTATGATGCTGGATCCGCTTTACTGCGACGAGGCGATTGTTGCAGCAGACGTTGAGGCAGGGGCGGAAAATGTCATACCATCAGCAGCAGCCATGGTACCCATGACAAGAGCATCAAGTCCATCTACTCCATCGTCGAACTCGAGTCCATCTACACCATCATCGAACTCGAGTCCATCTACACCATCATCGAACGCCAGTGCAACTACCTCACCTCTGGTAACAAACACTCCCGATTCTTATGAAGGTCCAGTCCGCTATAGGTCTCTTGCCGATATCTACGCCAACACTGAGGAAGTGGTTGGTATTGATGAAGAGCTGATGATGGTGGTGTCTGATGAGCCAACAAGTTATCAAGAAGCTGCAACTGAGACTTGCTGGTACGAAGCAATGGAGGAAGAACTGAGATCTATTGAGAAGAACAAGACTTGGACTCTAACTGAGCTCCCATTAGGCCGCAAACCTATCGGTCTAAAGTGGGTATTCAAATTAAAGAAAGATTCAGCGGGGAAAGTCGTCAAGCACAAAGCAAGATTAGTGGCTAAAGGATATGTACAAAGACAAGGCATCGACTTCGAAGAGGTATTTGCACCTGTCGCTAGACTTGACACTATTCGAGTTATCCTTGCACTTGCAGCAAATCAAAGCTGGGAGGTACACCATCTAGATGTGAAGACAGCATTTCTTAACGGAGAGTTGGAAGAAGAAATATATGTCAACCAACCGGAAGGGTTTGAGGTACATAATCAAAAACATATGGTGTACAAGTTATCTAAAGCTCTTTATGGACTGCGGCAGGCCCCACGAGCTTGGAACATACGGCTAAACAGGAGTCTAGAAGAGCTCGGTTTCAAAAAATGTACTCAAGAGCATGCAGTGTATACAAGAGGTGAAGGAGGAGCAACTATACTTGTTGGAGTGTATGTCGACGATCTCATCGTGACAGGAAGTAGCACAGAAAAAATCAACAAGTTCAAACAACAAATGATGGCAGAATTTGAGATGAGTGATTTGGGCCTTCTCTCTTACTACTTAGGGATTGAAGTGGAGCAACAGAAGAGCCGAATTTTAATTAGACAATCAGCTTATGCCAAGAAGATTCTATCTCAGTTCAAAATGGCAGACTGTAATGCCACAAAACATCCAATGGAACCCAAGGCACAGCTGCATAAAGACTTGGAAGGGACTCCAATTAACGCTACGGAGTATAGGCGCGTCATTGGGTGTTTGAGATATTTATTACACACACGGCCGGACCTATCATATTCTGTCGGAATGGCAAGCAGATACATGGAGAGGCCTACAATCATGCATCAAAAGGTGGTCAAACAGATTCTCAGGTATTTAAAAGGTACAATCTATTATGGACTTGTTTACATAAAGGGACCCCAGGAAGTTGATGTATTCGGCTACTCAGATAGTGATTTAGCCGGCGATCTTGATGGAAGGAAAAGCACAAGCGGGATGACTTTCTATTTTAATGAAAGCTTGGTGTCTTGGAATTCACAGAAGCAGAAGACAGTAGCCCTTTCATCTTGTGAGGCAGAGTTCATGGCAGCCACAACTGCGGCCTGCCATGCCTTATGGTTGAGGAGCCTTGCCAGCGAATTAACCGGTGTAAAGCCAAAGCCGGTAACTTTGTTTGTTGACAACAAATCTGCTATAGCTCTCATGAAGAATCCGGTATTCCATGGTCGAAGCAAGCACATAGATACAAGGTTTCATTTTATCAGAGAATGTGTTGAGAAAGGACAGATTGTGATTGAATTCATTAATACCGGAGAACAACGAGCCGATATATTAACTAAAGCTTTGCCAGGAGTGAAGTTAGCTGCCATGCGACAACTACTCGGCGTCCGTGATTTACAGCCATGTCTGGATTAGGGGGAGAAATGTCAGAAAATAAATAATAATCCAGACATTATCATCTCATTTTATTTTATTTTATTTTATTTTATTCTGATAATTTTTATTACTTAGTCTTGGATTAGATGACTTAGTCTTGGATTAGCCTTTCCTATTTTAATAGGATAACTAGAGAATTAGTCTCCCTATTTTTATTCCTATTTTATTGGGATAAGCCATGACTAAGTCTTGTTCATGGTGTATTTAAAGGGTCCTAGAGGCATGTGAAACAGTGTCTCAGTTTTATTGTAAGTTTGTTTCTTCCAGAAAATAAATTCGTTCGTTCTTCTTTCGTTCTTTCGGGTTCTTCGTTTTCTTTTTTGTTCCTCTTGCATATCGGTGTGGTTCTTGGGTGCTCTATTCTTTGGTCTGGGCCAACAGGCGTCCTTCTCCATGGGCAAGAAAAAAAGGATGCAGCTCGCCGGAGGCGATCAAAGACAGTGGAGCGGTTGGATTGATTGGGAAAGGTCGGCAAAGATTGATGGATATGGCTCGTGATGCAAGAAAAGATGGAAGATTGAATTTTTATAGAGAGAATGGATGATCAATCAGGAAGGTGCTTAGCTCGCAAGGTTCGATTTTGTCAGTACGCGTGTCGGCGATGGCCGACGCGTGGGCTCGGCGATGGCCGCCGCGTGGGCTCCGCGAGGAGACGTGGCGAGACGAGAACCGTGTGAATAAAAAACGGCTCTTAATCATTTTTTTAATAAATGCTGACTAGAGTCAGAAGTTTCTAGATTTGTTAAATAAAGACATAATTTTTTATTTATTTAAAATACCTATATATAGTCTTTATCTTAAAACAATTTAAATTAAGATCGAGCTCACATTGTTATCCAACTTTATTTACATAAGTCGATCCTCTTTCCATACTGCAAGAAGAGTGGCGTCGCCACGTAAAGGAATACAAAATCCTCAAAGTGCAGAGACTTCGAACACGCGTTTTATTGTTCTGAAACTAAATGTACAAACTTGTCGCGCCTAATAACTGAAAGAGGTTTCGTCGGAGATTAGTAACGGCGACCTCCAGCAGTGGACAAGAGCACTTTGTTTGGTCTCTTCCCTTTCTTTACCAAAGCATTGGTGTGCTGCTCGGAGCTCTCTCGGGCAGAAGACAAAATTGTAGCAAATGACGATGTTGTTGCGTTCCCAGCAGCTATATTTGAAGCAATGAAAATGAAGTCAATGACAGATTCGTAGACAGTAAAATTCCAAGTTTAACACTGACTGTATTTAACTACATGCGCTCAAAAAACAATTATGATGAAGGTTGAGAAATACAATTCATAAGCTGGCCAAAAGGCATACCTTGAACATTAGGGGCTTTAACGGCGTGGCCTGACGAGTCAGCAGCTGCTTCACCTCTTAAAGAAGGTGAATCGTGGGCAGCAGCATAACCAAGCCTTGTTACATCGGAGAATAGTTTCCTGTCACCAGTGGGAGGACTACTGGATGGAATGCTGTTGGTTGTCAAGGCTGAACACAGAGTAATAAATAGTTGGAAAAGGTCCAACAAACTTTAAAAAAAAAAAGTAACAATCTTTAATGCAGCGTATATACCACCCAACAAATTTCTGATGCATTGGTGGAAAATAATCATTGAGCCTACGGGAAACGTCCCATTTGATTTATTGAAATGAGAATCAGACCATGTATAACCCAGATGTAATAATGAAATACTAGATTATGAAGAGAAAAAAAAATGTACTGAAGCATTTTCTCGCAGAAGGAAATTAGGATGTTTCCAAAAAGGTCATACCTTCAAAGTCATCTGATGAAAATACAATATCCTTTTGAGCAAATTGCATCTGAGCAGAAGGTACTAGATTGATATGTGAGGCAGCTTCAGCCTTGCCTCTCTCATTTTTCTCCTAAAGGGGAAATTAAGACATGCAATTTCAAAGATAAGATAAAATGAAATGATCGAATAGCTATAAAACAATTAGACAAGGCAGTCTTGGTATTGGAAATTGATGCTAGTAAAACTTTATATAACTAGCGTGATGGCAAAAATATTATTGTACTCCCACTCCCTAACTTTTTAGGCTCATCAACATTGCCTCACCTAAAGCAACAGTATGACAGATTGCAAATGGCATGCAGCCTTAGTCTACATGCATAAGGTGATAAGATATACGTCAAATAGATATAAATTCTCTATGATATCTGCGTTCCCAATATTGTACGGCAAGAATTAAAAAATCCTAACTAGAAAAGAGTAGTAATCAACAACAAAAATTCAGAGTGCATAATTCAAAACCCCAAGATGGATGTGAATGTTAAGAAAGTTATCTTTTACCAAGTTTTATAGCCAAATAAAAAAAATCCCAGGAGCTACTGACAGAAATACCCATTAATACACTTTCAAAGATGATTGTCAATCAGAAGAAAGAACAAATTAAAATAACAAGTGAGGTGCATTCAACAGGAATGTAAGGATCCTAAGTCGAACTAGCAGTGTGATGTACCTTCTTTGCAAGTCGTCGTCTCTGCTTTTCACGCTTATTAATTTCATCCACGAATGGAGCCAAAGAACTGGAAGGTAGGAGATGCTTCAAATCAAGTTCACAAAGCTGCATGTAATAAAAACTTGTAAGGAGAAAATAATAATAAACATTAATTATTTTGAAACTTAGTGGGCAATATAATACCTGAAATGTTGTGGTTAATGAGAAATGACTAAGGTAACGGTATCTTTTTCGCATAGCTTCTGACTGTGTTACAGCCTCCAGCTCCAAAATTTCACCGTTAATACTGCATTGACATTGATCCCATCATGCTTAGTCAGTGTAATGTAAGGTTTTCAAACAAATATGTCTTCTCCTCGTGACAACAAACAGATTTCTGAATAAGACATTAAATCTGCACTTTGATAATAACAATTATTACTTTTCAAATTTTCTTCTTATTTTCTCTTTCCCCACTCTCTTTCTTTCAGTTATCTTTGTTTTCCCTTCACAATTATATGCTACCCTACCGAGCTGCATTTAATGCAGTTTGATGGATTTAGAGTTTAGTTTAGGTCTAATTTTATTCCAAGTTCTAAACTTTTAAAGTCGATCAAGTCTTAATAAGTTTATGATGTTTATTATGCGCATTAATTTTTTTAGAAAAATTAGAAAAAAAAAATCCCGTTTAGTGTTCTACAGAAAGGGCATATAGCACCCGACCACTCTCGTAAGTTAATCTATTCAGTTTTAATAAAAAAACCCCTAGTTGTGAGGTTTCTCCATTTGAGATTTGTTACTAGGTTGCAACAATTAGCTTTGTGTGAATTTTGTTCAATTTTGGTAGTACATCACTGTTTTCGAAAGTAGGATAGAAAGAAAAGAAGTGCGAGAAGGAAGAAGAAAAAGACATCGAGGGGAGAAAAAAGAGGAAGAAAATGAGAAAACAAGGGAAAAAGTGTTGGCCAAGATAGGACCAACAGAGTGAGAAGTGAGGCAGTTACAACGAAGAGCAATGATACCCATGAGAAAAAGGAAAAATTGAATCACAATAATTTTTTTAATTAAAAAATGCAAATTGGGCGTACCAATTAGCGTCCCATCGGTTATAATGAAAAGAACAAAAATGATGATTTACTGATTTAATTATATTTACATGGTGTACTTGGTTGGAAGAAAAAAAAATCTGTGTATCATCTTGAAACTTATGACAGAGTTTATGGATGATTTATGTAATTAACCTTATACATTGTATCACACTTATCTTTAGCCTTTACAAAAATGTAGAAACCAAACCATATGCCTAACTCTTAGCAGATAAAATCAACACATTAAAATTATCTAAGAAGCTTGCACATGAGTAAGATGGCTCAAAATTGGATGAGCTCACTATCACCAAGGGATTGTTTGCTTGGAAAGTTAGGTCATAGGTGGGTCAGAATGAAGGGCTCATAAATTATATAGAATTATATCATATATTTACATGTTTTTATAGCTTTCCCTACTCTCCCTTGTGTCTTCCATCCAAGTAAATAATTCTAAGGGTCCCTTTGATATAGAATGGAAGTGAATCAAAGTGATGGAAGTGAATCAAAGTGAGATTAGAAATGAAATAAAATGAAAAATATTATATTTCATTTCTTTGTTTAGTTGTAAAAGAATGTCATAATTAGCGGAATGAGTCAACACATATTCGACTCATTTGGTTCACCTAGCTCTTCGAATCAACATGATTCTAATTGGTCTGTGTTAAATCCACCTTCTCTTTTCGACATGCCTAGTTTGTCAATCCATGTACTATGCTTGATTAGAATGGTCCACTTGGCACATTCAGCCTGTCCAATTCATTGGGCTTGATCAGTTTGATTGATCCACTCTGCCCAATTGATTTGCTCGATCCAACTAACACTTGGAAGTGAATCAAAGTGAGATTAGAAATGAAATAAAATGAAAAATATTATATTTCATTTCTTTGTTTAGTTGTAAAAGAATGTCATAATTAGCGGAATGAGTCAACACATATTCGACTCATTTGGTTCACCTAGCTCTTCGAATCAACATGATTCTAATTGGTCTGTGTTAAATCCACCTTCTCTTTTCGACATGCCTAGTTTGTCAATCCATGTACTATGCTTGATTAGAATGGTCCACTTGCACATTCAGCTGTCAATTCATTGGCTTGATCAGTTTGATTGATCCACTCTGCCAATGATTTGCTCGATCCAACTAACACTTGGAAGTGAATCAAAGTGAGATTAGAAATGAAATAAAATGAAAAATATTATATTTCATTTCTTTGTTTAGTTGTAAAAGAATGTCATAATTAGCGGAATGAGTCAACACATATTCGACTCATTTGGTTCACCTAGCTCTTCGAATCAACATGATTCTAATTGGTCTGTGTTAAATCCACCTTCTCTTTTCGACATGCCTAGTTTGTCAATCCATGTACTATGCTTGATTAGAATGGTCCACTTGGCACATTCAGCCTGTCCAATTCATTGGGCTTGATCAGTTTGATTGATCCACTCTGCCCAATTGATTTGCTCGATCCAACTAACACTGTCGGCTCGATCCATTGGGCTCTCCTGCCACAATTCATTCAACTGATCTGCTTGGACCAGCTGATTAAGCAATGGCACTTGTCCATCCTAGCAAGATTGATCCAACAGGTCAACCAAACCTAATCAATCCATACAACCTGACTTGTGTGCCAAACCTAATCAGTCAACCTAGCCTACATGGCCTTAAATATCCGCCCATCTTGTGCAAGCCCAACTGGCCTTTGATAGGAGTGGAAAGAGGTTTTCTACCTATTAAATATGGAATGGGTGAAATAGAATGAACCATTCCACCTCAGATTGTCCACCCAAACACTGAAATGGAATCATAGGAATGAATTATTCCCATTTCTGTCTATTACACCTTTGTTTAAAAGATCCGTCTCAGAAATTAAAGTGACAATGCAGACCTCCTAAGTCTTCAGTGCTCACTTGGTTAAACAAACAAATATATTACACGGAATATTCATCAAGGCTTAAACTCTATGTACTCAGAATTCTCTATTATTATCTCTTCGAGTGACATTAAGTCACTTGAAAAGAGTTCAATGGATTCATCCACCAATATCTATCAATTGTCCTTCCTATTAACCATCCTTCGTGTCTATACAACTAGAAATATAAAAAATAGCCAAATGAAGTTTCCTTCTATGGTGCCATAGCTATGGAAGCACAAAAACAAGCAGTGACTTATAACACTCTCCACTATTTTCTCTAGTATTAATCATTCATTTACCCTCTCCACACTAGTGTTGAATACTAACATCACACACCAATAATCAAAATGGAAACTTGATATCCCTAGCGATCACATTTATAAACTTTTAGAAACAGCCATGTTAGACACTTGAATTGATAATTATGTTGAATATTCGTATTTGAGTTTGAGTAACAGATTATTTTCCTCCCTACTGCAGCAAAATAGACATTTGACTTGGCACCAATCCTCCCACCACATACCTGTTCCCCATGTTATTTCCCACCAACCACCTCTAGGATAAACATCCTCTCCAAATTCTAATTTCTGAGTTAAACAAATACCGAATATGTAAAGCCTCACATCAGCATTGAGTGCGTTAACCACTTGCATTGATTGGAGCCTCCTGCACTAATAGGATTTAAAAATCCTAATCAGTGTCACTTCAATGGATATTCAGTGCCAAAAAGGTGCCAAATCTATGGGAATCACAGTAGCGTAAAACTTAAGCCATCAATAATCTATTGTAGCTATTCATTTGCAGGTTTCAAATTTCGGTAAGCAAGGGAAAAAGTACTGTTCCAACTGTGTCCAAAGCTAAAACTAGATGGCACAAGCAAAACTTGAATATTCCATACCACTTGATACCAACCCATATATCACCAATATCAGGCACACAAGTACTATTTTTGACTTGTATTGAGCAAGAAGATTTCAATCTATATCTAAGACGAAAAAGTGAATGACAATGTATTCCTACCAGTTCCTTGACATAGTTAGAGTTTTAATCAATCGTTACAGATTTTTGGGTTTCAATAAGTTATCAAACTTTTTACGAATTCGGTTATTTAAATTTTGTTATTTAATTTAAAAGAGTTGTTTACATTTTTTTAAGAGTTTTGGAATAACCTAGTCGTGTTTTACTTGTGTTATTTACAAAGATTAAGTCATAATCCTAGTCTATAAAAGTCTTAAAGAGATCTCTTGTATTGATTTATCTTCCAATTTAAAAATATTATTTTCCTCCTCAATTGTTGATACTCGCCCATTGTTTCTCCCCGATTCATGAACCCCTGTCTTCACTTCAGCTCAACTGCTCAAGATCTTGAGGCGAGTCCTTTATTTGCCGTGATATGTGGCTAGGGACTCAGCTGTATGAAGCAGAGAATGTGGCTCTGATGCAAATCTCTTTTGGCGTGTGGGGCAATTTCACATTGGGGCCAAGCCACTGATTTTTGATATCATAGAGTGCGTGGCTTTGCTGTTGGTGATAGGATTCAACAACATAGGAAATGTACTAGCTCATATGTGCTCGTTTTAGCATTCTCACTAGTGATAAGGAAGGAGCCAAGAAGGGGGTCAAAGATGATAACTTCTCACTAGACCCCAGCCACCTACTTGATGGAAGTGATGTCCCTTTAGTGTCACGAAGGAGCTAGAAGAACTCTCCTTATTCAGGGAAAGCACCAAAATACATTGGTTGAGGCGCTTCAAGGGAGGGAGAGGTTGAGGTATCAAGTGCAGAATGAATCCAATAGACAAGTGAACCTTATAAATTACAACACATCTAGCAATCATGAAGTTAAGCAGTTCATCTGGCACAAAAGTAAGCTCAAGGAACAAAAGGCATAAAGAAACCTATGGCACTAAAAATGATATGTCTAAATTTCTCTGCATAAATAAGTTTATGCACCTTGAAGGAAGCATATCATAGCTACCAAAGTGATGCAGGAGACACTTCATATTTAATGGATGAAGAATAAGAAGCTGACCATCAGTTGCCTGCCAAGATGAAATAGCAATTTAAAATGCTAGAATTATACATACATGTACAGATAAAAAAATCAATTGATGAGGCATAGATGTGATGATCAAATTAGCATACAAAGCCTATGCATACAAAACTGTTCTATGGGCGATTTGTGAAGCCCAAACCATTTTAGCCCGTATGTAAAAAAGGAAAGATGAGGACAGCATTCATCTTCATGAGTAGGATAAAAGCTGTGATCAGCAGAGAGAGAGAGAGAGACAGAAAGAGGACTGTTTTGATTGGGAGAGAAGAGAGGGAGAAACGAAGAGGAAAAATAAGAGGGGGAGAGGAGATCTAGCTATGGAATAGTGAACAGCAAAGGAAAGAAGAAAATTAGGAAAAGAGAAATGGATTGAGGGAAAACAGAATAGTTGATCATCCATATTATAAGCTCTGTAACCCATCTCGGATTCATCAAGAGACCAAGGTTTTCCTAATTCTTGTTAGTTTAGTGAATTTATTTTTAGGCCAAATTTGAAGTTTGGGTTCCAAAGTAGAACATCTTGAAGAAGAAACGTGTTGCATAAGGCAAGAGTCTCATGTAGCATAATATAATATTTTAATTGATATCCATTTTAGTTGTTTATAATCAAATGAATTATCAAATAATTATCTATTGGAATTGTTGGGTTATTAATGAAGTGCTAAATTTTATATTGAAGGAAAGCTTGGAAACCCATTTCCTAGAGTTTCTAATCTCAATGTAAAGGCTATGGAATGAAAGTGAACCACCAAAGAGGGTTATATTCTGGTCATGTCAACATGTCAGTGAATTGTCATATGGAACAATCCAAACTACGAGAATTACGTAAATGTCAAACATCAGGTGACTAGTACCACCAAAGTTAATTGTGAATATAACCTTAACCTAAGACAAATTTAATTGATTGGATTGAATTTTTTATGTGGTTTATTAGACCGCTGATTTGAGTTAAGTGAGATAATATAACCGAATATTTATGTTAAGTATTGCTCTTTGTTTGAATCTGTAAACTTTAAAGACAAAATCTACAATATATTAGTTATTATTTATTTGATATTTTTTGGCCCTTACTGGATGTATATATCTGTGTGGCTAATAACATCATGCATTTACCAAGCAACACAGGCTAGAAGGGACTTGAGTGAGGTGTTCAGATCCAGGTAGAAGTTTATCTTGTAAATATCTTTTTTTGATATGTACAAAATCTTATATGTAGCAGCTTATAGAAAGTTTAGTTATGAAATGAAAATCTTTTTCAATATATTTGTTGCCTTGTGCACAAGCCAAAATATACTAGGCTATCTGTAAGGAACACTACTGTGAGGTAGTGTATGGAATTCAATACATTTCATGATGTCCATTTATATGTTGATTTATTGTTTATTTGGTAATTTTATTGAAATGAGAATAACTCTTCAGCATCTTGTATAATTATGCTATGTGTTAGGAGCAATCATTTACATGTGCCATGAAGTAGAGGGTCACATGGTAGTTGTGGTACTTATCGTGTGGTTAATCATCTCTTTTCAAATAAAAGCAAGCATGAACCAAGTGACACTGTGCTTGAAAGGGCATGAGTGGAGTGTTGTAGATCATGTAAGAACCTTTGGTAGAAGATCCTGTAATTTCCTTTCCGATATGTACAGATATTACATGTAATGGTTTATAAAAAAACTTAGTAATGAAATGAAAAATTATTCATATATTTATTGCATATTTGCCCACAAGATAAACTAAAGATCACACATTACCTGGTAGAAACTGTATGAATCTCTCTCAGTTACCCCGTTGTTGCTAATAGAATTTTTCTGTGATGATATATCATCATGCTGCAATTTCTCACTTTCATTATGTGAAGGATCCAGATGTTCAGATTTTGCAGCCACTGGAAATATAGGGTCATTAGACTTAATTTCTATGGAAGATCCATCTTCATCTGGAATGTAAGATGGTATTGCACATTGGGGTTCATCTGTACACAACTTGTCACTTGCCAAATTTGTAGCCAAACTCGATAAATTATCTCTGTTTTGAGTATTAACACCGTAGGTATGTAATTCTCTCCACATTTTCATCCTTTCCTCCAATTGTTCAAGTGCAGCACAGACATATGGAAGCTTTTCCAAGTCATCAACAAGACCAGAATCAGCTTTATGCAGCCAAAAAGTTAGATCAGATTTGCCTTCTCTGACAGACAATCCCACATCTGAAGTTACAATAAACTTAGAGAATGCATCACAGAGGTCATCTGCACTACTTGATAGAGTACGTTCAACTTGCTTTGCTTTTGGTACAGGAAATACTGAATCCTTGGGTCTGGTTAAAAGTGTAAAGTGTACATGATCTCCAACACTGAAGTGCTTAACATTCCCAATAAGAACAGTATATAAATCTTTGATCGATATCACCATAAAACAAAGGGGGCATTTCTTCCAGCATACCCCTTTGTGATTCTCCTCTCCCATAAGCAAGTACCTCAGTATGCAAGGAAAACAATAAATATGCCCACATGTAGTTATTTGTGGGCAAAGAGGAGTCTCCAAACAAATTGGGCATTGCACTGCAAAAGGAGTAGAGTATCTGACACATACTACATCTTCCCAATTTAACATTTTATCAGGATCTATGGATTCAACTTCAGAGCTTTCTCTATTCAAAACCACAAATCGGTAATTTGCTTGTAGAAACAAGTCTTTGTTATAAGGTTTTATCTTGCGTTGCCTTCTGGGAGGAGGAGCCCTGGGTTCAGGACGGGAAATTGGATCATAGTAGAAATTGAGCAAATGATTGGCATTGATTGCGTTGTTTCTTCTTGTAGATGACTGACTACCATTCCCTTGGAAACTGCTAGGCCCAGAAGCAAGAACAAGATTTGCATTTACAAAAGGCTGTTCATTGTCTACAACATGTACAAATTGATTGGCCTGGCAATATGGAGGCACTTCTTCTCCAACTGTAGACTGGTACTCGAAATTAGTGCCTCGTTTTTTGCCAAATTGGCTTTTCTTGAAATCATTCACTCTGTGCCGGTTCACCTGAAAGAAGAATATTAAATTGATCCTGAGCCATGGAGCAAGGCACTTGTATATTTTTTCATAGACCTCTTGTCATGTCTCAAATATCTATAGCTAGTTAACAAATATCTACCACTTTGCTAATTAGAAACATTACTTAGCAATGATAAACATTTAATCGTTATGTAATTTTCACTAGCTTCTAGGGGGAAATCACTCTTCATTGCAAATATTGGTTAGTTATTGTCCTGAGTAAAACTCAACTCCACAGGATCACCAATTTTTGGAATTACAACAAAAAAAGAAATGAAAAATCTAGCTTACCAGCAAATCCCATGATTGGCAAATACTTTCCGTCATAAAGACTTTCAGAACATATATGGTACTTATTAGCTTTTATTAACTTGGAAACGAGGATAAACTCATGGGCATCTCCTATTTATTTCCACAAACACAACTTATATTGCATTGGATCTGTAGGTAAGCAATTAGGCACTTATCTGCCATTTATATGGAACAAACATAATTGTTCTTCACATTAGACATATTTTGATGAAAAAAAGGAGTGCTCAGTATCAAACTGGTGCAGGATGAACACAAAGGAAGGAGAGAAGAGAAGAAAAGAAACAATAAATAAAATACTAGATCTAGATATAAAATTCAGATTTTGAGAAGATTTGCATCACATTCTTCTTTTTATTTTCTTTTTCGAAACACACTGAACAAACTACTCTGCATAAACAACAAAGATAGATAAATTCCATGACATTAGAATCATCAAAACAGATGAAGGAAAACTGCCAGTGCTGCATAATAAATGGTGTTTTGTATATACAAATGGTTTCAGATTCTTTCATCAACTTAAATTTATCAAAAAAGAGCTACGATAAAAGTTATACTTTTGGCAGAAATAGTGAACCATAGGTCTATATTTTCATATTAGTATCTACATTGACAATATTACATGATAGCATATCTACAATTTACAAGCTAATATGTCGTCATTAAACAACAACATATACTCAAAATAAGCATAATAGCAACAGACAATTGTGTCAGCAGAAGTTAAAACATGAGGCTACCCAATTAGAACATGATGCAAACAATATATCAGAATAGAAATGTCAAAGTAAAGGAGAGAATATATCTTAGATCATTATAAGATGAAAATAATGTCAAGGAAAAAAGTATTACCTTCTTGGACAAACTGTGAGAATTTCCACCTGCAGCAATAGCTGATTCTGCAATATATAGTTAAATACATAAATTTCAAATTTGTTGGGAGGTATATACTGACATAAATCTTCAAATGTGATGCACTAAGAGAAGTATTTAAATGAGTAAAGGCACGAAGTTCATTTCCCATAATTTAAAAACCCAGAATCAAATCAAAAGGATTTTTCCCCAGATAAAGCTTCCAGGTATAATCTTTACATTCCAAGTTAAAATTTATGAGGTAGCATGAAATTAGCAGTCTCACTGTCTCTAGCGTCCTGCAAGCGGAGCTTGTGATAGTTCAGTGCACCCTAGACATCTCGATGATTCCTAGGGATCTAAAGGAAATAGTTGAGATTTTTATTTCTTCAATCAAAAACAATGGAAATAATTTAAATATGAAAAGTAATGAATGGATATTAGCCAGAGTATTATAGGCATAAAAAATAGAGAATTTCAACAGAAACTTAATGGCTATATCCACCAATCAAATCTGGATCATTTATTCTTATATATGCTACATTCCCGAATCTGCATTAAGCACAATAACGGCAATCCAAACGCCACCAAATCAAATTCCAGTCTACTGAGATAGTGTCAATACCAACCGATCAATCGCCGACGAGGCAACACAGAAAAAGAAAAAAAAAATCCCCTCCCCCCAATCCTGCTAGCGCCTCTGCCAGCTAGTTTGTAGTTACACACATCGCAACCACCTAAGGTAGGAATGCCCAAAAGCGAACATTAACAAATATTAAAACATTTGGACCTTTTCTCACAATAAAAAAAAAAACAATCAGGTCGACACAGACCAACGAACCCTAGATTCCAGATCGTCGGCTCTATCCATCCAGCGCCTCAATCGTGGGGGTACTCACCATGATTCTCCGCAGAGGAAGGGGAAGAGCCATCGAAAGCGTAGGTGGCCGCAGATCCAGATGCGGCGTCGGCGGCGCGGCCGCAGGGGAGGCCGTCGGACCAGGAGGCGAGGCTGAGGGGTGATTCCCGGCGGGGGCCATGACGAGAGGAAGCGTTCGGGTAGGATGGCGACCGAAGAGAAGCTGCGGACCTTTGGGCGTCGGAGGGGTTGATGGACATGAAACAGCTGCGAGGGCACGGGAGAGGATGCTGAGGGAACAGTCGCGAAGGGGCCGCCGGGGGTGGGGGTTGGATATTTATAGGCCGAGAACAACCAGCAGCGGTAATTACACCGCCGCGTCAACCTACGCCAACTGCCGAGCCACGTCAATAATAATAATAATAATAATCAAAATCAAAATAATTTATAGCAAAAAAAAAATCACCCCTCCTTTTAAAAAAAAGAATTATTAAAAGATTGTTCCTCTATTTATTTACCCAATAAATATTTTTTCTATGAAATTTATCTCCCCAATTATAACTTGATCGACCTCTTTCTAATTAACCTATCATTTAAACAAATATTATTATAACTCTTTAAAATCATCTGAACTTGTATGGATTTTAAAATAAGCGACAGTTATAGTCACTCGACATTCATTGATTTAAAAAAAATGATCTAGGACGAAAGTGAGCAAAGCTAGTGGGCGAGTCGTGGGATCAAATATAATGGATGAGGTGAAAGTACGTCTCGAACACTCTCGTACCGTTCTATCTTCGTAGCGTAGAAAGATCTCCAACTACATCGTATTTTACAGGAATTTTTTTTTCAAATAGGGCGCGTACCCTAGGACGCTGGACTTCTAGACTGCCCACCGTGAGCGCTTCCTGATTTATCCTGATGATCAGTAGAAAATTTTCGTGAGGCCGAATCAATCATCCCAGATTCAATTTGTCTATTGCATGGTTCATCATTTTTTTTATCTTCTTAGCGTAGAAAGTGTCTATGTCTTGTAGTAGTCCAATGATGCCGTATTAGTCCGATCTTTTTCTTTAGTCTTTGAAGCTCATATTCAAAATGTAACCTCGAATTTATTATAATTTAAATCTAGATATGATGATAAATTTAGATTTGAATACTCAGTTATTGATACCGTCCATCAGATCGACACCACCGGCCTTGAACAAACTATATCTCACTAACTCAATCGAATTCGATTCGCATCATACCTCATCATGTTCACCATTGCATTCACGATTCACCGTCTCCAGTATAGCTCCAAATGGGACTCAACCTACGCTCTTCTAAATTAGGTCTTCAGCCTTAATCGTTGTTTTTCATTGTCATTGAGTTGACCTTGTGTTAGACCCTTAGTCCTTCAAATGCACCGTATCATCTTAGACAAACACACCTCCCTGGCGATAATATAGTAAACCTCAATTAGGCCGTTGGCCCCTGGGATGCTCCAAGTCACCCTTCTCCATTCAAACTATCGAGCTGGCCTCCCTCAGGTGATTGAGCCATCAAACAATCTGCAATCAAGCACCTTGACCACATTAGACATAACCTCTTTGGTCCTCATAGGGCGAACCTTGAGACGCTGGGCTTCTAGACTGTCCACCGCGAGCGCTTCCCGATTTACCCTGATGACCGATGGAAAACTTCCGTGGGGCCGAGCCGGTCACCCCAGGTTCAATTTGTCTGCTGCCTGGTTCATCATTTTTTTTTTCTTTGGTCCTCATGGGATGGTTAGTGTGTGGATGCTACCATCTTAAAATCTAAGGATCAAAATCTGATAAAGTCTGTATGTCCGTCCTCCCCGCCCGTTAACCATAGCATAGTATCAGAGTTAGTAGTTCCATTATTTAACTCCTCCGTATTGATCTTGAGACGAATTGCAGGATGCTAAGGACGAATGAATCCATTTTGTCACCTCTTTGAGCACCATTTTGCACTGTTCTAAGTTCTTGCCCACTTAACATTCTAGCATAAGAATACCTCTAGGTTTCTATCCATGAGCATCGATGGGAGAATCACCACCCATTCAAGGTATGCATACCAGTTCAGATGCCATGTGTTTCCAAAGGTCACACACAAAACAATTATTAGAGGTAAGAATATAATTTACACCAAAATATTTTATCGAAACATTTGGATACAGGTCTAAGATCATTGAGGAACTTAAATAGAAACTTCAAGGTAAACTTTAAGGTTTAACTAAACCATGATAATTGAAAGATGTACAAGTCAAAATCGCACCAGAACCAACACAACAGGGAGTATAAGGAATAAAAGAGCTAAGCTCACTGTTGACTAACATGAAATCAAAAAGTCAAATGCAAGCAATCACTTGAAAAAGAAGGAATATGAACTGGAGTTTTGGTGAAATGAAGTTTTTTCAACCTTTATTAGAAAGAAGCATTCACATAACAAGTGGAACCCGGTATTGGTTAAACATTTTCAGCGATCCCCTATTTTGGCAAAGGACATGTAATCAAATTTTATCAAAAAAGTGCGAATCTCCATAGGAGCAAGCTCCACTACGAGTTTGGAAGAATCAATGGGCCCTCCTCTGACGATGGTTTCAGCTCTACTAGAACCCTCAACTGGCCATTTCAGTCTTTTCTTCTCCATCTCGGACCTCTCTTGATTAGCAGACAAGTTTGTCTCTATTATGTTGGTGATCTGAAACAGCAGAATCACAAGAAAGGTAAAGGTTTCACTTTGTTCGAAAACCAATTTTGCAATATTCTACCTTTTTCCCAGGGAACATCTTCGTAAGCTTCACATAGGCAATAGATGAGAGGTCCTTGTCTTCGCTAACCTTTTGTTTTATCAGATAGCAAAACATTCAAGTATGTTTGCGGAACTCATTGAATCGAATGACAAAAGAAAAAGGAAATGAATTGTTAAGCAATACCTCATAAAGATGTGCCAAACGGAGGAGAACATTACCGTCTTCAAGTGCCTAAGAGTACAGCAATTTTGATCGAACAGCATAATAAGAAAAAAGAAAAAATAAGCGAGTTCTATTAGCTTTGCAATGAAATATGGTCTAAATTTCCAAATTGCTTCTAATCTTTTGGACAGGGAAAAAAAGTATGAATCCTGTGAGGCAACTAAAGATGGTGCACTCAAAGTTGCCTTAGCATCGAATGGAAGTATGAATTCTGATGGTCCAGTGTATATCTAAAGATATGCCATGTATTGATTTGGCTTTTGCATTTTCAAGCTATTCCAATTACAGACACGTATAAAATTCTCATTGGTTAGGTTTAGTTCACGCCTATTTAATCCCATTCTATTGCCACCGTTTACAATCTCAAAGTACAAGTATTGCCCATCCAGAATACCTATGATTAGTTGGTAATTTTACCCACATTCTTTGTATCCAGTTTCATGAAGTTGAATTTGACATGAAATCCTTAAGAGTTTTTAATCATTACTCGAAATAACTCTACCTTCTGCAATCATTACTAATCTTCACTTCATCAATTAGAAAACAAGCAGCATCAATCAATCTCAAAACTTAGACAAGAGAACAAGGTTCTAGTGTCATCGATTTTCCTAAACACTTAAATTTCTACAAAAAATATCACCTCAAAATTACAGGATTAGCTTAGAAATCTGGACTATTATGCAAATACAGGAGTGCAGAGTGTACAGGAAAACAACCATATGTCCTTTTTTTTATCAGAACTAGATGTTCTTTGTAGACAGACCTGGAGAGTTACAAGAGCAACATTATCTGGTAAACTGTAGGAGGGGTCAAATGCTGAGAATTCTGTAATATGTGAGCTTGTCCAGTTACCACCATCCTGAAGAAAAGAAAATTTATAAACATGAATTCAAAAACTTTAGCAAGCTAACACAATACCTGTTCTGAGAATGCTAGGAGGAGAGGAGAATATATCTCCTGGCCAAAGCTCCTGCGCCATTTAGATCCTTCTCCAAGAGGATCAATTCTTATGTAGAATTTACCGCGAACCTGCCAATATTTGGCAATCAGCTTCCACCTAGTTATTCTGGAATCTTTATCAGTTACTTGACATATCTCTATTTAGGTAGTATGATCAGGCATTCCTCCCCCAAAATAATGGAGATTGTATTCGCAAAGGTGTACTTTTACATTACATAAACAAGTTATTCTTTTGATAATCCACCAGATCAGAATTTGATCAATTAACACAAAACTTGGACTAATTGCATCCAAGAAAAATATTGTCATATTCAAATTATTGACCGTGAAATTCTGCCAGCATGCCTTGCAATTAGTCCCTCACATGCAAGTGACTCTATCTACAAACTAAACATAAAAGTGGCAAATGTTTGCTTACAGTTAGTCCTTCACATTCATCATCAACACAAACTGTTTCATTTAGTGCCTCTCCAACACCGCGACCATCATCATGTAGTAGCCTCCTGTAGCATAGGAAAACATAAAAGTAATTTATTATGCAGTAAGTGAAACATAAATAAAATTAATTTAATCCATTTCCAGATGATGTAATTATAGTCTTTTGAGATTTCACTTGCTTGAGAACTTACCTATGAAGCATCAGCTCAATTTGTCCATCCACAATGCTAGAACCACCAACAGCACGGTCTACCAGAACAGAAAGTTCTGTACTATTATCTTGAATGTAAATTCCCAAATTGATCTGTCATCACAACATGCATTATGTGCAAACGAAAATAAAATGACTATCTATTTAGATACATATCAGAATAATAACCCTGTTCATTCAACAACGGATGAACACAAGATGTGACTCATTATTTCAAAATTTCTCCTGTTTATTTTTACCAAATAGATTAGAGTAATGTAAGTATATTTTACACTCTACATTCAAGTTTCAGAGGAGAAAAAATAAAGTTGTAATTGAAGAAACTTACAGGATAGTAATTTCCAGCAACAGGTTGGTTGACTTGTATGTCCCAGTCTGATCTGTAATCTCGGACCTGCACGTGATGTAAGGTTTTCATACGTTGATATGGTTATTTTGCAAGTGGCATAATACAGATTATTATTGAAATTGGCATTGTGAGTTTTGATTCTCATAACCAGAAAATAAACATGAGTGGAATCAATGCTTCAGAATGAAAAACTCTAATATCCTACAATTTAAAAGAGTATATATTATGCCCTAACTGAGCCCACTTCCCGAGGCTAGGAACACTCGCTCCAATGACATACAATTCCATCAACACATCCTTTGTGTCAGTCAACAGATTGTGCCACCAAGACACTAAACAATGCTCATAGCCCCTCCACACAGCTGTCAAAGGGTAAGAGCATCCCACACACAATTATGTTATAGTAGCAAGCTTAACAACCTGACTCAACACACCTACATAGTTTGTTGTGGAGGCAAGCATATATGAGGGATGTCAGTAGAACTAGTAGGAGAGTCTCACAACAAGTCAAGGTTGGACGAGAGCAAAAGAATAATGATTAGGAGACTGAAAATGGGAGAGTGAAAACCATATTGAATGACGTGACACCTTGCATGCACGATCTCCTACGGGTTCACCGTGCCCCAGGGTATAGTTTGATTCGGGGCGGCGGCCGAAGGCCGCCGATGGTGTCCAAGCGATAATCGGACGTGTGCATGTAAAATGTCACGTCATGCCACGTCATGCCACATCATTCACTATGATTTTCACTCTCCCATTTTACTCTCCCTATCATTGCTCAGAGCAAAATAGGAAAGGTAAATATAGATGCTCCAAAATAGGCAATCTAGCCATCATTATAACTGTGCAACATCTAAGCCACATCATCATGTATTGCTCCATGCTCGATACAAGCAATTCATCATTTTCATATGAGGGTAAAACACCTATGTCGACTCAAAGGAATGTCTCCACATAAAGCTACAATTAGGTCATGTGATCCCCCAGTTAAGCATCAACAGTCCTACCTATAATACATCGTCCATATCCATAAAGTCAAGTGATCTTTTGGTCAAGCATCAACAACCAAATCCATCACGTGCCCATTAATATTCGTCATCTTGCAAGACTAGTTGGGCATCAACGGCTTGAAAAGCCAAGCACCCCCCTTGATGTTACATAATCCCTAGTAAGACATCAGTAGCACTGCTCATCATGCGCCCTGTCATCGACACCTGAAGGCACTCCAATCATTAGGCTAAAAGCCCACTAGATGACTCAAAGATACAAGTCGCCCTTACCATCCTACTGTAACCCATCTCAAGCTCTAACAATTATATTTTAGCTTATTCTTGTTAAGGTAACGTGCTCGCATATGACAATCTGTCTATAACAATAGAAATCTCTAGATAAATATCATGATTATTTAAAGACAAGCATAAAGCATGCATCATCAGCCGTAGAAGTAACATCACTAAACAGGTAATATCATACCCTTAACATAAGTGGGCATAAATCTTAAACATGAAGAAGAAGATAAGTGTGCTACATGCTAAACATCCACCTATTGCAGAAAGAACAAGAGGAGCAACAAGTCCTCAACCTTTCGAACTGAGCAAAGCATATATCTCTCACTTAGAATAAATCTCAACAAAACCCAAGCCACTTCAAGCAATGGCGAGGACTCATCCTACCTCGAGCCAACCCTCATGGTAGCTAAAATCACAAATTGAAGACCTCACCTCCTGCCCAAGCTAAACTGTTAAAACTAGGATCAAAGCCAACCGATAGTCATCAACCATAGAACATTCTTCACTTTTACTCATTTGAGCTTGATCCTACAATGTAGTCTAAACCTTATTATTAATATAATTTTGGATACTACTTTTGTTAATTGTGATTACGACTTTGTAATTTGTCTCCGTATAAAATAATGTCAAAACGAATTTGTTTCTTCATCTCTTTCCTCCTTCCACTTCCAATTCGTCATCGGCACCATATATCAAAACATCGACAAGATAACTAGCCATTATCATTTCAAACGAAGACTAAAACACCGAAATGACTTGAGATTTCAAACCTTTGCTCTGATAGTATCAAATAAATGTTCTGCTAGAAATCAAATATGAAGAAACCGGTTCATATCATTGAACAAAAAGCCGCAACAAATTACAATTTACTATCATAACATCATTTATAAGATAAAACACCCAATCACAAACTAATATACAACATACCCTTCTCAGAAAATCTCTTCCATTAGAATCTGTGTAGAAAGTTTTGTTGGTCACCATGCCTGTCGTAATTTTGGTCACTATTTCCTTCCCAATTTCATCATCCACTGGTATTGGCCCAACCTAAGTAGAAAAATATATTAGTATAAAGACCTCTCTGCAAAAAGAGACAAAAAAGAGGGCAAATTATGGAAACTCTTTTAATCACAGTTCTTACAGTAAACTCAACTTCTATATGCTCCTTTCCCTTGTAAACCCTGGAAATCTGCACAAGGTGAGACAAAATTGAAAGCTGATTATGAATCTTTGCTTGGTTGAATGCCACTAAACTATTTAAATTTCTCCAAGATTAAAAAAAAAATTACAACCAGAATAAGAGAAACTTGTTTGATTTCTCTCCTGCAAAGACAGCATAACAAGATATCTTTGTATGCAAAACCACAACTTATCAATGAACTAATACAAATACACAATTCATCAAAGTCATCCTAAATGACTAACTGTAGTTGTCACACTCATTATGCTAATTTACAAATTGTTAAAATGGGAAACGTTGTTAGAACAATTACCCAACTCAGACGCCTAATATTAGGCAATGCCCAAATTGAGCCGTTTAATTGAGAATGCTCAATCAAGCTCTTCCAAATCGACCAAAATAGCTTCCATTATTTCACCAAGTTTAATTGAAGAATGAACACATTTCACTAAACAACTTGAGTGACTAAAAAAATGAAAAAAGGGGCAAAATGACCATTAAAATTTTATTTTGTTCATTTTACATCTTATTTATTTTTAATTATTTTCCACATTCAAATATTATTCTAAGATAAATGTCATTTTGAAATATTAAATATAATATAACAAAAAAGTTTCATCAAAATATTAATAAATGATCAAAGCCAAAAACTTTATATATGTACAGAAGTTAAAGGGCAATATCATCAAATTAATATTGTTTTCTTACTATTTTAAGAAAGAAATAATCTCTAATGATATTTAAGCAAGATTTTAAATTTTATAATTGCGTGCTTGCAAAATTAAAAATGAAGGGGTAAATATTTGAAATAGTATGTCCTTAAATATGTAAATGCTATTTTGCCTACATTATTGTTGTCATTTTACATTTACACCCCTAAGGTTTGTATACTTAAAATTAATCCCTATTCTAACTAATCACAAAGTTTAACATTTAAGTGTAACATTTACAGCCATGGGAATCTGGTGACTCTTTGACAGGAAGAAAAAGAATCCATGGGATCATAGTGCAGGCAATGGAAAAAACAGATCCAATTTAGTTGTCCGAGGAAAAAGGAACCCGGGCAAGTTATATATCAAAACCAGGACCTCGCAAGTTTCTTGGTAAATTGAGATTTTTAAATTGACCTCTACATAAATATTCTACTCTTTGTATGACTAATTTGAAACATCAAAAGCATCTCAAAAAATTTTCAAAGGATACTAAGGCACCTGTGCAATGACTTCTGATGAAGTGTATATATTAATAGTAGAAAAGGAATTGATATATAGCATGTAACATACTGTAAAAACATAAATTAATTAATTAATTAATAATTAAATATATATATATATATTTAAAAATACATATATGTTATATATATATATATATATATATATATCATAAATAGGAGTTAAAATTGAAACAACCATATAAAAAATTCTGGAATAATTTTCTAGAATTTTTGAAAATATTTGCGGGGATTAAGGGACGCGAGATGGATTATTTCCAAATTATTTGAGGAGAAGTTTAATTTTTATAGGAATTTGCTATATATATATATATCCCCCGCCCTCTCTTCTCCCTGTGCCCTAAGCCTAAGCCACTGTCGGCACCTTTCCTCCTCCCTCTCGTTTCCGCCCGACTCTTCTTCCCCATCCCCTCAAGCCGATCCGCCACCTCTCTTCTTCCCTCAATCGACGCACGCATAGCCGACACCCCCTTTGTGCGAGGCCCTCCGGCGACGCCGTGGTTGTTGCTGATCGTGATGAGTGCCACCACCACCCTTTCTCCCCGCGCACCTCGATTCACCGTCGACCGTGGTGAGCGCCACCGGCCATCTTAGCCATCTCTACTTTTGCTCCCGATCGTCGCATCATCGCCAGTGTCGCCGTCCGTGTGCTGTCGGCCACCTCCCGGCTTGCCCTACTCCCTCTTCACCACCGGAACTTGATCTATAGCCGTCGCCTTCTTTTTTTAATGGATCCCAGCCGTCTCCCTTTCGGTTGTGACGAGTTCAGTTAGTTATTTCTGCTTTTGATTCCCCACCTCCGATTCAGCCACGAGAAGAAGGAAAAAGGAGGTAATCCTTGGAGTTTGAAATGTTGGACAGATTGCCAGAGAGTGAACTCAATTTTGGGTTAATTAAGTTGTTAATTAATAAATAGTAGATTAATGATTTAGTTAGGAGGAATAATTAGGATTGGGATCAATTTAGGGTTTGGATTTCATTATTCGATCTATAATAGGTTTATTGCTGATTGAGTTTACTTATTGTAGGTTTTGATACAAATAGGGGTTCAGATGGGAGGACATTTAGAGCACTCTACAATAAAGGCGGGTACTTCTCCCTTGATTCTTATAGATTCGTTTATCTTAAATGCATGGTTGATTGATTTTCTGAGTAGGTTGTTTTACCTTAAATCTATTTGCCTTGTTTTCCTGCTTGATACTTATTCTTGCTTAACCTTCGAGTAACAATTCCAAACGGGTCAGTTATACAGTCTCATGTCTTGATTTCTAATCTAAAGGGTATTGTGTATACTGTAAGACTATCATTTGACCCGTCTAGGATTTGATTGGCATTAGATAAATCCTACCTAGTAGATTAGTGCATGTTTATTTACCTTGGTGTTGGTTGTGTTTTGTTTCGTATTGATTGTGTTTTGTATCGTATGGATTGCATGGTTTTGGTTTGATTGAGGTTGTGCGTATTAGTGACATGCATCATAGTATTGTTTTCAGGCCGACGACCACTGGCTCTCTTGTGGTTGAGACGGGTCGTTGAGTATACTTTCCTGTTGTGCCAAGCTCAGTTGGAGTTATGTGCAAACAGTTGATACTCCCAAAGTGTTTGGAGTCCCCACAGATGCTTTGGGGTTTTTCATTCATGGCCACAGATGTTGTGGTATATTTGCATAGTCACAGGTGCTCGGCGCTTGCATCTTATCCACTCAACCTACCCAATATAACGGTAGTTGGTGTGTGTATAGTGAACGTCATCACATCATGCGCATATTATGCATTGTGCATTTGCTTGTGTTTGCTGCATTTGTTTGAGCTATGATTATTGCATTTGATTGACATGCATATACGGTTATGATTTACATTTATTATATGATCTGGATTTGTTCGGCAGTATTAGCAGTTTATTGAGGTATTAGAGGGGGGGTTTCTGATCATGCCCTGCGTATTACATTGATTTCAAGTATGTTTTATTTGTATAGACGCATTTAGTTTTTGTTCTTTATTTCAGAGACTGTATACCCTTTGTTTCCATATGCTTGTTTTACCCTTTTCATTTACCATGCATTTATCTATTCTTATACCCACAGAGTTCCGCCCGGAACTCACCACCGCTCGTTCTCCTTTTTGTTTAAGGTAGTTGATAGTCTCGTCTCGTGCTGCTAGGAGTAAGTTTCCATGCCTGTTTCATTGTCTCCCCTGTTTTTTGAGTATTTATTTTTTATTTGTCTTTCGTCTTGTACTCTTATGTTATTTTTTAACGTTTGGTTGTCGTCTTAGTTTTTTGTTATTCATTTCTGTTTTTGTTATGGTGAGTATTGGCTATTCGTTAGTACTGTGTCATTCGAATTGCTTGCCTAGGCATGGAACGTGATCTAGATCTGTCGCTCAGGCTTTTTTGCAGTCTTCACGTTTGGATGTATTTATTTTTTTTGATTCGACAGTACAGTTTTGATCTGTAGCCAATGTCTCGATTTGATTTTATTGTTGATCTATCTTATGTTATTTGTCTATGTATCGTACTCTTTAGTTTATTTTTTTTTTTTTTTTTTTTTTTTTTGGTGTCGTCTTGGTTTTGTTATCATTTCGGATGGTATTTGGCTTTTCGTTAGACGTGCATTTAATTGCTTCCGCTGGATTTTGATTTGTTGTATTTCAGTTTATGGAAATTTATTTATTTTGATTATCATTTATTATGCAAATTGTTTAACTACGTGATTATAATATTTTCTTTTATTTCTGATTGTGTAGATGCCAGCCATGTGAGGTTGTGCCATGTTGAGTTGAGATGTATGTATGTATGTAAAAGTTTCAGATTGTCCATCGTACAGGGGAAGTGTTACCCGATTTTCGAGTGAGCACGGGCCTCTGGAGGCGTGACATATCATCACATGATAACTTATAGAAAAATCATGTGAGGCATTCACACACACTTCATAGACTAGAGCATATTGATTGATAACCCACTGATTGCACAACGTTGAATTCTCACAAACAGAAAAATAAGACAAACACTGACAAGTAAGAAGGCTTTCTGCGAGCCTCAATAATTGTAGCAATTTGCACTAGTAGCAGGCATGTGAACATGACAACAAAAGAGCTAGCATAAGTTTAGAGAGACTCGATCCACCCAGTATAGAGTCTAGTGTGGTTTTTGTATTGTTTGCATGGGGATTTCCTGACTATAAGGAACTAAGAAGGTTTACCTGATATATCCATGGATTTATCTGCTGATGTACTTCATCTATATGGGTCCTCGTACAATTGTCACTGGTGCCTTAACAAAAAGTTAAAACTGGGTTAATGCTGAAAATATTTAGAACAATTTTACCTTACTAGCTCATGTTAAATGAATAATTCAAATGATAAACAAAAAAGTACCTCCTCTCTCAGTGCTATAGGAAATGTACCATTTGGCCGAAATATGTATGCTCCAGATGCCTTTAACAGAAACAAACTCTAGGTGTAAGTTATCCACAATGGTTACCATTAGAATAAACTGACTGTCAACAGTTTTCTACAAACATCTATCAGATCTGAACCTGAGGGTCGCTACCACTTCCACTGTCTCCAGCATAGTAACTGTATGAAAGTTCCACAGTAGTTTTTACCTTGAATAAATCACCAGCTTACACATATTAAAGGTTTTAGAAGGGAAAAAAAACATATCAAAGGAAATATACAATTACATATTAGAACAGGACAAGATATAACCTTCAAAAAGGAAGAGTTAGAAGAAAGTGATCATAATTCGTACCACATTTTAGATAAAAAGAAAAAATTTTGATTAGCATAGAAAAAGAAAAGTTAATGCTAAAATTGCTAATAGCAAAATACCAGATTTCGCGTATTCAAAATATGAGTCAGAGTTCCATCATCCACATTATGTAGAAGCTTTAGATTTCCTTGCCCAACTTCAATATTTTCATTCGTACTTTGTTGTGATGAATATAAGGTCGATGTTACAGAAACTGACCCTGGAATTTTTATTCATTATAGCATATCAAACATTTGTGACAAGTAGTTAACCACAAGATGAAAAAAGGCCAAGCAAAAAAGATCAGTAAACCTTTCCCCATTGCACTTTTTAGAAAATACGTATTGAAGCCAAGAGGCTGTACAGAAACTGGAAAGGCAAGCCAAAATTTGGGTGTGGTACTAGGAGAAAAGCCTGTATATGCCTTAACATGGTTATTTCTGAAGTTTACTGAAGCATCTGATATTGGCAAAAGCTGTGATTCAATCTCATTTCCCTTAGAATCATAAACAGCAGCTTCACTGATGACCTGCAGCAAGTACAACTATGAATTAGACTGTGTAGAACTATTTTATGCTGAAAACAATTTTTTTTTAACTTAAGATTTTTCTCAGCCTCCTTCCATAGTCATACAAAAGAAATTTCCTTTTAGTCCCTATTACTCACACTACACTTCCATTGTTGTGTAGAATTGGCTTATGCTGAAATCAACTACTTTCGGCTTATGTTTTGTCTTGGCCTCCTTCCATAATCATATCAAATAAATTTCCTTTTAGTCACTATTCCTCACACTACAATTCCTTTGTGAATAAAAAGAATTAATAAAATATATTTTAAGAAATTGTGTATCTAGCAAAAAAAGAAAATAAATTGATGGTGAAAAGGTTATTAAAGAAAATAAACTAAAGATTAATTCAAGAATGATGCATCCACACTAAAAGGAAACAAATTGGAAAGTATTTGGGAGTGGCGCTTCCGTAACAAATTTTAAATTTTATTTTTTTTAGTTTGGTAACTTGGAGTCAATTAGCAATTTCTATTTTGCTAATTATGAGGGAATAATTACAATCCAATTAAGTCTCACAAATTTTTCTTATTTAGAATATTTGTTTTCACATGTATTGTCGAGTTGAGTTTACAAAAAAAAAAAGTCCACGATCTTGTAATTTTCTTAGCTTTAAACTAATATAATTTTCAATTTGTAGAGTACAATTTTCAATTTGTGTTCTTTGTGTGAGTGTTGTTTTTCTAGGTGAAATTCCTATTCTTATGTCCAATGTGCTACATCAAATGATATTGAAGCTAAAACCTCTACCCTCTCCATTCCTCATCATCCAATTTCATCCGCCACCTCCTTTGCAAATTTGCTATCATCTTCCGTCATTATTGTTCGACCACTAATTCCTTGTTCACCATCCGCCTATGCCACTCAAGCAACAAGGGAGGAAAGGAGGTCGGCCTCCCTTCACTATATCCTAGTGGCTTACTATTGTAGGGATCTTATGCGAAAAACAACACACATATGCAGCGGAAAAACTTAATCCCTTCCAAGGTCCATGAGAAAATCATATACAACGTTTGATCGAAAGATTACCTTTGTTGCATGAAAGGTATAATCCGACGGCAACTTTCTTTTGGCGGATCTCAGCACGATTAGAATGGCCGCGCCTATGTCAGTATCCACATGAACACGTCCACATTCATCGCACGAACTCAGATTTGGAGACGAACCACCACCCTTGTCCTAGCAAGTTGGATGGTTCAATTCAGCCAAGAAAGAAGAAAGAAGAGGTTCAGCCAAAAGCAAGAGGAAGAAGAAGACTACATAGTCTTCTCATCAATTTTCCCTTTTGTATTCATCCAATAAATACAAAGGGTTTTGCCTTTTGGTCTTCTTTAGATTAATGCTCATTAATCTCAATGAATACCAAAGGTCTTAACCTTTTGTATTCATCCAATGAATACCAAAGGTTTTATCTCTTGGTCTTCCTCTTTAATAATGCCCCATTAAACTCTTTTATTGGACATTAACCCCTTTTAGTTGGTTGAATCTAATACAATGAGTTTAATTCGGATTAGACTCAATCCAATAATCCAAAGGGTTGGATTCATTTGAGCCTAACTCAATGAGTCTACTTGGACTAGACTTAACTCTTTAATCTTAAGGTTCATCACATTTTAGTCAAAATAAAATAAACCCATCTCCAAACCAACGTGTTCTTTGTGTGTGACCCAATAGGCTCTCGTAACGTTGGCAATGTCTCTAAAACCATTTTAGATACATAAGCAATGAATGACATCTAACAATGCATCATTGCTACCCAAGTGACGAGAATATAGAGATCCGACCTAAGCTTTATGTCTATTATCTTGTATGACTTAGTCCTTCTATCCTCGATATCTAGATTGATCAATGAGACATAGACTGTGTCATCCTCTTATCAATCTTTGTGTATCTTAATCTCCAAATAAATTCACTTAACCAAATAAGCTCAATATCTAATATTTACTCATTTAAACATAGTCATTCATTTTAGTAGTCCTACTTGATCAAAGGGTCTAGATATTACTCCCGTCATATGGAAGGGATAGATCCCATCTACATCACTCACATCCCTCCGCATAATTTATTGCATACCCAGTGATCGACTTTATAATCCACCTTATTATAGGTGACGTTTGATGATACCAAAATACACAACTCCTTTTGTAGGAAATCGTAGTGACTTAAGGTCTAAGGACTATACATACCAATAGTCAATATGAGAAAGATTATGACACTCATATAATGATCTATGAAACTTTCTCATGGCGGATCAATTCAATATATATTCTCTAATATATACTCACGTGTCAACTTAATATCATATATCTATAATTTGTGAGAGTAAGTTATCAATTGACCTACATGTTAGTCTCAACGCATTAATATTGCTCTTGCATATTAATACTTAACTAGGAATAGTTAAGAGTAATATTCTATATATCTAAATCATCTCATTATCAATTCAACCAATTGATATAATATAGATTAGAGTCTACTACCTGAGAAAATTATTATACTTATTCATCCGGCACAAATTTGAAGTAAATATAATAATCATAAACTTTGTCTTTTATTATTGAAATATGATACAAAAGTTTTCTTGTCAATAATCTCATAATTGGCTCTCGGGCTAATACTAACAACTATGACAGTGTCACTCGCATTGTCCAGAAACACTGTTAGCTCCTATTACAACAACACTATCCGCCATCTTCTTATGCGACAGAACCTGATGCCTTCCTCGTAATGTCTACTATCTCCACCTAATGGCTCTTGCACCAGTTAGATTCCTAATCGCTTCTCCAATCGAGCCTCACACTGTGGCTCTCTCACACAAGTACAACTAGCACAATCTCTAATCATCACTCACTCCGTACGTCACTGCCCTCTCAACCCACACCAGATCAACAACCACTCCCAAATTTGACACCTCCAAACATCGGCTAAACTCGCTCTCTCCCAATCACACAATCACCTTTGGTGACCATAATTAGGTGTCTTCCTCGCAACGACATTACTATTTATTTTTGTGTTTGCTATGAAGTTGAACCTATAAAACCAGTCCAAGTCCTATAATTTTATCATCTTTGAATTGATCTATTTTTCAATTTGTTATGTGAGAGTTATTCCTCTCACCTTTGTGTGTGGTCTGTGTCCTGGTTCATCTATTGTGCTACATCAATATCTCTGCTATAAGGGAGTATAAAAGTGTGTGATACAATGATATTCTTGTAAGTCGAGAATCTACTTGCAGGGACAATGAACGCGTTTGCATGGCATCAAACCTGTGTCTTCTCTGCCTAACAAATTATATTAACTTGAAGACACCTAAAGAGCAAACAAAATAACTGCAATTTAAAAGGGAAACGATGAACCTTAACTTACAGGTATACGGATAATGTCGGCCCGCTTCCATCCAAGAGAATTGTAGACAAGAATAATCTACAAAATAATAAATTTATTAAATATGTGTGAACCAATATAAGAATTATTTTCATATGATGTATTATAGAGCACATCTGATATCTTACCAATGTTTTTCCATGAGACAAATCCACTTCGGATGGAGGGCAATAGGTTATGTTCAAAAGAGGACACTAAGAAAGAAAAGTCATCTGTGAGCATCCAAAAATATTGTATGAAATTCATTATTCATGTTTCTATTACATCAGAACAAACCAGAGACTAGATGAACGAGTAAGCAGCCTATCTAGTAAATAATCAAAATGACAAAATGAGTTTCTTTTAATATGATGTCATGATGCGATGGAATAAATAGATAGGGTCAGGTTTGCCCATGATGACTCAACTTGGATCCATTAGTAAGCTGTTAGAATACATAGCAGTTATTTTCATGTGGATAATATATCTAAATAGGAGTCAAGGCTCGGCACATAAGATCCCTCTTCTTCCCCATTGTTTCCATCTTCTTCCTATGATCTCTACAAGAGATAAACTTAGGTTACAAATCCAAGAAGATTTTCCACATTAATAATATCTTTTTAGACTGATAATACAAGTAATCAAAAGTTTCTTCCTTCGTATAAGAAATCAATGACTTTCAATTTTTCAAATTGTTAATTCCAATTGGTATCAGAGCAGCATTATTGCTTAAATCATGGCAAAATCAATATGGCGTCGAGGTGTTGGTACTGTTGTTGCATAGGCCACCATCGGCCACTCACGAGGTCACCCAAGCAATGACATCAGTTGCCTGAGCAAACAACAGCCTTTGTGGACAGGTCACAACCCTGCGTTGTGCAGTAAGATGAAGGTCGACCACTAGCATCAATCGTAGTCCCAACTTAAGCAATCCGTGAGGTGCAGGCTCACCGGCCGCCACAAATTGGGTGTGTGTGGCATCAACCAAGTTCCTCCACCACCAGAATAGATGGTGGGTCCTCTAAACTTTCATTATAAATCTAATTCACTGATAAAGAAGAAAGAAATATGTAAATGGTGCCATCTAGATTCAAACCTGAGATGCATGCCACATTGGCCACTGCAACGACTATTATGAAAATGGTGTTTTTTTTAGATTTACTATTAAAAATGTTTTTTCTACTTAGAATCATTTATTATTTAGCAAAAAGCTTTTAAACTAATTAGTAGTATTCATCTTTCTACTACCACACTATCATTTATTTACATCTTTTATTGAATTCTACCTCCTGGAGATGTTACGTGTGCAACAGTTTAATTGGAAACAAAGCAGGTCATTTTCATAAAGATATCTTTTGGTCTTCTTTGGGTTTTAATCGATCGATTTGTTTTTAGTGGGTGTAGATGGCAAATTTAAATTGTCATCTTTGGAAAAAAAATTTTTGTTGTGGAATTATAGTATAATTAAGATACTTTGAATGGATGTTTGCGATTTTCAACTGATTTCATTATGTTGGCTTTCCTCAGAGCATAGGTAGAGTTGGGGTTAGGACTTGATTTAACTCTCACGCTTGATTGATAGTTTTTTTTTTTTTTGCCCTTTTTTTCCCAGGCGCCTCACCACACCAGTGATAACCGTGATTTACCTCTTCCGTGTTGGTCCTGGGGCGGGCTGGCGGGGGCGCTGGGGGCGAGCGTTTCGCCTTTTGAATTGATTGATAGTTTTTGACTAAGCATTTTGTCATATTAGAAGATAGGGCATGAAGAAGAGTTTATAATTGGGTGTGCTTATAAGATTCAATAGTCATGCTTGTGTTGGAGCGTACACGGGCATCTATCACAGAAAGGGAGAGTGTAGGAGCACACACCCATTGGGTGGGTCCACACTCGCTCATCAATTGGTGGTCTGCAATTTGCATGTGGGTTGCAGTTAGTGGTATATTGTATGTTTGGCGGTTACTAATTATTTATTTTAGAGTTTGTAGCATGATATTTATTTTGTGGTTTACCTTATGTTCATTCACCATATTGCTCGAGTTGCTTCACCATATTGCTTGAGTTGCTTAGTTCTCCCTGCTAAATAACTTTCTTGTCTTGCTATTCCATGACTTTGAAAAAGGACATCTAGTTAGTTGCTTCACCATATTGCTTGAGTTGCTTAGTTGTCCCTGCTAGCTAACTTTCTGGTCTTGCTACTCCATGACTTTGAAAAAAGGATATCTAGTTCCTTCGTGAGTTAAATCTATTTTAGCTAGAATAGCTTTGAGGACTCTTCGAGCAGTTTTGTAATTTCTCTCATAGTTTCTTTGGCTTTGCATTGTAGAACTTCATTTATGGTTGTTTTGTTGGCTTTGTCACGTATTTCTTGTGCTTTGCAATCTGTAAAATAATATTATGGTTGTCTTTTACAGTTAAAATTTGTTTAATGGTTTTTTCTTATATCATGATTTTGTATTAATGGTGGTGCTTATTAGTATGTATTTTTGCAGCCTATGTTTTGTTTGTACGAATGCAGCTTGTACATCAAGTGTTGACAAAATTGCGACTATCCTAGGTCCCATGCCATGCCAACGGGCATGGAGACCATTTGGGTCATAACAAGATCTAAGAAAGATAAAGATCATAAATTGAATATTGTATTCATTGTTTGACTAATTATTTTTATCTTTGTGATGATGAAACATAATTATGAATACAAATAATTAAATAACTCAGGTCATGACAGATAAGAATGTTATAAATGATCCGTGGGACTCCATACTATACGTACTGCAGTTCTATTTGAACCTAACTATATTCTTAATAGATAACAAACGAGCTCTTGGAGTATGCTACGCACACTGCCTAATTATCAAATATGAACTATGTAGAAATGGGAGGAAACATGAGAATGCTCCCCTTCCCGTTGACTCCATCATTGTCCTATATTTCTACAAGACAAGGTACTTAAGTTGTGAATCCAAGAAGATTTTCCATAACAGTGTTCTCTTATAAGGCCAGTGATACAAGCTATCAAGGATCCTAAAAAAACAGCAGATTTCAATTTTTCAAACTATTCCAACATGATGGATCAAGAGTCAGGGAAAAATATTCAGTATCAACCAAATAAATGCATGAACTTAGCTGAACAAGTAAAATAAATTAGATAATGTATCAAGAGCATAGCACTAAACATTCACAAGGTTTACATCAGGTTGGGTATGTTTATCTTATCAAGGAACAAGGACTACTATCTGATTATATCTGCTATCATATAAATCAACAAGCAGCTCAAGTAATGCTGTGTCCATAAGTTATTTCAGAAGCACATACATCTTGCATCCGATAGCATTTCAAGTTTCAACTGTTACATAGATAAGAATCGTGCTGAATCTTGTCATCCACAAGTATCTAAACTAAATTCATCAAGATGTTGGAGAGGAAGAGGATATAATTTTTTTCTTTATATCTCAAAGTATGTATAGATACAAGAGGACAATCTAGACACTCCTCTAGATTAATGCATATTAATCTATGCATTAATCTCTACATACGATGAATGTGATACAAGAGGAAAAGCTAGACACTCCTCTAGATTAATGAACATCAATTTCCTAGATACGATCAATGTATTCTACTCATTCATATGCATATCTAGAACAACTACAATATTTGAGTTTATATTTCCAACACAAGGAACCAGAAGACTACATGAGACGCTTGTATATAGTAAGAGTAGAATGAAAAAGCAGGAAACTAAAAGGAGCAGTGAATTCACCTGTTCAAATTTTGTTGTAATGTTGTCGCAATCTGAACTTGCATTGAACTCTGTTAAGCAAGCAAGAGAAGTTCCAACTAGCTTCTCCGCCTGAAAGATCCATTCAATATAGAGTAACTTCCAATTTGTCAATGGTAATATTAACAGACTGCATCTTAAAATGAGTTAATTTTGCAACCTGTGAATAGCCTATAGATAGTCGTTTGGCATAATCATTTGCTACGTGTTGCTTTTCTGTTCCAGTGACTGCATCATGATGTTGAGCAATAGCTAAAGCATCAGCCAGACTGTCCGTTGTATGGCCAAAACTATTTCGTCCTTTGAGAAATTCTAATTGCCTTGCAGCCTGATTGTGTTTCAATAAGTTTTAAGATTTTTTTCTCACCAACAGAGAAATTTGACAAGAGACCATCGCTACAATGTACACTAGCTTCATGGAGGAAGAATATTACCAGATAATAGCCACTCATCAGTCTCACATAACCTTTTAAGGCTGGCCTACTTGTGAAGTAACCGGTCCAGTATGCATTTGGATTATCTGCATAACTAATGTGCAGAAACAAATTTGAATGAAAGGCCAAAAGTTAATCAGACACGATAGTATCTGCAAAAAATGATATTGAGTTCACTCACGGAAAGAAGTCATCAGTCTTCAGAGGCCAGGATTCCTTAGATGCGTACTTTGCATCAGTATAGATGGAAGGTGTAGAATACAAGGCATTGACCCGCCCATCCTAGAATAAGTCAAAACAACACTTAGTGTCTTACATTTTCTGAAGGGAGAATAGAATAAGACATTCCCATGACTAGACCCAGTTGAAACTTAGAGGCGAGTAATGGAAGGTTTGCATTGGATGTAAAGTATTTGTGATGTAATTATGTAAATAAAAAAAAAAGAAAAGGAGGCCTTTGAAGATTTTCAAGCGAATTGAAATTGGTGTAGAATATACTTTATATTGTTGAAGTTCATGGTTAGCCAATCCCACTTAGTGGAATAAAGCTTGGTTGTTGTTGGTTGTTGTATTGCTGAAGTTCATGGTTGCTTAAAATAATAGAAGAAAATAAAGCCCAGGAATTTTTTTCAAAAAAAAAAAAATAGAGCCACTTTAGGTCATGGCATCACAAAACTTTAGCAAAGGAATGGTTTTGAAGGATGAAAATCAATGTAAGCAATCTTCTGCAGCACTGTAATATCAGGGACAACTAGAAAGAATATACTTTGTTGACATAATGAATGAATTTATCCAGCTGCCTAAACCATGAATTTGCATATTGATACTTGAAATCTGTCCCCATGGTAAACATTATATGATTCGTCCTGGTAATATTTGCCTGAGAATAGGAAACAATTTATCATCAGTAAGAGTTGGAAAATAACAAAGACATGTACCAAAATTGAAATTTGGCAAGGCACAGGAACTGATCCCTTAGATAACAAAGGCACAGCATGAAGTGTGTACTCCTTGTTATTAAGTTAAGAAATAATAAATATGAAATGCATTTGAATGAAAGAAAGCACTTAAGAAGTTTGTGCATAAGCTCTTATTTAGAAAAGGTTTGTGCAAAACATTGAATCTTGCATAGTTTCTGAAGACGCAGCAACCAAAAACAAACTTTCATTAGATTTGATCTGGTTTGAATATCAGATATGTGTATATAGCTAAAACTGAAAGTATCCGTGCAGCAATTACTCATGCAAAGATTCCCAGTCTCATAATGCTAGATATGGTGAGAAATCAAATCTTCAAAAGAATAGCATGCAGAAAATTGGTGGCAAAGGGGAAAGATAACCAAGCCACAATGCAAACTACAGTGCATTTAAAACTTGGATGCGAACAATTGGTTCAAACAATTAACCAGGGAACCAGAACCCTGATCCAATCTGGTTTGATAACTGCATCTTAAACCAAAGTTGCAGGTCCACAGCATCAATGCGGTGATTGAGACCTTTCAAAGAGGCTATTGGTCGTGACTTGAAGACCCGATAAGACCATTATGTTTCGAGCCATTTTTTTCATTGTTTTTGTTTTAGAAAAAAAAAAAGATATGCTATGTTAAAATCCAATTTATTTAATATTTTTTAGTGATATAATAAGTTTATCAACGTTTTATATGTATGCATAGTATAAAAATGAACTAATTTATCATACGAGTAGATTCTGATAATACTTTATAGTTTAGAATAAAATTTAGGTTATTTTGATATATTTTATTATAGTTAAAGTTGAGTGACTCGCTACTTATTTCAAAAGCTCATGACGTTAAGAAAGAAACCAATTACCAATTTATATTTTTAACAGACCCCCTTCATTACTCCCCATGTGTGGGTGACATTCTCTCTTCATGTGTGGGTAGAGTATTTGACTTGAGTAGTTCCAACCTCCGAACACATGAATTGATTAAATTTTTGGTGGGATTTGACCTCTGAGGCTCTGACCACTTTGATACCATGTTAAAGTTAAGTGGCTAACCACTTATACCAAAAGCTCAAGCTGGTAGGAAGGAGACCAATTACTAATTTATGTACTTATATTCTTAGCAATTATATATAAGCTTTTATTTTTTAAATAATTTATAGCATATTTATGATGTCATTGTCTGTGTCAACCATTTCGACCAATTGAAGCATTGAACAGTCTTGTTGGTTTAATCTCCAGTCTAGTTTTCAGAACATTAATATTTAGTCCATAACTGATGGGACATATTCTGTAAAGAAAAACAGTCACAGAGAATAAAACTGCTGCAACACACACATGACAGAATCAAAATATAACTGGAAAGTAACTAATTGAATGTCCACAGATTTGGTTCTGCAGACGTAATTATGCAGTTCATAGAAAAAGTCCATCTACCCAAGGATCGTAAAAGAACAAGAGGCATAACATGCAACCATTAGGTTGATTAGCCTACCTGTGATATAGCTGCAGCCACAAAATCATTTACACGCTCTTGAACATTGTAATCAAACAAAAGAGGATCGTCCTTCATCAGATATCAATATAATAGTCAGGTCCTCTGAAAAATCCTGAACATATAAGAACCATAAAAAAGGAAAAACAAAATTACCTGAACAACAGGAGAATCATCATTTACTTCAAAGTAAAAACCACCAGGGGGAGGTTCATAGTTCTTTGGAAATATACCAGTGAATATCTAAATAAAGGAAACAGGATAATGATTCAAGATACATCTGAGAATAGTGAACTTATGATGAAATATTAAAAAACAAATGAAAAACAACAGACTCACATCTGTAGTTGAGCCAAGCGACTTAGAACTCCGCCACACAACCTCAAGCCTCTTAAACTCTTTCCTCTTTTCCTTGTCTTGATAGTCCATCCGAAAAAAGTAAAGAGCATCAAATCCAACCTGTAGGATTGCTCATATATCCTTAGACAACAATGTCATTGAGCGGACTGACCAATATAAGTAGACAACAGATCTTTCGCTCCGACAGCAAAATGTTGAAAGATAAACGAGGAGTTCACTTACTCAACTTCAATGTTTCTAATTTTCTGTGTAGTGCTTTTTCATTAGGCATCTTAGCTGTGTAGTGTTCAGATAAGGAGATCACCAACAGTACAAAAGTGTTAATTTTGTAATAATTTTGAAATAAGCAATAATGTACAATGGCATTGTTCTGGTGTAGTTTAGGTCAAAGAAAATTGATTAAATGAGATTCTCTCAATTTCCAATAGTATTTTAGCTAATCGTAGCATTTTCACCAATGATGAAACAAAGTTAGGATCCCATGAGCAAGATCAAAACATCATACAACATTTACACAAAATTTCTTTCATTGGTTAGTAAATCTATTTACCCAAAGTTGCCTGGTATAGATGGGTGTCTCCTCAATATATGGGACAGAATGTGCACAATACAAATGCCTCATGCCTCAATCAAAATAGGTGACAGGTGACATTGTATATGACATAGTACTTTAATGCATGCAGAAATTTTGTGTTATAAGTAATCATCATCATTTACAGAATCCGAAGGCACTTTGTGTTACATGAACTAATGACAATAACCAGAGGATTAAAAATGATTACCTGGGAATTAATGGTTGCAACTAAGTTTGGATTCAGCAATGGTTATCGTCTTATTGATGCAATAAAAGGCTTGACCTCAAATACTGGGCAAAAGCTTCACATTATAGAGAAATTGAAACAAAACCATGTTGGTTCATGAAGAATTTTTCAATCTTCCGAGGGAGGTTAATAGTACAGTTGATGCACTGTGACATGCATGTAATTTCATAGTATAAAGATTGTCGTCAAGACAATTTGCTTACTACTACTGAAGCTCTAGTGTAAGATGAGCGCCCACAAATCCAAGTTGATTACAACTATCATACTTATGCCCAGTGGTTGGCCCTAATAAATTAATGGGTACTAAGTCGTGACACTAGTATCAGAGTCGACCTAATCCTACATAATGATATAGCCACCATTGGACCTCATCTGTTATGGATTAGAGATTATTCTAAGCTATGAGTTGGACTTTAGGGGTTGATTAGGACATCAAGCCTTAAGGAGGGAACATTGTAACACCCTCCTTTTAGTCCCACATGGCAAGTTGAGTTTGTCACAACCCGCTTGGATACACTAAGTTGTCAAATCTAAGTATTGCCCAAAATGTTGAAGTTTCAAATTAATACTAGTTAATCTTAACTAGCTTATAAATACATCTTTTTCCATAATGAAAAGTTAACTTACTATTTTCTTAAAAAGGATTCTGCATTTGCATGCAAGCACACCTTAAAGTTCCAAGCTATTGATGAACAAAATATGGAAAATTAAAGTATAATACGCTGATTTTAAATTTTTTGAAAGGATAAAAAATTGTATACATCAGCAAAATCCAAAAGAAACCATATACATCAGAGCATGTTAAGAATCACTTTATTCTCATAAAATCAATGACCAAAGGTCCATTAGAGATACTATATGGTGGATGTGAGTATAATACAAACTTAAAAATTCTTCATTTGGAGAGGCAAACGGATTGAGTTTGGAACTCATTATACTAGTGAAAATTCATTATCATGTAGCAACAGTATCGAAGACATTACCTCAGCAGAAAGTAAGTAAGCTTGCACTGCCGAATGTCCAAAAGGATCTATCTGCCAACCAATCCTTGGTATGATTCCAAATTGTTGCTTGATATATCGGTGCCCAAGCGTTGTCTGATCGATCATATCAATATAGTGAACCGTAGCTTCATCATGCATGCACATGCCTCCATTTCTTCCAAAAACATAATGAATGAAAAGATGAAAACCTCAGTATGAAAAACTGAAGAAGTTTGGAATGCAGGGTTAATTAACTGCGGCATCATATCTCGAGTTCATCTAATTCTTATGAAATGAATAGACAGACTTGTTGGAATATGAAATAATATTGCTACTGATCAAATTATGAAAGAGTTGACTCTTCACATGAGTTCCAATTGGCCAGAGGCGAGGAGCTCCTTCACTGTCTTCTTAATCGCATCACTCTGCTGCCTCCACCATCGCTGGAAGAACGCCTGTATTCCATCACAAATATAAGTATACCGCTCCACCCCAAAATCCCAAAGCAAACCCCACCCAAGTCAACGAATTAACCACCCACTTGTTCCACATAGATGAACCTGCGATTCTTGTCCGCCAACAGTGCAGGAATGATCGAATCAAGAACGTTCTGGACACATGCTCCCTGTCGACCAAACAAACATCAAAGCGTCCTCACTGATATCACTTCAAAAACCCCCACTCAAATCCACCATAATCGGGATAAAATACCTGGATGGAGTTGTTGGAGCCAACGTAGTACTGGTCGACGGTCTTGAGCCACCCAACGTCGTCGTGGGTGTGCGCGACGATATGGACATTGAGCTTGTCTGGGACGATGCTCGGCGTAGTATTGTAAGCAATGTACTCCGAGCCCCCCGTCGAAAATGATACAGCTAAGAATGCGAGAAACACCAGAGAACTGAAAGGACTACGATCGATCGCCATGGATTCCGGCGAGAGCAGCAAGAGAGCGAGCTCTGCCAACAGGAGGATCTCGACTAGCGGAGGCCGTCATAGAGGGGGGCGGTACGTTCTTTCGCGCTTCTCATCCGTTGGATGGCTTCTTGCACGAATCCTACAGTCAACAATCTAGCTAACAATGACTCTTGACTAACCAGTGTCCGGCCGGCGAGTTGATAATTCCGCCGGAACATGATAACCATGCAATAAACAATTAGAATAGATCATCCAATGATATAACGACGCGTGGATGGCTTAACCAGTTCGGGGTCGTCGAGGGAGCAGCATATGGCTGTGTGAGTGGCGTGATTAGTTATGGATAAGGTCCCGCGCGGAAGACGACGAGCGTGATTTGCTGGCTATACGAAACAGGAAGGGTTCTGTAGCTGATAGAAAGGGTTCGTTCGCATATTAATGTATACGTGTTGAAATTTCGACCGTCGATTGCACGGACCATGTATTAGATGATACAATCGTTAAACGACGCCGGCCAGGGGATAAATTTTCGCCGCGCTCTTTTTTATAAAGAAAATAAATAATAATTTAATACAATGATTCGGACGTTCGTGAATTTAATAGTATTCAATTTGTTTTTTCCATCGCTTTTATTTTCATATCCTTTTCAATTTATAAATGGTTGACGCGACGTCTATAATCCGTAAGAAAATTATCGTAAATTGCAAAAAAACTCCCCGATTTTCATTTGATCTTTGCTTTCACTACGCATTTAAAAAATTCTTTGCATTTACTCCCTGATGAATTGAGTATAAAAGAGTGAAAATTGAGTATACAACAGTGAAAATGAATATAAAAGAGTGAAAAGTGAATATAAAAAAATAAAAATTGAGTACATAGCTTCTTGATGTGGTGGATACAACCTTACATACTCAAATTTCTAACTTTTATACTCAATTTTTTTAAATAATACTCACAGAACTGTCTTGTCAATCTCATCAGGGACTGCATGCAAAGAAAATTTTGAATGGGGACTGCATGCAAAGTTAAGTTTGAGCTTAGAGAGTTTAAGAAAATTTTTCCTAAAATTATCGACATTTTATAAAATATATATATATATACTAAATTTTTAGAATTAATAAAAAAACATAAGTTACTTTAATATTTATCAAAAAAAATTATATTTTTTTAATCCTCTTTCTATTTTATCTTTTTATCAAATCTAACTTATATGCATCACTATTTTTTTCTTTTCTTCTCTCTTATACCTGCAATCTTTGGTAAAATACCCTAAAATTATTGACGTGACAAATTCACAAAATATAAATATACGTTTATGTCATCAACTTTAGGCCAACTTTTTTTTCTATCAACAACTATTAATTTTAAGCATTTGCGTCATCAACTATTAATCTCTATGTGTTTGTGTCATCTGTTAGACCCTCACTTGACGCCGTGACGACGTGGTCGATGAAATCCGTCCGTTTGCTGATGTGGCGCCGTATATGCCTACGTGGTGTCGCGTTGGCAAAGACGCCTCTTTCAAGCCCTTAAAATCCCCAAATCGACAAAACCTAATTTCTAAACCCCTTCACTCCGGCGAGCACTCCCGACCTCCTATGTATGCGCGACACTTCCCCTAAGGGCGCTACCCATCCGCTTCTGCTTGCATCCCGACATTCCCAGTGGTTGGCGTGTTTATTTCACTGCGTTGTGATCTGTTCTACCATTTCTTGATCTTTATTGCTTTGCTTCCTTAGGTTGTAGCTCTATTTCCATTCTGATTCTTGTTTTTTCATTCATTCGATTGTAGGTAACTCGACGCCTTCCACTACCTGCTTTTCCTCCCCTGCCAACACACCAGCTAGTGATAGCAAAGTAAAGCCACTGCTTTTTCGCCTCATCTAATGTTTACATGCCAATCATTAGATGTTCGTGATGAAGCTAATTGTTTTTCCATTAGATGTTGAACTGCTTTATTGCTTATTGAGGACATTGATAATCTTAGGCCTATTTGCATTTCTTTTTGGCAGATTTCCTATGAGCATCCAAAGTACTAACATGAGCAATGTATCCATAGTCGCAGACGACTACCATTCTCAGCGACAATGTGAGCATCATCGCAAACCGACCCTCTACACTTCCTGGTCTACAAGAAATCCAAGTCGACGATTCTTTCGATGCTCTTCGTGGAAGGTATACTGCTTACTGATTGGGTTAGTTTTTTTTTACATTGATGTACTTTTTTTGTTTATTTTAGGATGATGATTGTGGATATTTTGAGTGGTTCGATCAAGAATTACTACCGAGGCATAGGGATGTGATATTGCAGTTAGTTGAGCAGAAGAAGCTATTAGAAGCAAAAGTCGAGATGTTGGAAGAGATGGGAAGAGTCAAATCCGAAAGGATCGAAAAAGTATCATCTAAGAAGTGTAAATTGAAGTCCGCTAATATATTACAAGCTGCTGAAATCCATGGATTGAAGAAGAAACAATATGTTCTTGTTATGCTCATATTGTTATTGTTAGTTTTAGTAGTTTGTAGATGACTGAAATTGTAGTTAATTATGCTTCTTATTTTCAGTACTTCTAAATTGTAGTGTACTATTTTGGGATGAAATACATTAACAGATAGATATGATTTCAGTACTTTTACTAAATAATAGTATACTATTTCAATCTATCCTTCAAGATATATCAGAACGTGCAGACTCTTTGACTCTTCTTTCATTCAAATCATTCAAATGCACAACTAATAGTGACAGGCAAGAGAAGTAGTGACATTGTACAAATAAATCGATTAAGAATAACTTAAATGAAAGGTATGATACAACAAATGAAAGTGACATTGTACTCTTTCAAGAGATCCCAAAAATGGAACGATAGTGACTTTGTAAATGTTGTGCATCTTACAAGCCCTACTGAATTATCTCCATAAACTGCCAAATGTTATGCACAACATCACCGCAAATTACAATTATATTGTAATGTATAGAACCATTCGAACACCATGAAACATTACACCTACATATAAAATCTACATCAATCCAACACCACAACCTTGAAAAACTACATCAATCCGATAATTCAACACAACAAACATGAAAAAGTACATCAATTCAAGTACACAAAATATGGAAAACTACATCAATTCAAGTAGCTTCCTACGTTGTACATCATTCGCTTTGCAAAAAGTTACAAGTAGCTTCCTACGTTGTACATCAACTAAACATCATCATTGTTGTCTTGTGTATGTTGCGTAGATTGTGTTGGTTGTGCGTCAGCTTCATTACTTGTTCTCCTATTATGCCCTTGTCCTCCACAATTCCTACATTTTCTCTTCAAGTATACTTGGCTTGTTGTTCCTGACTCTTACAAAAAAAATGTTAACACGTGGTATTTACTTGCAGTAAGATCAGAAAACACTTGCTTTGTCAACTCAGCCAAGAAACAACCGATAGAAGAATTGAGAATGCAAGCATGTGCAAAGATTGTATTATTCTTCTAAGACACCATATGCTACTTCATAAAATATCATATATAGGTATAGGTAACAATTTGGTTTACACAAACAAAATTTGGGTAGATGGTTGAATGTAATAAGAAACTATTCAATGAATATTAACAGAAACATTGCAGGCAAGAGCATATACAAAAAAACTGTAATATAAAACTATTCAATGAACAGTGAACTCATTTCATACACAAACATAGAAAATGCATTTAAGTTGCTTATCCACAGTTTGTTGCTCTCCTGATGTTCATAAAATGTTAATATGAATTCAATGACAACGTGCGATAGAAGTAGTCAATTATATAAGGTTGAAAGCATACCCGATTCCTGAGAATGTAGTACTTCTGACTCAGTGTTAGCGGTAGACATTTTACCTTTGCATGTTCTCTTGTTATGCCCCCATTGTCCACAAGTTGAACATTTCATTCCAACACCGATCTTCGAAATCTTTCCTGCGTCTTTAGGTTCCTCTTCCTTACTCTTCTTACGCTTGTTCTTTTTTGGCCTCCCCGGTAGTTTCTTGTAGGGTGGCGACTTTATTGGTTGGCCGACATCAGTCGGCCAGAATTTTTGGCCCTCTAAAGGCTCTAACCCAAATGCGTAAGTACTATCATAAGCAATCCTCTTGTAGCAATCATCAACATAATCTTCAAGCAATCTTTTCATGAAGATAATACAAGCCATAGCATGCACGCAAGGGATTTTATGCAAATCCCAATATCGACATATGCATGTCCAATTAGTCAGGTCTACAACAAACCTTTCTCTTTCATCTAAAAAACGTGACACTTCGTATTTATCCAAAAGAGATGGCTTGACAATAAATGATCTAGCAGCTACTTTCAAATGCTCAATCTGCTTTCTAATAACAGGACAAATGACATCCCCACTAGTACCAAATAATTTACTCTTCTCTAAATGTCTCATCATAATCAACTTACGTATACCTTCAAGCATTTGAATAATAGGGCGGCGACGTGCATCTAGAATGAAAGAATTGAAAGTCTCACAGATGTTATTACTAATCGCACCGCATTTGCTTGAACATTGGAAGAATGCTTTGCAAAAATGTTGGGGACCTTGTTTTATGAAATCCTCAACCGCATTTGAAGATCCCATGACACCATCTTTTCCAAACTTCATCTCATTCAATGCAATGTTGTAATTAGCCACATTTGTACTCTTCACGGCCTTATAGAAGCAACTCTTTAAAAATAACCCCTTGTGTTTAACTTTCCAATTTTGATAGATATGTCAAGCACAGTTTCTATGCTCAGCATATGGTGCCATGGTGCATATAGAGTTCACCAAGCCCTGGAAAATCAAGAAAATCATAAGAATTATCATTAATGAAAACATCAATGAATAGCAACATAGGACGCTTATGTGTTTACCTTCTGTTGATCGCTGGTGAAGGTCCAACCAACACCATCTAACACATTAAGGTCTTTAAATAGCAATTCCAAAAACCACACCCATGAGTGTATATTTTCACCTTCTACAACTGCCCACGCAATCGGATACATTCCATCATTTCCATCACGACCTACAGCTGTTAACAAAATTCCACCAACTTTGTGCTTTAAAAAGGTTCCATCAAACCCAACAATCCTCCTATATCCTGCTAAGAAACCGTCCACCAGGGGCTTGAAGCAGACATACAACCGATTGAAAGTATCAAACATTCCAGATTCTGATCTTTCAAGTTTCAAAACGAAATTGCTATCCGTAAACTTTCTTCGTAATGCTGCAAGATAAGAACGCAAGTCCTTATAATGATCCTCAATAGTACCATCGATGATCTTTTCCGCCAACCACTTACTTTTGTAACATTTCATCAAAGGCACTTCTAATGTATACTTCAACATAATCTCTTTTTGAAGCTCCTTACACGTTGAACCATGCATGCTAAGATTGCCCTTTACAAACTCGTTAGCTAACCATTCTCCCGTAGCTTGACGATTAGTCATGCTGCGAGTACAATTATGAATATTGGAACACTACTTAAGAGCAAATGTATTCTCCTTTTTCAATAGACTAGTGTAAAGTCTCCAAGGACAACCTTTCTCACATACAGCTTCTTGGATTTCCTTATTGCTCCGCTTCCAACGGATATTAAAACCATTTAAGATAGCATACTGTTGTACAGCATGATGTAGATGCTTCGGACCCTCAAAGGACAGTCCAACCGTAAAATCGATGACCTTATGATCACAATTAGGATCATACTCAACAAAAGTCGACCTATCTTTTCCTTTCATATCACTTTGAACTTCTAAGTCATCATTAGAGACTTCAACCGATTGTTCTATTTCATTCTCACATTGTTGCTGAGAATGGCAGTCATCCGCGATGGATACATTGCTCATGTTAGTACTTTGGATGCTCATAAGAAATCTGCCAAAAAGAAATGCAAATAGGCCTAAGATTATCAATGTCATCAATAAGCAATAAAGCAGTTCAACATCTAATGGAAAAATAATTAGCTTCATCACGAACATCTAATGATTGGCATGTAAACATTAGATGAGGTAAAAAAGCAGTGGCTTTACTTTGCTATCATTAGCTGGTGTGTTGGCAGGGGAGGAAAAGCAGGTAGTGGAAGGCGTCGAGTTACCTACAATCGAATGAATGAAAAAACAAGAATAAGAATGGAAATAGAGCTACAACCTAAGGAAGCAAAGCAATAAAAGATCAAGAAATGGTAGAACAGATCACAATGCAGTGAAATAAACATGCCAACCACTGGGAATGTCGAGATGCAAGCAGAAGCGGATGGGTAGCACCCTTAGGGGAAGTGTCGCGCATACATTGGAGGTCGGGAGTGCTCGCCGGAGTGAAGGGGTTTAGAAATTAGGTTTTGTCGATTTGGGGATTTTAAGGGCTTGAAAGAGGCGTCTTCGCCAACGCGACGTCACGTAGGCATATACGGCACCACATCAGCAAACAGACGGATTTCTTCGACCACGTCGTCACGGCGTCAAGTGAGGGTCTAACAGATGACACAAACGCATAGAGATTAATAGTTGATGACGCAAATGCTTAAAATTAATAGTTGTTGATAGAAAAGAAAGTTGGTCTAAAGTTGATAACACAAACGTATATTTTGCCTAGTATTTATATTATTATATTGGTTAAACTTTTATATATCTTTTCAAATTTACTATGTAATATCTATTTAAAAAATTATCATAAAAGTTGAAATATTTGATAAATTTTTATTATATTTTAAAGTATAAGAAAATATAATTGCGTGAGGTTTCGTATTATTTTGAAAAAAAAACCAATTAATTTTTAGATATTTTATTTAATTTTTTATAAACTTTTATTAGGAAGAATAACTGTAGTCAAAGGTTAAGACTTAAGATTATGAATTAGCATGATGTTATGGTCCTTACTACTACCGAGCATCTCCCCTGCATTTGTCAAAACCATATTTATTATGCCTCAAAATTACTTTTCCACCATGTAATTAGCATATTTTCTTACAATCGTATCATCTCTCTCGACACCTACATTAAAAAAAACTTAACCAAACTTAGTCATTCTACTATGAAACATATGCTGTTGCTTGATTGCAATGACAAAAGGAAGGAAAAGTTACAAGAACATAATTAATTTTTTTTTCTATCATCCTATTTGTTTAAAAAACTCCTAGAGACATTTCATTTAGGTAATAGGAAATTATAATAAATATGTAAATCAAAAATAATTGATTAATAATAATAATAATAGTAAATTAATTTTATTTAAATATACATATTAATATAATAGAAGATAGAGTGCAAAGATTCATATAGTTGATCAACTCATACAGAAATAATAAACTAATACAATGATCTTATGTTTATGTTTGTTTTTTCCCCTACCTGCTTAGTTTCTGTATGGAGAAGCTCCACTGGCAATAGGTTTATCACTTAAATTTACAATGATCGTTATTAATAAACATCTCATAAATCATAATTCAAATCTTATAACTCGACTAATTCTAAGATAAATGTTTCGACTCCACATTTGTCCACCAAATAAATCAAAAGTGCTCATGATTTTCCTTCCAAAAATGTTAATGTCCTTTTGTCATTCTATTAGAAGAAAATGTCTTAAATATACCATAATTAAGATTAGAATATTAGATATCAGATTAAATGTTGAAGTAGCTGGCCACTACAACAAAGCTCTTAGGGCAATCACTACAATATCTCTAATGGAAGAGAGAAGCAATCTATTAGCTTACATTGGTTAACAACACTAGGCAACATGCTCAAAATGCTTATCGCAAGTTAAAATTATTCATTTATCTAACACTATAAATATCTTTTCCATTAATTTTTTATTACATCAAAGTATCAAAATATGTTGACCAACATGATGACTCCAAGCTATGTTGATTTTAATAGTTAAAATAGAAGAATGGCTAAGGCTAAGATTGGGTAGCTACATGAGCATTAGACGAACGTTCGCCTGCCTAGATACTGACATTGCTGGTTATTAGTTGTATAATAGTATTCATATAAATACAACTGTATCTAAAAGCTTAAGCAGATATTGTAGGCAAAAGAACAGAATAGATATGTTAATACATATCCCTAGTTTAAAAGTCAGTGTTTGAACAGCCAATGAGATGCCAAATCTTCAAAAAGGCATCTTCAAATAGAATTTCTCAGAAATACCATTCTAAATTGAAATCAAAGTATATATCCATAGAAATGGAAATTCATATCTGCAAAATTGTCAAAGCATAACTTCCCTTAGCTACTGCAAAGTAGAAATAGATTCTGTTAAGAATTATGACACAAGGCCACATTCTTAGGCATCCGCACTGGTGATTTCTTCATTAAGGGCCTCAGCAACAACTGATAGAACTGAACATTTTCGCTTTCGTAAAGTTGGAATTGCTATGCTAGCTTCAGTTTCAGAGTTGGCTGCATGAACATCTGAATTGCCATCAACAGACTCGACAGGATTCTTTTCCACAACGACTTCAAGGCCATCTTCACTAGACATTTCAGCAATCTCACTATGTTCATCTTCTTGTTCCTCAGTCTTTTGTTGAAGTGATTCAATCAACTCCATCAGCTCCCTATTTACCTGGAAATTACAAATTTGGCCACTGAGGTCATCAAAAATTCTTGTATACTCTAAATAACAGTTTTTTTTTTGCTATGATTAAACTATTGTGATTTACTGTTGAATTGATTACCTGAGGATTTTGCAGAAATTCAGATATATCAGTGGGACAAAAGGGACACTTTTTGATAATTTTCTGTGCTCTGAGGGTACGTCCCCCTTCACGAGTCCTTTCTCGAACAAATGACTTATCAGCATATGCATCAAGCAAGCAAGACTTGCAAAAGTTATGCCCACAAGGAGTGGTAAGTGGCAGAGTCATAACTTTCCGACACAGTAGGCAACAAAACTCTGCAACAAAGGGTGAATCAGAAATATAAAAAGTTCGAAAACTTGGCAAATTATACAAAATTCAAAAAAAAAAAAAATGTACATCTAACAATTGGACTCACCTTTCAAAACCATCTCTTTTACAGACATATTCTGTGCTACCTTTCTTGCTTTCTTTACTGACTTGCTTTCATCTAGATTTCCAGAGATTATAGGTTTTCTACTGACTGGTGGAGGTTTCATCCATTTCCATCCATGTTTCTCCTAATAGAGCGACAAGTAAACAACGAGAAATAAATTTATAATGATTAGATATTAGGAATACAATAACATTATATAATCAACAAGGTCTTCTAGCTCATGGGTCAAGTCCAACCTACCACATTTTTACTTAAAAATATTAAATTAGTTATTAATATTGGACCTGACATGATAGGTCCGGGTTTGTGTTGGGCTGAATCCCAGCCAATTCAAGCTATGGCCAGCAAGCTTGAATTGATCCAGGCCAAGCTTAACACAACTTTTCAAGGGCCAACACAAACCTAAACCAAACATAATTCATTGACATCTCCATTTTCAATGTCAAAATCTCCACCTATCGCTTTCTTATGTCTATATAGCAATTAAATGTAAATGCAAATGGGCAATGGTCAATTATTAATCTAAGAGGGTACATAAAAGTTTCACTACTTATTCAGAGGAAGAAAATCTTTTTTGGCTTTTATTGCTTGACACAAAACAAAGTGTTCATACGGTATATACACATAAGAGCTAGCGAGATATTCAACTTATCAAATAAACTTGTCGCCCAATAAAAAAGGCACAACCCTTTGATAACCAATCAAAAATGAAAGCCATTGCTGATCAATAAAAAAAGAAAAGCAACTTAGACGAACTAAAAAGAGTTGTAAGTAATGGATTACGAGTGATCGACAAACCCAAATAAACACTTTTTAGACCCAGCAAATGACAGAGAGCAGACACATACATCATAAGCCCATGCTGGACTTTCCTTCCTTTCTATGACATCAGCTGCATTCTTTAGTTCTTTAATGGCAGGCAAAGAACGAGGCCGATCACCATGATCATCGCTAGAATCAAAGAGTGTCAGATTATAAAATAATGATAATTTGTGATACTGAAAAAACAACATAACGTATGCAGACCTTGTCCATGGCGCAGGTTCATTATCGCATCGAACAAAAAGATACCTGCATACCTTGAAACCCTATGAGAAGATGAAAATAATATAAGCTGAACTGCAAAATATGTGTGATCAGAGTAGAAAGCAGAGGCATATTGCACAAGAGAGATATTCTCATCACACATAAAGTCTACCTGAACTCCAACCTTCCTCCAACATTTTTCAATCCTATATATCCCATCATAGCGAACACCAATCTCAGGAGCATATGACGAGCGCTTTTCCTTGTGAGACCTTCCAAAATAAAACAACGTTTCAGCATCGCAAGGATTTTAAAAAGAATACAGATCAATATTAATGAAAATGACCAACATATAAACAACAAAGAATACTGATCAATCCATTCAATTTATAATTCTATATCAAGAAAATGAATGTCAATTGTATGTAAAACGCATAATATAACACTGTAAAAAGCACTATCATTATTATCATGTATACAATTAATAACTAAAGGGGTCTATCACTTGCAAGTTGCAATACAAATGTTTAAGTCGAACTTGCAAATCGCATACTACAGATTCAAAAACTTAGTTTAGTGTCTTGCAATTACATAAATTAATCTTTTTTAATGTTGGAAAATTGTCACAAAAATCCTTATTGAGTTCTTGAATATAAAATGAACCATGAACATATTTTTTGGTTTGCCTTTCTCACCTATGCACACACCTAGCCTGCATGGGCACTCAAAGCGCCTAAAGGGATGACAGATCACATATTTAATGTATTACTTGTCTAAAAGACTTATAAGGCCACATGGGCAATTTTTTTAGAACACTCTCCGTAGCATTTCATGTAAGCATAGAAAATGGATTCAATAGAAAAGAAGAGATAACATTGAAATATGAACCCAATGAAATGAGCTCGCTATGCAATTCTTAATAAAATTTTCTTTTGGAAATTTATAAATAATAAAATGCAAAAGTAGTAGCATTATCTTCTCATATTTAGCAAATAAGTACATATATGCATAAAAAATAACTTATGTTTGGGTCAAAAAGCATTATCACTAATCAAACCATAAAATTTGGATAAAATGAATTTCATTTAGAAAAAGAATTGAATTTCCAAACACACCAAAAGTGATAAATTTCTAAATAAATTACTTTGTTTTTAGACTACTTGAATCTCCATTTTTAATTAACTTGCAGCATAATTATTGCAATGATAGTTTAGTCAATTCATCATGAATGAAATTTGATCTTCACTATATGCAAAGACAAATCATAATTACTAGTTAGGATTGGTAAATGAATTTATTCCTCCATTAGCTTTATGCAAAGCTGTATCACTAGTAATGTTCAAAAGAATTAAATCACTCTATATTACTTGCTAATTTTCCCTAAGATAAGTCCAAATCAAGGAAGCAATGTTAAGGAAGAATCTATCTTGACTCATTTCCTCATTTAGGCATGCAGGGGGATACTGAAACTCTGAAAGAGAATTATATGAATGAAATAATTACCTCACCACTCGAACAGGATATCCTTTGAGACAGCTAGCTTTTAATGCTGCATTGAGTTTCTCAAATTTCTGATCAAAGGCCTGTTCCTTGTTTGTGCGTTTGTTTCCACTTAAATCTCTTCCGCCACTGCCAATTTTCAGGTGGTGATGATGAGACCACAAACATTCATAGCAATTGAACAAAGACAGTAAAATAAAGGAAATATTTGTTTGTGAATTAAGTCACATGTATTTTGAAATTTTGTGAGAAACATACTTTCGAATAATCAAAAAACTTAAAACATAGTGAAGAATATACTGCATTTGTTTGTGGCCAATAATTTGTAAGGACAAAATCACACTGGGATTGGGTAGTATTAGCTGAATGAGCAATAACTAATAATGAGAAATGCATAATTACTTAGATTTTCTCTAACAGTACAAGCTTGGCGTTTGTATACTAGAAGAATAAGTCTGTTAATTACACCATTCCTCAAATTTAATCAAAAAACAACATAGCACCAATGTAATCAGTGTGCGTCTAAATATCACTTTAGAAATCACAATTCAAAAAAAGTAATAGATTTATTGTTTAATCTTGTGAGTGAAACAATTATCAAAAATGTCAGCTAAGAATGTACAGAAACAAGTGGACAAAATGTCACCTGCCAGTATAAAGGAACCATTCTCCATGATCTTCATCATCTTTGTATCCTCCAGAAAGTGCAACTGATTGAGCACCATAATCAGACTGGCCAGCAATACCTGCCACATGGGGTAAATGAGCACCCCATTGTCTGCATTCCATTCTATCTTCCCATGTCTCACCTACCAAAATGCCTTGGCTTCTTTTCGGGTCATTTTCTGCAAGTATAGGGCCAAAATGATCAGGAGGAACAGTAACAAAGATTTGTCCGCTACAAGCATTTGCTTTCCCAGCTCTCTTAGCTCGCTCAGTGGTAAATGCTTTCTCAGGTCTGTTCTCATTTCGTATGAAATGATATACAGCTGTTGGACCAGCAGATGTATTGCACTTTGCAGCCTTTGCCATACGAATTGCCGCAACAACAGCTGAGTTGATTCTAGGTTGTTCTGCCATTTTGGACGGGATTGGAGAACGACACTTTGCACAAGTGAGTTTACCCTGACCAACCCATCTTTGGAAGCATTTTAAACAGAAATTATGACCACATGGTGTCTGCAAGGAAAATGTCCGAGAAAAAACATTCAATTACACTGGGAAGAAAAACTAGTGATACCTAAATAAATAAAACTGAGTTTGTGAGTACATCAGACTACAATTTCTTAGCAATTTAACATTGATATAGCTACTTTGCTATGCATCAGCAAAATGAAAATCAAAACAGCAAAGAACAAAGTTATAATGGATGATCTCAATAACGGTAACTAGCTGAGCCCAACTCACTCATCACAAAGCTTCTTCATGATAGAGCACTTAAGGAACATACTAATTGACCTATGAGACCGCTATGGAAATGTGCATGCACACCATATAAATTCTATATAAGAACAATTAGGAGTAACAAACTCAGAGAAATTTCTTAACATACAACATAATATTGTCTTGATCATGTGCAAAGTCATCTTGCTTTTACACAAGGAAATATAATAATCAACACAATCCAGAGTATTCCTTTCACAATTAATTAAGGTAAGGAGTATATACAACTAAGTGATAGTTTTAAACCATGTATGTTATCCAATCTTGCTGAAGTGTTTTGACTGATTCATTTTCAATAAAAACAAGTCAAAAGTTCCTTCAATTTTCCACATGGAACCAATTCTTTCTGAATCGGTATGCCTAAGTTCAGGATATTATCCCACCACTTGGGAACAAACTGATCATAAAATCCTTCCATCTAAGGCAACCATTAAGCACTAACATAAGTGTTGAACTTCATTAACTGTGCAACAAAGTTCAGTGAAATGCAAGCTAAGCAACTTATTCAATTAGTACATTTTCACAGTAGTGCAAATACCTCAAATTTTCAAAGGTGAAATTGACAACATATAAAATAATGTCAGGAAAAGGAATGCACAACAATGAGTTGCATTGTTGTTCAGATAAGATCGTCTAATTTCATTCACAATCTATCTATAAAGTCTCCAAAGTTCTAATTGTAAAAAAACTGAAGGAATTAACCACAAACCAATATCACTTGGCAATCCACTTAATAGAAAAGAAAATATTAATAATATTAAATAAATTAAAAACAAAATATATGTAATAAATTCATAACAATATAAACTCAAAAAATATCCTTTTAGCATATATAAAATTGTAATTGTAAGTCTAAATGATGAATATAAAAGGAAAATGCATGTGATCTCCAAATAATATAATTGTGAATCTAAAAACTTATAGATAGCTGTTTTTAAATTACATTTAAACTTCTATAACTTGACTTAATTCATAAGCCAAACATATTATTAATATCCATTGTTTCAATTTTGATATCATAGGAACTAAAGAGCGCATAATAAGAAAAATTGCCAAAGATATTCCTTGCTTGGTTTACCAAGAATCCAGATACTATCCACATAGATACAACCATTCGTGTTAAAAAGAAGCACATTTGAGCACAAAATCCTTTTGTATCAACCACAAGGGATAGACTGCATAATTATGCATTTATGCATTTTAATATTGCTTATTGTATAATCACCTTAAAGACCTTGGACTAATACCTATAAAGTAAACTAGTAAAGGTAGGTTCCCACACATGCAGCACAATAAGAGCATGAAGTTGAGCCATCTTTAAACCGCACTTGTTCATGAAGCTCTTATGTTCCCATAAAAATTGACAAAAAGAACTATTAACTTGGGATTTCTATCTAAGCAGCTCAAAATGGAATAACATCATAGTCAAATAATATTATCATACCATAAAAGTTAAGACCAATTTATCTCTATCGGCCTATGTTTTCAAGCTTCTCACCTCCCTTGAAGAACAATGTTCCTCTTTAATTTACAACATTAAAACTTCTTGATTGCGTGTTCTTGTTTACACTGATAAATTCTCTAGTTATGATGTAATCCATCTTTTCATAGGTCTCAAACCTCAAAGGTTTCAAATAGATAGTGTTGAATCTATATAGTTTACATATGAAAGATTATGATAGCTTAATTTAGTTTCATTTAACATTAAAGTTATAATAACTACTATTTCATACCATAATGCAGTGTTCTAAAAATCGGCTTAGGCGGTCCTAGGAGCCAACTAATCGGTCGAATCGTCTAGGCGCCGCGGAAATAATGAAGAATTTTCATGATTTTTGTTAATTTGTGCTTTTGAATTTAAAGCCCAATTAAAAAAATTTGAAATGTAACCCTTTTTTTGTGTTGGGCTTAAGTTTTATAAGCCCTAAACTTTGGTCCAACAAGAAAACTGATTTGTTAACTTGCCCTAGTGACTAGCACTAAACTTCATTTTCATGTACTGAGTAACCAAAGTTGGAGAAATTAGAGTAACTAAAGAAGCTCACATTTTGGAAAGTTAAAATATAAAATAAATTTGTGATATTTTATTAGTTGTGTAATTTTGAACTCATTTTAAATTTGATATTATTGTGTTGGAGTTATAGAATGTGATTTATTATGTAATTTATATTGATACCGTGGAATCCGCCTAGCGGCGCCTAGTCCCTGTCTAGGCGACCGCGCCCGACTAGCGCCTAGCGAATTTTAGAACCTTGTCATAATGATATACCATCTTCATTACTTCTTGAATATAAATATAAAGTATGTGATAAAAAATTTCTCATTGCAAATTACAATTTCAGAAGTGTCAAAATATGAAATGTAAAATGTGAGATTAGATTAATGCACTAAGTCAGACATGGAAATTGTATGTGATAAAAAATTTCAGATAATTAAATAATTCCTTTCTAATATTATTTTAAAGAGCATAAGCATATTTTATTTCAGAAGGCATTCACATAAGCTTATGCATTGTGGAACTTATGAAATTCATTTACAACTAAAGGATTGTATAGCTAAACCAATCTATATCTTATTGATTCCAGGTCATGCTCATGTTAACAGTGGTTTATTTATATACATTTCACTAAATAAATAAAAGAACACATTGCTTTAAAAGAGGGTCATCTAGTCAGTTTCAAGTGGCCATTTCACCTAGTTGCTAGATGGCCCTTTTAAAAAGTAGCTTAAGTGCACCGACTAGGCAATCTAGGCTGCACAAATGGTCCGAGTAGTTTAGGCAGGTCTATGGAAAAAAGATTATGTTCTTTTAATAAGTTGCATTCATTTAAAATTATAAAGTAACCCTAGTTTTTCCCATTAGCCACCTAAGCCATCCTGTTTGCATCAGTCTCCGAAATTGCACAACTTCTGCCTCCCCTTTTTTACCTAATATCCACAACCTAGACTAATTTTTGATCTTTTTTCCTTCTTTCTCTTCCCTAATTGAATCGCCTCCCTCTCTTACATTGTTTTTCTCATTCATTGTTAAATTTTCATCATTTAAATGCAACCATGGTTTAAAGTTTCGTCCTGTGTCGTCTAGCACGGGACGATACGTACCGTTCCGCTGGAGATCTAAAATCGGCACAGAAGAAATCGTGATTTCGTGCATGCGTCACGCGGCGATGGGCGGAGGCGGCAACAAAGGGAATCGTCTAGAGTCAGAGGAAAAAACGCCAATGCCGGAGGAAGAAACGCCACGCCTGCTTCGCCCGCGCTAGGGCTCACGCGTGGAGGAAATGTTTATAAAACATTTCCTCACAAAAATATTTATCACAATAAAATATTCAAAACTATATTTAAAATTAAATAAATTTTATTAATTAATTTTCTGAAAATTATTTTTAATGTTTCAAATATTATTTAAAAAATCTATAAAAAATTAAAAATCTAAAAAAACCTTAAAAAATTTCTAAAAAATCATATTTATATTTTGATATATTTTTTATTATTTTATATATTTACTATTTTATTATTTAATTAATATTCTGATATTTTATCATTTTAAATATATATTATTTAAATTAATAATTAAATAATTAAATAAATAATTTATATAATTATTATATGTAAAGTAGTATTTTATGTTAATTTATATATTTATTATAGATATATTTTTTAACTTAGAGTAAATTTGAAATTTGGATTCATAAATATTACGATATTAAACTTTTTTCTTTTATCATTTTTGCTCCAGAACATATAAAGTTTTGGTATTAGTAACTTAGTAAGGTTTAACTCGAGTTATTGATAGATTAATTTTTTTAAAGAAAATTATATTTAATTTTTATAACGATATTAAGTTGTTCAATAATTGAGAACTTATATAAAATTAATATATGATTTATTTTTAAATTATACATAATAAACATATTTATCTCATAATTATTATATATAAATAAAAAATTACCGAAACCATACCGACACGGCACGATACGATACCGAAACCGTATCGTTCTGGTATGGGATCGAAACCTCGGTACGGGTCGAGATTTTAAACCTTGAATGCAACATGCTTAAGATATATACACACATATTTATTAGCATTAATCATTCTTAATTTGATATATTTGTCTTCCTTATTTTACTATTATTTTAATGTCAAGTGGGTAGGTTTTTACCTATATAATTTAATCATGATAAATATGACTATCAAGATCATTGGCTCATGGTTATATGTGATGGCAAGTTGTCTTAAGCTTACACAATTGCTCCAAGTAGTTAAGTCATTTTTAAGTTTAAGAAGTTTGATAAAAACTTATTTTCCAAATGGAAGCTACTCAAGAGTTCAATGACAAACATAGTAACTAGAAGGTCTCTTTTGAAATGTGCCTAAGAAATTAATTTTTCCCAACTGAAAAGATGAGTCTATTCATTTTCGTCAAATATCTAGACCTAGGTCCCTATTGGGTGGAGATTTTTAGAGGCTTGAAGAGTAACTAAGTACGGTGGTGGAGTCTCTCTTTTCTTCTTCACTATCTTCTTCCTCGATGATGGCTGACAACTTCACGAGGTGGAGTTAGGGGGGGCATTGTGATTTTCATAGGAATGCTAAAGAGAGGAAGAAACTACTTCTTGATGGGAGCCCATTCTTGTCTAGATGTGGTTCATCGTCATTGAGGAGGCTAGGATAAGCCTCATGATGTTAGTGGATTCATCATTATATATGGCACAAGGATCAAATTGAAGATGACCTCAAATCTAAGCTAATAAGATAAGGCCAATTGAACGACATGAACTCTGAGCCTATTGATTTATTTATATATTTCAATTGCATGCATGATATTAAGGCTATGATTTAGCTCTTTCGTCTTAGGGTTGACCGAGTAATTTAGTAGTTTTTTAAATGTTCACAGGATGACATGGTTGCATGGTTGTATGGATGCAATAAAACATTCATGAATGTTAAATTATTTCTAATGCAGTGAATTAATCATTTTTCATGCAGGTGATCTAGATGTTTGATGTATGTAATATGTTGTATGGCTATAACTGATACTTAAAAGTCCTTAGCTTAGCGTTTTATTATAGTGATGTATAAATTATTCTCACTTATTTCTATTAGATGTTGTTGTTGAATGTCATATATATTATGGACTAATGTCCTACTTATGGCAATGGTTGTCCCATGATTTCCAAGTCAAGAGTGTGATATGTCCATGATTTGCTCATAGAGAACTCTACATTGCCAAATCAATTTTCACAAATACTTAGGAAAATTTTTAGAATTGATGAGCTACACTTTAAGAAAATTCTATGTTTATGTCATTTTATTTAGAATTGTTGCTATGTTAAGTTTAGACCATAGATGTGGGATTGTTTCAATTTATGGTTGTGACTTGCGATGTTTCATCTTTTGAACACAAAAGATGCTCAAGTTCTTTTCAACAAGTTCTTAATTTCAATTTGGAAGTTTAGCATTGATTATTTATATAGATTGTTGTATTGTGTATTTTTTTAATCTTGGCATGTATTGAAATGTTGCCAAATTTTGTTCAAGCACTTACCTTTGCGACATGTTTGATCGTGCCCTCTCAAACACAATTCCACCTTTGGTTCGGAATAGGGGGAGAACTCAATCTAGGGCATGACATAGGCAATGAGAAAGATAACTACAACCTTGAACTACCTTTAAATACCTTTAAAAACATAGTCTACATATTGCTTTAGACATGTAAATTTTTTATATAAATCCATCTATTAGACAAAATACATTATTATATCTTATATATTTAATGTCATATTAATAACTTTACATTTTAATCAACACATCTCAAAGTCCATCAATTTCATTTGGCAAAAATCTAAAGCAAAATCAACCTAATATATCCAAATTACCTCATCATTAAATTGTGTTAATCTGAATAATTATTTAGCTTACATTGATTTTGTCGCTGCATTAAATCTTGTTATTTTATGTTCCTTTACAATGAATGATAGAACTAACTAACTACGCAACACAATAAATCCCTTAGCTCTTTTATAGGATTGTCATTATATAACATGAAAATAACTTAAGAAATCTATGTATAAATTAGACCTCATAATTTTTGCTACATAATTTTCTCTTCGGAGATCAAACTTACAAACAACTTCTCTAATCAATATCCCCACCATTTTTTTTCTTCTGGTGCCAAATTTAGGAATAATTTCCTTTATAAAAATTGTCAATATTTTTGTTTTCCTATAGTAGTAAATTCGGAAATTGTTTAGTTATCATGGAAAATTGCATAACAATTTGCTCTTTCCAATTAATCAAATAACAAAAATGTGCTTCAAAGCTAAAATATCCTGGAAAGTAATTTCTACTAAAGAAATAAAGAATAAATGATTTTTTACCATTAAATTTTATTACAGACCAATGATAAGTAGGGATGACAATTGGTACACTTTTAATCAAGTACCAATGGGTACTTGATTAATAAATGGACTTAGGCACCTATTTTTTTTATTGGTCAGATTCAAATATTAATAATTCAAGTATTCACACGTAGTTAGACAATTTTAGGTATGAATGTGTGTGTGTGTGTATAAATTTAAATTATAGATAGTAATTTTAATACTTATCTTAAAATTATATTTGATTTATTAGACATTGTTATGTGATAATATTTATCTTATTCATAAACTTGCATTTATGTTAATTGATGATTTTATTAATATTCGTTGATAGTTAGTTATATTTGTGTTAATTGATGTTACGAAATTCAAGTACTCATTCATCAGGGTACCAATAACTGCCACCTGATTATGTGACATATTTGGGTACTTAACAAGTATCTGTTTAGTTAACAGGTGGATATAGGTTTCAATCTTAACATTTTATATGAATATTTAGTGGGTCAAACATACAATTAGTTAAATGGGTATTGATCCAATAAGTGACAAGAACCATGGATACATGACCCATTATTATCCTGAGTGACAAGAAAACATAAAAGCATTCTCCAAATGAGTCATGTTTGTAAGATCACAATGTTTAGTCCACAAAAAAAAATGATTATAGTTTTAAAAGTTCCCATTTGGAAAGCATCATGTGCAATTAGAAAAAACTTCCTTGGTTAAGAAATGTATACAAATTAAAAGAAAATTACTAATATAAATGCATACGTGATCAGAAGCAATAAATAAAGAAAAATTTTTATGATAAACAATAAAATAAAAATGCATTACAATAAACAAAAAAAACATATTTATTACTACCACATTATTAAGATAATATTATATTAAGAATATTATAATAATATATTATAGTTACATATTTTCTACTGTAAAGAGATTAATTGCAACCTAATCGCATACAAATTAGATTAAGAGAATTTATTCAAATTAATAATAATTTCTCTCGATTAACTTTAAGATAGACATGAAATATTTAGTTTGGCAAATGGCTATTTATGAGCATTAACAAGGAAAAATGAACAATCCCATGACACTCAATTGGTGGCAAAAATGAGAAATTTGTTAGAACCCCCAGAGGTATTTTGATGTGCTGTCGAATAAGTTTAAATTAGATCCTTGTTAAATTTTAATATGTGTGTCTATGTATGCAGGGACTTAAGAGAACACATATGTATCTAATGGCTAAGAAGCATTAGGGACGGTAAACCTTAACAAAAGACACAAGCGAACGAAAAGGATGACACGGCAAAGGAGCCGACAGGCTTAATGCATTCAAGGTACGAGTTGTGGAAGAGTATTCCGACGACCCGAGAAGGACACACAGGAGCGAACCAGAAGGGCTCCGAGGGACAAGAAACCTGAAAGAAGACTGCACAAGGCACCAAGACAATGTCCGAACAACCACATGTTCATGTGACCGAGAGTTATCCAAGTGATTGGAGAAGGTGAAGCAGCAAATGGGCAAGTCTAAGGTTGACCATTTCTAAGCAACCGAGCAACCAGAAAAACTCAAGGCGACTGAGGAGGACCCAATGAGTCATCCAGAATCGTTGTAGAAACAGATCAAAACAGCCACATTAGCAAGCCTCTAAGCGACCAGAGAGCCAAGAAGGGGTTGAGTTATCCAGAGTTGTTGTTAAGCCCTTATCGAAGTGAATAATGCCTATGGGCACGTCAGCATTGTCCAAGCAACCGAAGAGGATTTGATCAATCGGAGATGCCACGTCAACACAATAATTAGATCGAGTTGAAAGCTATAAATAGGACTAAAGCTCGAATAACAAAAAAAAAAAATATATAACACACTTGTATTGATTTTTCAGTTCTGTTTTATTTTGCTCTTGTGCTCAACCATTATAAGAGGCTTCTTTATCTCCGGATCATTTCCAAAGAAGGAGCATTCATCATTCATGGAGCATTCATCATTCTTGGACTAACAAGCCTAGGGTTTTAACCAAGTAATCTCTAGTGACATCTTTCCTTTTTTGTGTTCATTTTACTTTTAATGTGTGTGTCCTTGTTAGTTAGTTAGTTAGCAAGATAAATAGTTGTTTAATTTGCAAGGCATTATTCACCCCTCCGCTCTAGCAATCTGAACCGCTTCCATCGCACAACAAAAGTTTTAAAAAAAAAACTCTCTTTGTGATTGTTTACAAGGATTCAAGATAGATTAACAAAAAATTCACTCGATCTGCCCAGCTTTCAAAATCTTCTTCAACAAAATTTTGCACCCACTTTGACCAGTTTTGATTATTTTAAACTATTTTTCAATGAAATGAAACTCATTTCTATAAGTAATATCTTTGACTTTTTAAAAGAAAAACTTCTTTAACAATTTTATGAGATAATCAATTTCTTGAGAAAGAATAAAACAACCTTAGCCAATATTGTTCATTTCAATTGATATGTATTGGTATGACCTTGGCAAGCATGGGTCTCTAAATGGGACATGTTTGCAACACCACAATGTATAGTTTGCAAAGTGATCATGGTTCTGAAAAGCCCCCACTTATATTACAGATTTGATCACCAAAATAAACGTTTAAGGAGATTGAATAATGGCGCATATGACCACATATGGTATGGTATACGTGCTTTGCGTGTGCAGATAAAAAAATAATAATTGATTAATTTAGACGAATTCAAAACGGAAAAAGACAAAATGAACTAAATACTGAAATTACCATTATAAAGTACATATAGGCTATACAATGGGTCAATCACATATTGTTTACATATGTAATAATGTGATTTTTAAACCTGAGAATTAGAGAGAAATTAAATACTTACCTTGACAAGCAAATAGATATTTCACAACGCTATTGTAAAATCATCATCTACACCTCTCTTAATGTTGACATTAAGACTTGATAATATCAAGGTGATTGCATTGAGAAAGGATAATGCAACAACCATAATAGGCAAAAAGAAAAGTGGAAGAGGACTTTGACATGGCATGATTTCTTAATCAATTTTGATATCAGCCTTATTGTTTTATGTCTAAATGAAACATGTTATTACCTACTTAGATGAGAGATCTAACCCCTTTAATTGTCTCATTAACTTGCCAAACTCGACCACTTGCCTAAAATATTAACTAAAATTAATAACAACTCTTTCATCTTAAGCTTATAATATAATTTATAATGTGGGACTAATTATGAGGGTTTCATGATGTCTCTCACTATGTCTTAACATAAATCCAAGCTCCAACTTATAGCCTAAAATAATCCTTAATCGATAGCATGCAAGGCACAATGATGATTATACCGTCTCACATGTGGCCCATTCCAACATCACACCATGCAGCGCTTTAATACCTAATGTCATGACTTGCTTAATAAGAGAACCAATTCATTAGTTTACCAAACCCAACTAGTGGTTCAAATGTTTAAGCTCAAGATAACGATGAATTCTGACATTAAATTAAATTTCATAATACAATTTATATTGTGGAACCAAACTTGGGGTGTTGCATAAACTTAGGGGGCGCTTGGTATAAATTTGGCAATGGGAATGGTAATGGGGTTGATTGAGGGGTGTATGGGTTTAGTGATAACCTAGTGGGGGGTGGGTTATGAAATCAAGGGTATCATATCCTTATTTTGATTCCGATTCCCGTATACCAAGCATCATCAATGGAAATGAAATAGATTTCATTCCCATTCCCACCTTCTAAACCCGCTTACCAAGCGCCCCCTTACTATTCTTATCCCTTATTGGGTGTCAACTCTGCCTTGGTTGGTATTCACCTGATGTCTTAACATGACAAGACTTTCCTCTCTTTTATCATTGACTCTGAGATTCTATTTCCTAACCTATTTACTGTTATTGAAATAGGAAATTTATTCTTTTTTATAATAGCGTTGACTTAAATTTGATCTAATGAATTTAATTTAATGGTATAACAAGTTAGATTTACTTTACTGATTCAATTTAAAATTTTCTTTCTTTTCTTCAGAATCCCATTTAATAAAATTCATATAATGAGTCATATTGAGTCAAATTAAATCGTTATGGTTCATTGACCTTAAAATTCAAATGTATACATATGAAATACATGCTAGATATTCACTCCTATGTTTGATTTACTAGAAGTTTAATTCAAGCAAGCTCCGTTAGACCACAATAATTATTAATTATACCAATCAAATGAACAAACGATTAAAATAGATTAAAAATTCATCAAAAATAGAAATTTTACAACAAATCATAAGTGTAATTAATATTGTTATGTTGAATTCTTGCATACAGACTGAATAAGATCTTAACCTAATATTGGGTGTACATTCAGAAATCTAACAAATAAATATAATATTCACAATAAAAATGATATAAAGTTTTACAAAGAATTCTGACAAAATCAATGTAAAATCCACAATTAAATAGTTTCTTAATGTGAAATTTTATAAAGTAACTTTACATTCATAGACATTATAACAGTGTATTTTTGAAAGAAAAAAATAACTAAATAGTTTCTTAATGTGAAATTTTTTAAAGTGAGAAATTTTACATGCACAGACATTATAAGAAAGCAAGAAACTTTACAAGCATTGACATTATAACAATGCGCTTTTGAAAGTAAAAATAATTAAACAGTTTCTTAAAGTGAAATTTTATAAAGTAAGAAACCTTACAAGCATGGACATTATAACAGTGTGCTTTTGAAAAAAAAAATAATTAATTAAATAGTTGAATTAGTAAATAGGTATTAAAAACCACCGACCAGTTAAATAATATTTCCATATAATTACATAATTAAGAGAATTTTTACAAAAAAGAATTAAACAAATAAATCTAAAATGATTGCCAAAGACTTGATGCTTAGTAGATATTAGACGTGATAATTAAAATTTTTTTAAAAAAATAGTAAGTAGAAGAAGAAATGGAAGTTTATTTCAATTGATTAAGTTTTATAACATTTTGGCCCTTCACTATACGAGCAAATGATACAGTTTGTAGAATAGTTTGAAGTTACAGAAAAACATAAACAAGAGGAAAAACAATAGATGCAAAAAAGGCGATGACGCTCGCCCCAGAGGAAAAACAATAGAGATTAGAAGGGCAGAGGTTGGGATCACTTCGGAATAATTTTTCTTGAAAAATAAATAATTGATGTTAAGCCAAAAGCTAGCACTCTCAGAAATATGAAATAGAATCACACAAACAATAAAGTTGATAAAATTAAGAAAACGAATAAAATAATTTCATTGGTTAAAATTCCAGTACCTGAACGAGTATAATATTTAAGTAGAGGAGAAAAATATACTATCAAATAAGAAGATTCAAGTAACAAGCTACACACGGAAAATCTTGAAGTATCAAGAAACAGATTAAGATCACTTACTAGTTCTGCATGTTCGAAAAAGCAATAAAAGTAGACCTAGTAACGCATTCTAACACGAGTAAAAGGAATAATATCTCACAGTGACAGGGCGCTCGGGCAGCTGCATGCAGAAGGAGCAGTTAAACTTCTCGTCAAGCAAGTCCAGAACACTTCCAATCTCTTTCCCTCTACTCGCCTTCTGGCCCTCTTCTTCCTCCTCGTCGCTCTCCGCTACGGCGGCCTTACCTCCACCGACGAGGGCCTGCCTCCGCCTGGCCTTCTCTGCCTCCGTCAGCATTTGGTCGGCGTCAATGGCCCTTATTCCAGCGATGAGTTCGGCGTTGCCGCTAACGGGAGCAGCGGTGAGGCCCTCCTCGGGAGGGTTACAGTCGGGGCAAAGCCACTGCGCGACGACGGCCATGGACTCAGGCGGCTTGGAGAGGCACTGCGCGTGCCACGGCGAGACGCAGGTGCGGCAGAGCACGAGCTCCGCCTCAGGGGGAGCCACCTTGCAGACCATGCAGACGCCATCGCCGTCGCAGGGGAGATCGAGCGTCATCGGTGGGTTCGGAATGGGGGCGGGGGAAGAGGAAGGTTAGGGTTTGGGGAAGAAGGATCTGGAATTCGCCGAGTGATTAATTATAGAGAACTAAAAGCGCGGGATTTCTGAAAAGGGGGAGGGAGTTTGAAATTTGTTTTCCCTTTCTTTGAATAAGCGGAGGAAATGAGTGGACCGTTGCGACTATGCTAACTCACGGTCCGGCCATTTAGGGGGAAACAAAAATACGAGAGTATCGTTCGTTTCCGACACGTCTAGTGGTACGCGGCCGGTGTGAAGGGACCTTCTGCGGAATCACGTGAGAAACGCATGAGCCGTCCGGTGGAAGAGGAAAGGGATTGATCCCGGCCGGTCATCACCAAATCAATTCAACCGTCGCGGTCAATCTCGCTTTAATTTAAGGAAAAATGGATGAAAACTCTCCAATTTAAAAATGAGTTTTGCATATAGTCCCTGTCTCAGAAAATTTCTGCATGCACTATACGATATAATTGATAAGATAATTTTGTATGTTATTTTTTTATCAGAATAAAATATAAAAATTTAGTATGGATTATAAATATTTGAGTATAAATTATTTGAGATTTAGTGTTAATTTATAAAATTTGAGTATTATTTGAAAAAACTTGAGTATGCATTGTTTCAGTATATAATAAAATTTTCAATATGTATTATAAAAATTTTAGTATGAATTGATTTAGATTAAATATTATTTGAAGAAATTTAAATATAAAATTTAAAATTTGAGCACGTGAGGTTGCATCAAGATCATGATGGAGGGGTCACCACATCAAAATCTTCACGGGAGTAGTCACCGAAACTTTATACTCAAATTTCTTAAATTAATACTTAATCGAAACAATTTATACTCAAATTTTATGATATGTACTGAATTTTTACTTTTTTATATTGATAAAAAAAATAATATACAAAACCATCTTATAAATCACATCAGGGAATGCATGTAAAGATTTTCTGAGATGGAGATTGCATTCAAAGTTCACTTTTAGATTGAGGAGCTTTCTCCGAATAATTCTTAATTTAAATTTTTTTGGGGAGAGAAGTCCCAACAACACTGTATGTAAAAGGGCGAAACGTTCGCCCCTAGCGCCCCCGCCAGTTTGCCCCAGGACCAACACGGAGGAGGTAAATCACGGTTATCACTGGTGTGGTGAGACACCTGGGGTCGAGAGAATTAATGCCAGTAGACCAGGATTTTATCCCGGTACGCAACTGACGACCCTCGAACCTGAGACCTCCATGTAAATGGCCAAGTACCTTACCATCCGATCCAGCCCGTGAGGGTGAAGTCCCAACAACACTGGTTTCTATTATAGGTTGCTCCTGTTATCAAATTCCATCTCAATTTCACTTGGTTCGATCTATCTATAATTCAGAAGAACGAGACATCATTGCTACTCCAATTATCTAAATTTATGCATCCTTCAAAACTAAGTTCCAGATAATATAATCTTAATACCTCTCAGCTCTAATATTTTAGTTTGGGCAGAAGGAATGGTGTCATCTGCATACTAAATACATGTAGCCTTACTGAACCAGCACAATTGAAAATCACATAACAAAATGAGGTTATACCTACGGAGGATGAGGCGATAGCAACAATATCAATCTCATCTATGAATGCTCTCTACTTCTCTATATTGAACTATTCGGATTAAGGTTGTTGCTATTCTCATCATTGAAAATGTGACCACTTCGTTGATGATTATGACTCAATTTTTTCTTGATAGAATTCTTTACTTCTTCTTCCTTCTTATCAACAAAGGAAATCAAATCCTTGATGCTTGGTAAACGCATTGGACGCTTCAAGCTGCGTTGTGGTTCAAGCTCGGCATCCTCGTCTTGACTACTATACCTGCTATATTGGCAAAATATTCTCATGAAGAACGCACCGAGAGCCACCAAACAAGCAAGGCCGCAAATGAGAAAAAGACCCCAGAAGCTCCGGAGGCTGAGCCGGCTGGCATCGATCTCACTTTCTTGCGAGCTACACCCTGCGTGCTGTAACCATTTGTCATGGATCCTCTGGAGATCACCATTTTCCGAGAGTGCCAAGATCGCCGTGGATAACTCAATTGCAAGCGGTGAATCTCTTTGAAAGGCCTGTTGAGCAGAAATGATGATTCTCATTAACACAGTAATAGACTTGATGCAGAAATGGAGCATCTCAACACTTACAAATCCCCATCCATTTTTTGTGAACTCTTGGCCTGCTGGCCTATACTTGCAATTGTTGGACATGAAGAGTTCCGCGTAGGCAAACTCATCGACTATCGCAGCAACACCTCCATTTTTGGGGCCAAGCTCAAGAGCTCTTTCATAAGCTTCAGGGTCATTCAAGGGCACTAGCCGGGATTCAGCGATATTAAGCTCTTCCATCATATAATTTTTCGCAAACGACCCTGCCTGATATCCGATTGGATCTGAACTAGAGATCAAACTATCAAGTCCATGGATACCCGATGAGAGTTGCTGAACCGTGAGGATGGATGTTAAGCTTGCAGTGTAGCTAGAATTTATTATCAACACCACGAAAAGCCAAATGATCAGCACAAACCTCCCTAGGGTGCTCACAGTGTTCTCTCCTGGCAGTACACAATCGATATTAGAAATGCATGTTCAAAATGTCAGGTCGTTAAGTGAATCATACATAATATTTTTACTCACTGTGAGTAAAGAACATTGTGGAGAAACTAAACCTGCAAAACATAATTTTACTTGAGCATCATATCAAACAAGTCACACGGATAATATTACGGCATTCACTGACCAAAACATCGTCACGAGTTGTTGTCTTGGTGATCCACGGAAATCGGTATTTGAACGATGCTCGAGAATCCAAACTACGGCTCCCACAAAAAGGAAGAAAGTCCCTGTCACACACCACATCTGTGCTGAAAAAGGTTTTAGGAAAACCCAAGGACTGGAAGATCTCTCTTTGACTGGTGCAACAATGACGAGGCCGGATTCTATATATGGCTGTGTAAAATCTACCATCCTTGTCCTATTCGTCACGATTGATATATCCCCAACAGCTGCATCAAAGTACTAAAGAGCATACTGATAAGTTGCATGATTACAGAAAGTGCTTCAAACTGAACTTGTAATATGCGAAGATACGTACATTTTCATAAACCTTTTCCACTAGATCATCGTAGTTAGGATTTTTAATGCCGTCTCCAAACAGAATAAATGAATATGGAACAGGATACGGCAACAAGTTGATCGCGGCTTTAAACACATCAATACAGTATCCATGTACACCATCAGGGTTACTATCTTTTGATATGAATTCCTTAAAACCTGCACGATAAGGAACTCCAATCCGTATCGGCTTCCCGTTGTTTGGGAACACCCAACCTCGAGGCTTTGTTGTGGTCTCACCTGGCCAAATGGCATTGTAGAGTAGTTGGTTACTGGTGGATGCATTCAGCGATTTGTCATAGAGAACTTCAGGAACAACAACTGAAAAGCCAGAGTAATTAGACCAGAATCCGAGTGTTCGTAGACCTGTCCCTCCAATATTGAGTATTTCATAAGCCGGATGGATTAGATTGCCCTCAGAATCAAATTGAACTTGACCAGTCAAACCTGTGAAGTTGGTTAGCAGCAGTTTCTTGCGAAGTTGTTCACCACCATCAAAGTACTTGAGTGAAGCCAAATGCAGCGAGCTTCCATTTGTATCATGCAATCTCGGATCATCAGAGAAAGAAAATGTCTCTCCTTCTCGGAGGAACTGGTCAATGGCATGAGCAAGTAGCCAAACAGAATCATAAGCATACAAGGCATAAGTATTCAAGCTTGAACTTGCCTTCCCACTCCTAACTATCTGACTCCATCTGGTCACAAATGCTCTCTTCAGATCAGAATCTGCCGTATGCTGACGAAAAACAATGACCCCTTGTATAAGGTTCATGGTGTCAAAATTTGGAGGATAAGTTGAGTCTAAAACTGAAGCAAGCCAATCCGAAGCAATCCACACATAACCACTGCCCATCATTCCTAGAGATTTTGCTAACGAAAAGACTGTGAGACCGGAATCCGGGTTTACATGTACAACATAAACCCTGGATTCCATGAGATTTATTTGCACCAAAACGTCCTTGATCATGGTTGCATCAGCATGTGGAGGAAAGGCTGCTTTGTAGGAGATCTTAGAGCGTTTAGTTGCTAGAGCATCATCTAATGCGGTTATTCCACCTCTACCATAATCATCATCCACGAAAATGGCAATGACTTCTCTCCAACCATAGTTGCTAATTAGATCAGCTATTCCATTCATCTGGAAGAAGTCACTCTGTGTTGTACGAATCAAGTAAGGGTACTGCAGCGAAGACAGAGCTGGGTCTGTGGCGGCAAACGTGAGCAAAGGTACATGGAGTTCATTGACAGCGTGAGATATAACGTGAGCAATCCCAGAGGATTGTGGTCCGATTATGGAAACCACTTTCTTCTGCATTAGCTGCAATGCTGCAATAGCAAGAGATTTAATTGCTTGTCAAAGACATCCGTGATTATCATCCTGCAAAATCATCAATTGAAACAGAGGATATATAGTTGTTTTAATTTATCAAAAAGAAAGGCAGTTCCACTGACCCTCGATGGTTCCCAGAAAGCCACTGCAATTTGTGTCTTGCGCCAGCAACTTGAGCGTCGTCCGGGCGAGAACGCTCGAGTTCCTGTTCACGTCGTCCACGGCGAGCTCAATCGCCAACCTCGCGGCCCTCCCGATGTAGGAGTTAAAGGCGAAGAGGGCGCCTATGCTGATCTCGGTCGGCCTGGTGGTGGAATTTGTGCTGTTGTCGCTTGCAGCCATGGCGATAGTCGCAGTGACGCAAAACCACAGAGCAAGTTGAGAGCTCGAACTCATTTTGAACCAAAAAAAATTGAGAACGACCGAGACTCAACTGGGAAGTAGTCAAGTCATCAAATAATTTAGGAGAATGACATGCACAGTAAATAATTTAATATTTTATATATAGTGATCCCGACAGATTCATCATATCCCCAAGATATAATTTGATTCGGGACGTCAGTCGGAGGCCCCCGATGGTGTCCGAGCGATAATCAGATGTGTGTATATAAAGTGTCACGTCGTTTACTGAACGTTTCATTGAAAATTGAGAACGACGGAGACCCAACTTGGAAGTAGTCGGCATATACGTCGTCGACATAATACCATTAGGCAGTTGATCTCGAACAGAGTGATTACAATCGTTTATGTCAAATCTAAGGATAATTTGGTAGATCCCCTAATGAAAGAGCCAAATCGAGATAAGTATATTGCTCATCAAGAGAAATGAGATTAAAAATCTAAAAATGACGGTAGCGGTAACCCAACATTGTTGACTGAAGATCCCAAGATCTTGGTTCAATGGGACAACGAAGTTACAGAAGTTGTGTAACAGCACAAAAGAAATAATTATCTCTGTTATCCCAATCCTAGGATGATTTGGTGTTGTCCTACCACATGTGGTAAGGATAAGCTTATGCTTTTAATGATTTATATACCTTTAAGGTGGAGTATGATAGTATACTCTTGATAGAAGTGTCGCCTATGTGAGTGTGAAGACAGATCCCTTCAATGAAACACTCATGAATCCAAGATGGTGTCCATAATCGAAACAGAACCAACCATGAGAACCAAAAGTGAGTGAGATAAGTCTCTGTGTGGGTAATTATCTGAGTATTCACCAACAACTGAACAGTTCAAGACATCACGTTTGTTGGTGCAATCTTGGTTAGGTCAGGGTTGACCTAGTTTGACAAAGCTCAGGTGAGCTTGAGTCTAGCAAGCTCGGGTGAGCTTGAGGTGTATGTTTCGATGTTTGATAATGATGTTTGAGTGGTCATGATGTGTGAGTCAAGTGGGTCAAGGTTGACTGGAGACTTGGCATGGGAAAAGACCTAGTGGGACTAGGCACACCTAGTGGGACTAGGTGAAGTCCAGGTGGATCGGGGAGATCGCACGCTGGCATGGAAAAAGACCTAGTGGGACTAGGCACACCTAGTGGGACTAGGTGAAGTCCAGGTAGATCGGGGAGATCGCACGCTGGCAAGGGAAAAGACCTAGTGGGACTAGGTGAAGTCCAGATGGATCGGGGAGATTGCATGCTGGCAAGGTGGAAGTCTACCGAGAGACTAGACCTAACTCGAGGGTTAGGCGAATCTGGTTGGGAACCAGGTCAAGTCCGAGCTGGGAGCTAGGCAGTAAAAATCCAGGTCGGTCAACGGGGTTGACTGGATACTTGGTAGGGGATCCTAGACTTGTGGGAGCAAGTTAGGTTGGACTCAATCGATTGGGTAATCGATTGAGTGAATCGATCAGTGGATCGATTAAGGAAGTTTTTGCGAGAGGACAGAGGGTGGCTGAATCGATTGGGTAATCGATTCAGCCTTCCCTTAATCGATTGGTCAATCGATTAAGGTGTCTCTTGATCGATTGGGGTAATCGATCACAGAGTTTGCGCGAGAGAACAGAGAAGCTCTGAATCGATTGGGTAATCGATTCAGGGCACGGGTAATCGATTGGCTAATCGATTACCGTTCGAAAACTAGCCGTTGAACGGCTAAATCCTACGTCGTAATCGATTGGGTAATCGATTACCAAACCCTAGGTGTCGGGTATAAGGTCTTTCGCGCAGGTTTGAAGGAGTAGCTCTTCTCCTATTCTTCTCCTCCTTCGGTGCCATCTCAAGGGAAGTCTTGGAGGACATTGCTGCTGCAATTCCAAGGTTCTAGAGGCAACCACAAGCTTGAAGATAGCAAGAGTAGCAAAGAGAGCTTAAACATTGTAAATCTTGTAAGATTTTGTATTGTATTTTGCTTCCTTTTTGTTGTATCTTCTTGTAAGCTTGTAACAGGTTTCTCCACCTCAAGAAGGAGACTTTCATAGTGCATGAGAGTGTGAGGAGAGTGGATCCTTGGATTAGTCACCCGACCGGGGTGGATACCAAGTAAATCCTTGTGTTAGCGATTGCTTGAAGTCTTCCGCCGCAACAAATCATCTACAAGCGAATCGAAGCTAATCACCCCCCCTCTAGCTCGCCAATCGGTCCCAACAACATTCAGTATGCTCGATAGCATTCCACTACGGAAGGTTCAAAGCCACAAACTATCTTTCTCGATACATTGACTTATCGATTGAACTATTGTAAAGTGTTAGCATGCATACATGCAATACATGCATTAATTTTCATTCATGTGGGGGATTGTTAGATACGATTTTACAAAGTAAAATTTTGATATCATCGATCGTTGAAAGTCAACTTTGACTTCAAAATCGAAATCTACGTTTCGCGTAAATAAATCTGGAATATTTATTTGCTCAAAATCGATTAAGAGTGAATGAGAAATTAATAGTTAAAGATATACTCAAATGAACATTAAGGAAAAAGATTGGACTTTAGTTACACATTCCTAACCGACGAGAGCCAGTGTTTCCTTATATGTGCTCCTATGCTAATGTTGTTAATACAAAAGCACAAGAGTTCTCTACCCTTGGGCAAGCAGATACTCGCACCTGCGAGCCCGCCACCCGTCACGCGCGCGCGCGCGCACGTGCGCAACGGTCGCAACGGTCGCAACGGGCGCAATGGGCGCTTTGTTGGCGCACGTGGAGCTTTAATTTATGCTCCACGTGGCGATGACGTGTCATGATCAAGTGGCGCCACGTGGCATGTCGGTGGCGAGGCAGTGCCTGTGTGGCATGTGACTATGTAGAGAACGATGACTGGATTGGGCGAATAGATGGTGGTCGTCGGATCAAAGATATGAAGCGTCAAATTCGAATCTGACTGTGAAGAGGGAGGATGGATCTGAAGAGTTATAACCCTTCAGATCAAGGGACAAGATTAAAATTTTTTTAAAGGATTATACCCTTTTGTTATAAACGGTCCAGATCTCTCCGAACCAAAAGGTACTTACCTCTTCACTCAATATAAACAGATCTTTCTACTTGATTATTTCATTTATTCAAACATTGTAATCTAAAAACATTCACACTCATTTATCTTATGCATCAAGAGTCCAAAAAACCTACGAAAAGGTTCGTCGGTCTCGGAATTTTAAGTGCTACTATTTCGAGACGACGTCGTTATATCTTGAAAATGAATTGCTGCTATCCGTGAGCACTAATAGCAGAACAATATCGTTTTACGGAGATAATGTCGAACACTAGCCTCGACGTAAACCAATCAGTTTGTTTCCTCCGAAAGTAATTTTTCGGAAGATCCGACGATCGTAAATCGACTAAGTCAAATATCGAGAAGATACATATCAGCTACCAATATTTCTTTCATATTAATTCTAAAATATATTGATGAAGATGTTAAAAATAAACGAATTCACCTTGTTACTTTCCATGAAATGAGGTCCATAGTCGGTATTTACTATTTGGATTATTGTCGCAAGTGGCAATTATGTTATATGTCCTTCCAACAAAAACATTGAAATGGATCTGCCGACAACCACCGTTAACTGTAGGACAATCAATTAAATATACACCTCAGCCATCAACTACTACATGACGCAACGGTCGTGGGACAATGACAAAAAATTTTATATTATGTGTAAAAAATCTTTCTTATCACTCTCTTATTTCTTAGTTATCATAATTTCTCATGTGTAAAAACTCTTTTTTATCACTCACTTTCTTAGTTATCATAAATTTTCTTTTCCGTATTAATTATGAAATAGACTGACAGAGCACTTAAGGTGAACATTTCATCTTTACCACCACGTAACACAACGTAATTCAAGTGAGCATGTATCGGTCAGGGGAATTAGAGTTCTAAATAGATTATTTTTTTTGCATATCAATAATATAAAATTTTATTAAAATATTTTCAATAGTGAAATTTTAAATACGTTCTTTTTTTGGATGCAGTTCATTACATGTAATTATATGATTCCATATATATTACCACAATTTCAAGACAAAACAATCTGCTTGAATTTTTATTACTATTCTTACATTACAAATCTCAAATTCTACATGTATAATAGTGAAATTTTTATTACTTTCTTGGATAAGAAAAGCCGAGGTATTTTAGTGTTAGACGGTCTTCCTATTTAGTTTGTTTATCAAATAAATTTAAAATATAATTGTTGGTATTTCGGTTGATTTGATGTGATCAATCAAGTTAGGTTATGTTCTATTGTGATTTTAATCCCTTTGTCTAAGTACGCAGGAACTTAGGAGTAGAGAAAGTTGAATGTAAAATGCAGTGGACGAGAAGGATTGTACGGAAAAGTAAGCCGATGGGTTCGGTGCATCCGAGAAACGCGGAAGCTAAGAAAGAGTACGCCAGTGGAACGAGAAGGATGTGTACGACGTTCGAGGGATGAGAAGCCAGAAGATAGATGCTCGAGGAGCAAAAGACTGGAGTCGGGTTTGGGTGAGCCTAATTCCGATTGATCAGAAATCACTTAAGAAGATCCATTGGAGACTGGTCAGCAAATTGCTAACCAAAAGTCATTCGGGCGCGCCTATACTTACAGACATCCGAGAGTAGATTTTATCCACCAGCTAGTCGTTCGCGAAAGTTGCACATCGGATAATGCATAAGCTACGTGTCAGACACCCTCAACCACTCAGGCGCCCCTATAATGTCATATCAGCATTCGGATAGAATTGAGCGGGACTATAAATAAACTCCCAGAGTTCAGTTTCAAATGATCAATCAACTGTAATCAAATTTCTAATAATTCTTATAGCTTTTATCTTATGATACAAAGTCTGTAAAAGGTTACTCCGTCAGAAAGAGATTCTAATAGTGAACTTCAATCGTCTTTGATAGCAATCACCCAGATTGCAATCAAGTAATTTTTTTTATATTTTAGTAATTTTATTAGTTCAATTCAATTAATTAATTTATGTTTATTTTAAATTATTATTATAATTAATTTAGAATTTTTATGAGCTATAAAAAAATCTATTTCATTTTAGAGGAAAAATTCACCTCTATTATCAGTCCACATCCATCCGACAACAACTTATACACACGCAGAAGTCAATTTTTTTAAATATTCATTTCATTTAAGATTTAAACTTTAATCTTTTTATTCACCTACGTGTTTTTTTTACCATTGCATCACCCACATGAGAGTCATTGACATGAAATAATTTGAATAGTTCATTATTTTAAATCAAAAAATATTAAGGGTAATGTGGAAGTGGCCGTCCGATCCTATAACAAATTTTCATTGATCGTCAAAATAAATTAAAAAAATACTCATGATGGACGATCCAAAAGTCATAGTCTCAAGATTCGTATCCTATTTAGAGAAAATTTTTTTATATAAAATACGTCATAGTATGGACTCATGATTGGTGTCCCATTTTAAAAAAAAAATTTATAAAATACGTCATAGTTCGGAAGTGAATCGTGAATAGCTGAGATAATAATGTTCGGAAGTGAATCGTGAATAGCTAAGATAATACTATACCATAACAGAGGAACTCATTATTTTAAGAGTAATGATAGGGACACTGAATTTGGGATAGTGAATGGGACAGTGAATGACGTGGCAATTATTGTGCACACGTCCGATCGTCGATCGGACACTACCGGCGGCCTTCGGCCGCCGCCCCGAACCAAACTATACCCTGGGGGGCACGGTGAACCTGTCGGGGATCGCCGCAATTGCGATCTCGCATCATTGACCGTCGATTTCGATAGGTTCATCGTTGCCGGCGATCCTGACGAGTTCACCGTCCTCCGAAGGTATACTTTGATTCAGGACGATAATCAGAGGCCATCGGTGGTGTCCGATCGACGAACGGACATGTACACATTAATTGCACGTCATTCACTGTCACATTTACTGTCCCAAATTCACTGTTCCAGTCATTACTCTTATTTTAAATCAAGACACCGAGGCTGAAGAGTCATTAATTCGCTGCACGAGTTTAGACACCACCAAACCAATCGCAATGTTCATGGACAACGACTCAAACTCATGAAATTCGATTTCCAATTTGATATTAATGAGGCCTCCGCCAATTTAAATTAGAGTTATAAGCAACGTTCAAGAACGATTTAATAAAAAATTATTTAGGTTGGTTCAATATACATAATAATATTAATTAAATGAGACAACTTAAACAACTTAAGTTTAATGAAAGGGGACGTTTCGATGGTGGGGCTATAAAAAATTTATCCATTTCAATTTTGATATATGCCTGTGAGGTTCGAGGTTTGAATCTTCATAGTAACAAATACATCTCTTTTGCTGGTGGAAAATTTCCGCGAGGTCGGGCCGATCACCCAAGGTTGGAAAAACTTCGTTAATTATTTGATTCCTAATTTATTTTTTACCTCGGGGTTATGGTGCAGTGGTAGGACGACTAGTTGTTAACACAGGCATCCGCAGTTCGATCCCAGCTACGACGTATTTGCAGGAATTTTTCCTCTAAATGGGCGCATGAATCTTGGGACACTGAACTTCTAGACTGCCCACCGCGAGCACTTCCTGATTTACCCTGGCGGTCGGTGGGAAACTTCCGTGAGGCCGGGCCGGTCGCCCGAGGTTAGAAAAACCTCGTTAATTATTTTTTTTTGGCCGGTGGAAAATTTCTGTGAAACCGGGTTGATCGCCCGAGGTTAAAAAAATCTCGTTAATTATATATATATATATCCAACTTATTAATATTTATCAACAAAGATTGTGATCTTTCATGAACCATATTTACAAACAAAATTTATGAATTATCTGTATAATAAAGTTCTTATCAAATTTATAAATAGATAAATAAGCTCTCAAAACAAACAAACAAGCTAATAAAATCAACCTCACTAACTAACAAAACAAGTTTTGAAATATAAAAAATTTAAAACAATCAAACAGGGAGTTCAATAGTATTTAAACGAATTAAATTCAAACTTGAACCAAGCTAAGTCAATAACTTAGGGGGCGTTTGGTTTAAATTTATTAATCGGAATGGTAATGGGATTCATTGAGGGGTCAATAGGAATGGGAATCATGATTCCATTAGTAGTGTTTGGTTCAAATCCTGGAATGAAAATTATTGTCATTGATGATGTTTGGTTCAGTTTAACTTTAGTAATGAGAATCCATAAAAATGTAGAGAGAGAAAGTAATATAGAAAATATTGAGAAAAAGTAAAAAATAAAGATAAATAAATTATAATAAGAGGGGTAGAGAGAGAAAGTGATATTGAAATTATATAGAGAGAAAACGAGATGAGAGGGTAGAGAGAGAAAGGGATATAGAAAATGTAGAGAGAGAAAGTGATATATGAAATATACAGAAAAAATTATAAATTATGATAAGAGAGGTAGAGAGAGAAAGTGATTAATAAAATATACAGAGAGAGAATGAGATGAGAAAGATAGAGAGAGAAAGTGATATAGTAAATATTGAGAGAGAAAATGTTATAGAAAATATAGAGAAAAAGTGATATAGAAAATATATATAGTGAGAAAATGAGATGAGAGAGGTAGAGAGAGAGTGATATAAAAAATACAGAGAGAGAAAGTAATATAGAAAATATAGAGAAAAAGTAAAAATAAAGATAGATAAATTATAATAAGATGGGTAGAGAGAGAAAGTGATATTGAAATTATATAGAGAGAAAGTGAGATGAGAAGGTAGAGAGAGAAAGTGATATAGAAAATGTAGAGAGAGAAAGTGATATATGAAATATACAAAAAATTGATAAATAAAGATAAATAAATTATGATAAGAGAGGTAGAGAGAGAAAGTGATTAACAAAATATATAGAGAGAGAATGAGATGAGAAAGATAGAGAGAGAAAGTGATATAGAGAATGTAGAGAGAGAAAGTGATATAGAAAATATAGAGAAAAGTGATATAGAAAATATAAAAAAAAGTGAAAAATTAAGATAGATAAATTATAATATGAGAGGTAGAGAGAGAAAGTAATATTGAAAATAAATAAAGAGAAAATGAGATAGAAAGGTAGAGAGAGAAAATAATAGAAAATGTAGAGAGAGAAAAGAATAAATATGTAGAGAGAAATTTTAAAATGTAGAGAGAGAAAGTAAAATGGGATAATATAAAATGAAATAGTAAAATGAAATATAAAAAATAAAAAAGGAGTGTTTTGGATATATGAAAAGGAAGGAATGATTGAGGAATTTGATTGATGAGGGGGAGTAGGGAATGAAAATGAGGGAATGATTCCCTTATTTTCATTCCCATTGACACTTACCAAACAGTGTTAATGGGAATGATTACCATCCATTCCCATTCCCTAGTCCCTATTACCCCAAACCAAACGCCCCCTTAATTCACTTTAGGTTGAACACTATAAAATTTGGTTCACTTGGACTCCTTTATAACTCTAATTTTCTAAACAAAAGGTCTCCACTAAGATTGCCACAACTCCTACCCAAAATAGATAAATCAATCAAATAGCTAAGTAGAAATTTTCTTGCCTACATTCTCATTCAATCAATTCAGTCATCTTGCCTAAAATCAAATAGCCAAGTAGAAATTTCATTCAAATCCAATGGAGGGTGGCAAAGACTAAGAAGGAGATTTAGAAACACAGTTCTAACTAGTCCAACCTGCAATGTAAGTGTTGTTTTGTTTGTTTGCCTAACTTTTCCTTCTCCATCTCCTTCATATCAATTGTAAGCATTACATATGATTCCTGAAAACAAAAAAGTCGATATGTGCAAACTTCTAGTTGCAAATATTTCTTACTTTCAGGGACTAACAACAATGCTGAACGTTCTCTTTATTGGCCAGGCCATCAAACATACAAACTGCCAAACATAGATCCATAAGCCACACTGGTTGGAAATCGCCGCAAAGCATTTCATGACTCAATCACTGTGCCCTCTTTTCGCTATTCCCCCGACTCCATCTCAGTTCAAGCACATCGAGAACTAGTGGATGAATGCTGAATTCTCATGGAATACATATACACAAACACACATCACTCGCAGCACTCTCAGTAACTGTCAGGGAATCACCGAGAAAGTCTCCGGTAGCGGTCGGCCTTGCAGGAAGGATCTGAAGAGCACAAGGGAACGCTCCGGCTGCGAGAATGGCGCTTCGTGAGAAGCTCCTCTTATCGTTGCAAACGAGAGGATATCTCCATATGCTTGTGTCCATCCACCTACCTGTTGTTGTCGACCAAAGCAAACATGAATCCATAGTGAATTCACTCATTAACTAGGGATGTTGGAGCTTGCTAAGTGTCTACCTGTTGCCCCTCGAACCACACTCGGTAAGGAACCGTAGTTTTCAGCCCCATTTCGGTCGCTAATTTATGAACAAGGCTTCTACTCCCTGTCAAAGGGATGACAGAATCCTGATCCCCACTGTGGAAGCAACAAAACATAAGCTTCTTCTTTTGCAAAGAATTGCACACTAAATCCATTGAGCTCATCTGAAAGTATATATGGAGACGAGTTTGTTACCTATAGACCAACACCGGTATCCCTTCCCTAACAAGCGAGCCCACGAGAGTAATTGTGGGGATCTCCAAGTTGAGTAGCTCATACTGTAGAACACTGCATCCAAAACTCACAATACTTGAGGCAAAAAATTCCATAGCATCATGTTCATGGTTCATGAAGCTGAACATTAAGCTTCAATACCTGCTGCAAACAGTCCATTTGGCGACTCCGGTGAGGCGAGCATGGAGAGCATCTTGTACATCTTTCCTGTTGAGATAACTGACCGTCTCATCTTCGATGCAGACATCGATGTTCTCAGGGACTTGCTGTGACAACAATGAAACCATTTCAGAGATAGCGATCGAGAGAAGGCCAAAAGATGCTTTTAAGATTGTTCAGACATACTTGAGGACTCAGAACCAAGGATTGTGATAGAACTGATGATACACACACATCCAATGTGACATCATATTTGTCGACAAACCGACTTGTTTCCCTTGTCACTTGGCTCATCACTCTTGCACACACCGGGCTGAGAGAGCCCCTATAGTACTCGCTCACATACCGCGAATAGTTGCAAGCGGAGGTGAAGATTCTGTAGGTAGTATCCGATATCAATCCGTGAGACCAGAAAAATTCTGCTCTCGAATTGAAGTCGGTCGCGAAGTCTAGAACCGGATTACCAAGCTATGCAAAAGCAAAATGGTCATTGCCGCAAATGTGATAATCTAGGAGAGAACAACTCAAATGTGACTTACAGCGATTCCTTTGAGATTGAAGATCTTTGCCTTCTTGTTGAATTCAACCATGAGCTGTGCTAGTTGTGGAACATAATGCCCTGATGATAACAACATAAAGAAGCTCATTCCAAAGAAGATCAAAGGAAGGGAAGAGCATTCATTACCCACCTGCATAACTCTCTCCAGTAATGTACAAGTCCCTGTTTCGATATCGAGGGAACTTCTCGAACCAGCGTTGAAGGAAGATTAAGTTGTCTCTGGCTGTAGAAAGCAAAAGCACAATGAGTGGAACAGCACTCATTGAAATCGAGTGACCTAGGAACATGCTCATGGTACCTGTCATCTTATCATCCACACTCTCATAGTAGGAAGAATCACTGGAGTAGGAGAATCCAACACCAGCTGGGGCCTCCAAGTACAACATATTTGCCTCTGAAGAAGATAGCAAATAGGGTTGCTGCAGATCTCTCTGAATCATAGACTAAAGCTCATAAATGAAACAATTGTTACCCTTGTTCCAGCTATACTCGTTTCGAACCAGCACTTCTCTGCTCGGCCTGAAGGGTCCATTCTCAGAGAATGCCCCAACACCAAGAGAAGAGCAACCAGGCCCTGCAAACAAAGAGCATTAAACTTCTCCGAGGGTGAAATCAGTGAAAGGAAGCAGCTTTACCTCCATTCAACCAGAGAACAAGGGGTTTCGTGGAGGGATCCGTTTCTGCTTCAGCAAAATAGTAGAAAAGAGCCCTTTTCTTCCACTGGTCCACTGTGACATAGCCTGAGAATTGCTGGAAGTCGACCTGCGGCTGGCCAGGCAGCTTGGTGATCTTATCTTGCTGCTCCAACTCGCTGGAGGAGCACACATGGGCTAGGATTGCGGCCACCACCGCCATGGCTTTCCATGACAAAGATTGCATTTTGCAAAGCCACAGTGCGAGGAGGATGAGGCAGGCTAGCTGTGAAAGGGAGGTGAAAAGCAAAGATGCGTTTATATACGAAATTGCTTAGGTGTATTGCACATAGAACTTTGATAGAGAGAGAGAAAAAACAAAGGTGTAAAGTATAAACATGATTTAGTTCTTTCTTTGTAAGCGGATGGCAGAAAAAAACAACTGGAAGTCACATGATTGACCAGTGGGAGGAGGCTCAACAATGCTCTTTGCCTAGCTTTGCTTTGCTTTGAGTTGAAGGGTAGAAAGTTGGCTTTCTGTAACTTTTTTTTCTTTCTGTAGTTGATCAGGGGATTGATGCACAGTTAAGAAACCTTGTGGTGCTTCTTGAGAAAAAGGGAGTCTTGCGCTCGTTCTGTTCCTTTCTGGTATGGCATTGAGCAGGAGAGGACACTGGACTGGCGCCGTGGCCAGGAATAAACGCTTTTCTGTGCATCGTGAGAGTTTTTGTCTGCCATCTGCAGCCAGCGAAAGAGTGGAAATCTTTGGAGAGATCAATCCATGGCACCATGATGCTCGTATACATCCTCGGCACAAATAAAGGCTTTGGTTTCAAAAGGTTGGAACCGCCAACCCAGCGGCCCCCTGGTCTCTACCCCATAAGTGTCCAGAGGGAGTAAATCACGGTGAATACTGGGCAGGCCAAGACACCCAGGCGCGAGAGATTTTTTTTTAAACAGCAGCCGAGGGACAAATAAAGGCTTTGGGGGCATTATGATGGGTGCAAATAGAGGCATCAATCACTGCAATGTGCTAATGTTGCTTATCGCTATTGTCACATGACAATTAGGCAAAAACAAGGCGAAATCGTTCGCCCCCGCATTCATCCCAAGGTCATCATGAGAGAAATAAATCACGGTCCTCGGTGTAATTAGTGTACAGTTGGGCCGAGAATTATTACACTAAATGCCCAGAGTCATATGACAATTAGGATTTACATGATAGATTGTGTAACGACCCGGCCCGTCGATCCGACTCCTCGGCCCCTTGGACGGTCACTTGACTATCATGATTCATAAACTCTAGTACATAGTCTGGATGTCTAGAGTTCAAATCCTGGGGAAGATAAAAATTTACTGGCCAAGGGTGGGAAGTTCTTGTGAGTAACGACAGTCGACGGTCGACGACCAAAGGGGTCAGGTTGTTGGGCCGCCAAAAAATAGAATTTGATCGCCCAAGGGGCCGAGGGGTCGGGTCGACGGGCCGAGTCGACGGGAAGGGTCGTTACAATAAAAAAGAGTTTATGAATCCTGGTAGTCAAGTGAGCGCTACCAGGATTCATAAACTTTAGTATTTAGTCTGAAGGTTTAGAATTCGAATCCTTAGGAAGGCAAAAATTCACTGACCGGGGGTGGGAAGTCATAGTGAGTAATGACACGGTTGGGTCAGGTTGTTGGGCCGCCAGTTGAACTGCCCAAGGGGTCGGGTCGATGGACCGAATTGTTACAGATTGATCGATAATGCGTACAATATTATATTTTGAAATTTGAGAGTCGAAATTTGACAAAGTTACCATAGTAGTCACTGTGATTTATTTTCTCCGTATTAATTTTGAGACGAATTGACGAGGAGGTTGAGATGAATCAATCTACTTTTACCACCTATTTGCCACTAATTGTCCTATAACAATTCCATTTGGATTTGTGGTAACGCACTGAAAGATGAGGAAAATAACAGGATTAGGATTTGCATTCCAAATGTGATAAACATAAGTTATGTTCTAAATTTATTTTTTTAGTTTTTGCCGTCGAAATTATAGTGTAATGGCAAGTATTTTTTTAATTAATCAGGCATTCAAGGTTAATTGTAAGTTAATTAATTTTTTTATGTAAAAAGACAATCTTAGAACGTTGACTATATAGATTATATAGGGATCAATAAAATTTTTATAGAATTAAATCGATCTTATTTAAGATTAATAAATTCCATGAGTTAGATAGAAATTAAAAAAATATATTTTAAATTTATGTAATATGTGAATAAGAACTAAGATAATTTACGATCAAAATTAATATACTAAACACTATTTATTATTTATTTATGTATTTTACATTCTGACAGTCGTACGTTTTAACTCATATCAATAATAATAATAATAATAATAATTGATTGAACTTTATTTTTATTATATTATTATTTATATTTAAATATATTTTATTTTATTTATCTTTTATTATTTTTTTTAATATATGTATTTATCTTAATTTTATATTGTATGATTAAAGCATTCATCTTCCAAGTACCTATCCGAATCATTATTGGATGACAATTTTCCCGCGGATTTGATATTCGCAAAATCCGAAACGGACGAGTTGGGAGTATTATCGGTTGGATTCGGTTCGATTTTTTAAAATCCCGAAATAGATTGGGCGGGTATGATGCTATCCCCATCCCCAACCCCCCCGATATTTTTAATAATAATAAAATATTAATAATTATTAAAATAATTTAATAATATTAATATTAAAGATGTATGAAACCTTAATGAGTATCCTCACTAGTCACTCGCTGCTCCACAAGTTGAAATCTCATTGTTTTTACACCATGCTTGGAAATTCTATTTTTTTTAACTTGGAAAAAAATGATATTTCAAGTGGGATGGGGACGGGGATGGAGATTTACTCCCGTGGGTTCGGGAACGGGATTCCCGATTAAGTAGAGGTGGGATGGGGACGGGTTTGGGATGGAGATTTACTTCGGTACGGTATGGGGATGACAAACCCATCCCCGACCCGCCCCATTGTCATCCCTAATCATTATAAATATGAATTTTGAAAAAAAATTTCTCAATAGACATAATTTCAATTTTGAAAAAAACTTTGATGCAAGGATAAAATTATTATATGATTTGAAAATCAATCTGGGACGAAAACATTCTCCAACAAAATAGGAGGACTCAGATGCAAATATCCTATTGCAAAGGAAGATAATTAACACCAAGTAAAAAAAAAATATTCTTGTACAATAAAATCCATACTGACGGGAGCTTATACACAAAAGACCCTTTTAGACATAATTTAGATTGTAATAATATTTTCATTTCTCATCCAAAATTTAAATTACACGCCATTTAAATCGAATGATTTCAAACCAGACAAATAAATAAATAAATAAATGCTTCATTTTTCCCCAAAGGGCAGGGCAGTCCTCATCTTTTGCTGCTCAGCCCTTCCTACCTAGCCAGCGGAATCTCTCACTGGCCGGCACCGTACCATTCCTAACCCAATGGCTCAGAGAGAGAGAGAGAGAGAGAGAGAGGGCCAGCGCAGCCTACGCTCCAAAACCAACCTCTGACTCAAGCAAGAAACATGCAAACAAAAACCCATTTGTCCGCGAGAATGGTGAAGCTGCTATCACCCATCCAATCACTGTTTCCATTGTGGAACGAACTCAACTCAGGGATCCATGCCAGCTGATCTCCTACCTAGCTAGCTCTCCTCCACGGGGACACACTTTTGTGGCGCCCAACGAGACTAAGCATCCAGCCGAGCCAGCAGAGAAAAGCAACCCGTCAATGGGAATGAACTGCTGCTGTTTCTGACGGTATATAGTCAATGAGCAAACATGTGATCAGCGAGCGAACGAGGCATGGAATCTAGACTCAAAGGTCGTTCGGTCTTCAGACGTTGAGTTGCCATCAGCCGCTGAGCTGCTGGTGGTGCAGCAGCAACAGCAGCAGCAGCAGCAGCAGAAGAGGAGGAAGAGGGGCTGTGCATTGCATGGCATGGCAGTTCCCGTTCCTTATGATGTGCACCATCATTATTTGTGCCCATTTGTGTTGGAGGAATATTTGCAGCAGTGATAACAACAACTTAGCTGATGCATTGGCATTGGCATTGGCATTTGAGTTTGGTTGGGGTTCCCAAAGTGCGATGACAAGAAAGAAAGAAGAAGAGGCTAAGCGACGAAGAGGGTGAGGATATGTAGGGAAGAAGCCATTCAATTGTAGTGTGGCTAGTGATTTAATTTAGAGCCTAAAAAGATCAGATAATTATGGATGGAGTTTAACCTGTGTGCATTTATTGGTGAGTGTGCCACTTTGGTGAGTAGTGTTGGTGTTGAAGCTAGCTAGGTAACTCACTTGATGGATTTGATTTCCTGTCTAGCTCTAGAAAAAAAAATGAGGGTAGTCCGTAGAGGAGGTAGCGAATTAGCTAGGTTTTCTAGCCTGCAACAACGACATTCAATTTGAGTCATTAATGTTAAAGCTTTTCACAACTTCATGTATCTACGATTCGATCCCTAACTATGACGTATATATAAGAATTTTTCCTACAAATAAGACGTAAACTCTGAGACACTGGAGCTTTTAGACCGCCCATTGCGAGCGATTCCCGATTTATCCTGACGGCCGATGAAAATTTTCGTCGGATCAGACCGATCATCCGAGATTAAAAAAATTTTATTAATCATTTTTTTTTTGTAAGGCTGCAAATTAAAGAAAGTTTAGTCAATTTTTTATTTTATTTTATAAGGTAACCAAAATAAAATAGTGATGTCGTTGTAAAAAAGTCCAGAGTCCATTCTGAATGGAAGTCCCACAAGTTATCTCATGCAAACCTTTTGCATGTGTTGCTGTTTTTAGATGAAGCTCATGTGATTTATTTGTCTCTATCCAAGGGTCGATGGTATTGCATCATTTGGGATAAACTAGCGTTATCACCTTTTATATATATATATATATATATATATATATATATATATATATATATATATATTATATATATATATATATATATATATATATATATATATTTGGTTAGTAAGTTTAATATTAGATATTTATTTTTTTTATTTATAAATTTAATAAGAAATTTGTTGATGAAGATGATTTATAAATTTTATTTGTCAACATGATTATAGACAAACAGTTCACCGTCTTTTTCTATCAACATTATCAAACTATATATATATAAATATATGTTTAAATTTATTTATTTAATTTAATTTAATTTGTGGTTCGAGTTTATTAATTTAATTAATTATATATATTAAATGAATATAAAAAAAATTATACGCGTCTAATTTGCTAAATGCTAATGAATATTTAATTCATTTATAATTTTTCTATCAACGGGATTTAAGGACATTTCCAATGCCAAATGTTGAGAGATTTTTAAAATAAAAAAATCAATAAAAAAACTTGAATCATTGCAAGGAGATGCTTGAGGTTTATAGTTAAAAAATAACATTGAAAATTCAAACTTATTTTTTTTCTGTTGAAGATGAAGTTCATTGTAAAATACGGTAATTCGAAAATCTGGATCAGAAAATTTTTCGAGATTTTACTGGATAGAGTCTAGGATTTCCGGCCCTACGGGAGGAGCCCAAGGGGGCTTTATTGTAAAAATGAAAAAAAATCTAACAAGGGTTTCGGATAACCTATTAAATTACGAGAGAGTAATTAACTTATCCTTGAAGTTTTATTAAGATAGATTATATAAATGGAAGAGTTAAATGGTTAAAACATTAACCCTAAGGGCTTATTGTTAAATTGACGAATGCGAGGGGCTTTTCTGCAAAAAAAGACCCCTTTGTATTTAAAACACTCGGCCGCAGCCACCCTGACTCTCCCTTTTCCTCTAGCGAACCCTAGCCCACAGCCGACGCAAACGCGACTCCTTCTCAACCCGATTCTTCTTCGTCGCAGCCATCGCCCCAGTGGATGCCGCCCGATACCCCCTCGCTAACTTCTCCATTGAGAAGAGAAGCTGCGCCGATCGTGGTCTCTACTCCCTCCCCTTTCTTCTCCATCGTTGTCGCCATCATCGCACTGCCCTTCATCGGCGTCGATCGATTATTAGGCACCGGAGGTTGTCGCCTGGTACACGTGAGCGAGTCGGTGTTGTAGTCTCTCCTTATGCTACCCTAAATCGCGGCCCTCCCTCATTGCGATCCTTGTTCTTCTCCTGATCCAGAATCAAGCCTGGCACTCATCGCATGTCATACTCTCCAGCGCAAATCTCAGGTAAAGTTTATGTGTTGTTAATTGTTCCTATGGGCTTTGCCGATTGATGATGGGTGGTAGTATAAATCCGTTTTGAGATCATTTTGGTAATATGTGGTTAATGAAATGGACTGAAGCTCAAGGGGAAGTGTCGCTAGGTATCACAGGTAAGAGTTTTTCATGTTGTTGATTGATCTTGGATGCAAGAGTTAGGGAAATCGATGATGGATTAGTTTGATTAGTAAGGGATCAGATCTCAATTCTTGTGGGATTGCTTTGAGGTTAGTTTTCTTCTGTGCAGCAGGACTCTATGTTATGGAAATTGCTCTTTTAGAATGTACTCACCATTGTAAAATCCTTGTGGTTTATATGGCTGATCTGATCTTTTAGTGTTTTGATTGTGTGAATTCGGAATCTATAAATACTCTGTATGGTGGGAGGATGTAGGGGATTTGATGTTTGGTTCAGAGTTTGGATGGGTATCTTCTTGCCGTGAGGATAAGGACTGATTGGAACTAATATTTGTGTTAAGTTCGGGAGGTATCCCTAGGTTTAATTTGAGATTAAACCTAATAACCGAAACTGATAATTCGGGTTCTGAAACTTGATATGAATTTAATCGGGGTAATTTAGGATAATTGATGGTTAATCATCTAATTATGGTTAATTAGATGAAACGACGTTAATTAGAACGATCCTAATTATTTGGAATAGCTCGGTTAGCTATAAATTACATATTATTGTAGCTAAATATTATGCCTTTGATACAGGGCACTGATTTGGACTTTTGATTGCGGAGTATCGGACGGGAGGTTCTCATTTGATACGGACTACTGCTACTTTGAGGCGGGTACCCTTTGACTCATCTTTTAGATATTGTCATATTGCTATGCATTGTCTGTTATAGATAGCAGTAAGGTTATACGCTATCCTGAGTTATATTGCCTGACCTGGATACTTGTTAGTTATCCCTGAGTTATTATATCTGAACTGGATACTTGTTAGTTATCCCTGAGTTATATTGCCTGACCTGGATACTTGTTAGTTATCCCTGAGTTATTATATCTGAACTGGATACTTGTTAGTTATCCCTGAGTTATATTGCCTGACCTGGATACTTGTTAGTTATTCCTGAGTCATTATGTCTGTTCTGGATACTTGTTAGATTATCCCTGAGTTCTTATATCTGAACTGGATACTTGTTAGTTATCCCTGAGTTATATGCCTGTCCTGGATACTTGTTAGTTATCCCTGAGTTATTATGTCTGAACTGGATACTTGTTAGTTATCCCTGAGTTATATTGCCTGACCTGGATACTTGTTAGTTATTCCTGAGTCATTATGTCTATACTGGATACTTGTTAGTTATCTTTGAGTTATCATGTCTATACTGGATACTTGTTAGTTATCCCTTAATTATTATGTCCGTTCTGGATACTTGTTAGTTATCCCTGACTTATTATGCATGATCTAGATACTTGTTAGTTATCCCTGAGTTATTATGTCTGAACTGGATACTTGTTAGTTATCCCTGAGTTATATTGCCTGACCTGGATACTTGTTAGTTATTCCTGAGTCATTATGTCTGTTTTGGATACTTGTTAGTTATCCCTGAGTTATTATGTCTGAACCGGATACTGGTTAGTTATCCCTGAGTTATTATGCCTGACCTGGATACTTGTTAGTTATTCCTGAGTCATTATGTCTATACTGGATACTTGTTAGTTATCTTTGAGTTATCATGTCTATACTGGATATTTGTTAGTTATCCCTTAATTATTATGTCCGTTCTGGATACTTGTTAGTTATCCCTGAGTTATATTGTCTGACCTGGATACTTGTTAGTTATCCCTGAGTTATTATGTCTGAACTGGATACTTGTTAGTTATCCCTGAGTTATATTGCCTGACCTGGATACTTGTTAGTTATTCCTGAGTTATTATGTCTGTCCTGGATACTTGTTAGTTATCCCTGAGTTATTATGTCTGTTATGGATACTTGTTAGTTATCCCTGAGTTATATTGCCTGACCTGGATACTTGTTAGTTATCCCTGAGTTATTATATCTGAACTGGATACTTGTTAGTTACCCCTGAGTTATATTGCCTGACCTGGATACTTGTTAGTTATTCCTGAGTCATTATATCTGTCCTGGATACTTGTTAGTTATCTCTGAGTTATTATGTCTGTTATGGATACTTGTTAGTTATCCCTGAGTTATATTGCCTGACCTGGATACTTGTTAGTTATCCCTGAGTTATTATATCTGAACTGGATACTTGTTAGTTATCCCTGAGTTATATTGTCTGACCTGGATACTTGTTAGTTATTCCTGAGTCATTATGTCTGTCCTGGATACTTGTTAGTTATCCCTGAGTTATTATGTCTGTTCGGGATACTTGTTAGTTATCTTTGAGTTATTATGTCTATACTGGATACTTGTTAGTTATCCCTGAGTTATTATATCTGAACTGGATACTTGTTAGTTATCCCTGAGTTATATTGCCTGACCTGGATACTTGTTAGTTATTCCTGAGTCATTATGTCTGTCCTGGATACTTGTTAGTTATCCCTGAGCTATTATGTCTGTTCTGGATACTTGTTAGTTATTCCTGAGTTATTATGTCTGTTCTGGATACTTGTTAGTTATCCCTTAATTATTATGTCCGTTCTGGATACTTGTTAGTTATCCCTGAGTTATTAGGCTGTTAGTTCCATACAGTATCAGGTAGTATCATATCTAGATGTATGCTTAGAGATCGTGATGTATCTCCTGCCTTTGACCTTGAGGGATATGTAGTTTTCGGCCAGTATACCTTGTAGGTTAACTGTATTTCCTGTTATAGGATTTCAGACTGAGACCTAGTATACTGAGGACTTGGGAGGGAGGTATGTGTATCTATCATACACCATCCTTGCATTGTTGCATGCCGGCGATCAGCGACTCCCTCGTGGTTGAGCCTAATCGTTTTCCGGCACATGATATGCACACACGGCCACTCATGGGTTAGTGGATACCGTAGCGTGTGTGCATTTGCTCTGTATTGCTCCGCTCAACCGCTCATGGGTAGTGGTTTTGGAGCGTGGTAGCAAGCAGGGATCCCTTCTCTTCCCATAGACCAGAGAAGATGAGAGAGATATCTCCCCCATATATATATGGGGCGGAGTGTTCACTCCACCAGCATCCTGTCCACTCGGTAACTCAGGAGCAGTGATAGCAGGGTGCGTACAGTGTCACAGCTCTACCCACTCGGCCGACACAGTATTGCATGTCTCGGTGACTTGACTGGTGTTAGGGGGTGACCATGACATTACATCATATGCATACGATGCATTGTGCACTTGATTGTGTTTGCTGCATTTATTTGCTGCACTTGATTGACATGCATATACTGGATACCTGTATACCTTGGTTTATATGTTATACTTGTTCCATAGGGATTTATTTCACCCTCTGCAGGTTAGATGGATTCTGGTATGTATCTTTATTCAGTATCTTCAGTATACCCTTTCTTCCTATTGTTCATATGAGGTTGTATCAGCGTAGACTTCTATTGTTATTATAACATACTATGCATATCTACTGGGTATTCGTTGAGTTTATGGACTCACACCGTTGCCATATATATTTATTTTCAGGTTGAAATACTTGGAGTCGCCAGAAGAGCCCAGCAGCCAGTCCCTACCCATCGCGTCGACATACTTTTGCCTTGTACTTGTAGCACACTTGTTTTATATTTCTGTTAGTGATTTGTATATGTCGTATGAGTGTCATGCCCCCTAAGGGGTTTTTGTATTGGTTGTTTCGTCGTAAGTCGGACCGGTCCGCAGTCAGGTATGTTTTACTTAGTTGTCTGGTGTTTTTATGTGGTGTTTGTCTATTTTGGAGGCCTGAGGCCAAATATATACTGCGTGGGTTGTATGATTATGTGTATGTATGTGTAAATTGTCCGCCGGACAGGGGAGGTGCTGCCCGATTTTCTATTGGATCAGCGGCTCCTGGGTCTCGGGGCGTGACATTCATAATTAATAATAAAATAGTATTATATTGTGATTTTAAATTATAATATAGGGAGGTATAAGATTTATAATGTAGAAGATTTTTTTATTATAGAGAAAAGGATAGAGATTCTACATTTTCGAAATGGCATCGATGTGATACATTGAAGACTATAAAAAACTTCATTTAAAAATTTAACCATTGAAGATGCGAAATTAAGTTGCATATATACTTACTATCGTATGCTAATAAGCAGACCATTAATATAATTAATCCACGCAAATAATGGATTTAGGTAGATGTATTATTATTCTTTGTATGTAATTCTCACCTACTCCACAATGATTCTAGTCACAAGTCCATTGACTTAGTTTTATCAACTGTACACGCCCTTGGACTTGTCTAAGTCTCCGTATTATCGTGAACGAGAGTGAAAGACACTTTATGCCTAGCTTGTAACAACTCAACTCAATGTCAGTGGGCACCACAGGGTGCATTGGAAAAAGTCACGACATCCCTTAAATCATGCATCAAGCAAACAAAAAGTCACGACATCCCTTAAATCATGCATCAAGCAAACAAACCCATGAGCCAGCACAAATCCTGTTTTTGTCTAGATCCTTTATGTCGACGCATTAAGAGAGTATTTAGGAAAGCTTCTGTTAGTTACTTTTTAAATTCTAGTTACACAGAAATATTTTTGAATGTTTGTAAATGTTAGATTTTACTTTAACTTCTATAACTTTTACTCAAAAATTATAAATTAAACAAGAATTTGATATTTTTTCTACTTCTATTTTTTTTTTTGCTTATGGTTTAAAATTAAAAGTTCACATTTATACCCTTAATAAGTTGATCATTCTACATAATTATCACCACACTTTTAAATAAAATTTTATATTTTTATATAATTTATATTTTCAAATTTTTTATACATATTTTTATAAATTTTATCATTTTTTATATTTATATTTTTATTAATTTTATATCATTTTTAAACATATATATTATTTTATAAATTAATTTTGATATGATATTTAAAATATAATAATAAATATATAAAACATATTGATGGTATATCAAAATTATATTTAGATAATTGAAAAAAATTAAATTATATAATTTAAGAATATTGTTATCATTTAATTAAAAATTAAGTTTGAAAGTAATTATTTACCAAACATTCAAATTTATCTTGTATCAACTTTTGATTTATATTTCCAAATATTCTATGCTTTAGCTTCTAATTATATCTGAGATAATCTCTATATAAATCATTTTCAGGAAGCAAAAGCTCTTCCAGATACTCTCTAAGAAATCTCTAATTCCAATCTAATATAGATTATTGATTAGGCAGGTTAACTCATAAGCCTACTAAAAAATAAAAAATAAACAATAAAAAAAATACATAGATGGATTAAAAATTTTAGATTTGGTTAAATCCATAAACCTATTGAATTGTTTGGCGGGATGAACAAATCTAACAAAAAATAACCTAAATTGATCGTTTTTTTTGTCTCTAGTAATGGTGCAATAGCAGGATATCTTTTTAATTTTCTAGATATCTAAAGATTGAGTCTCAATTTCGATAAATTAATGAATAAATGACTAGCTCTGATTTTTTAATTTACTTTATCTTAATAATACGAAACACTTATGGAGGGTTATCGACGAATTTTATTTTATTTTCTCAGAATAATTGAGTCAATCTTTTGTTCTTGTTTTCAAACATAAAAACTGAGCACCAAGAGAGCTGTAAACAATTAATCCAACGGTCTGTTGAACAATTAAAGTGTCGATTAGTTGTAAACAATTAATCAAAAGAACTTTTCAAGATTTTAAAGTCACCTAATAAGTGTGCCAGATCTATCTTCTTTTAGGTTATCCATATTTAATAAATGTTATTTTTTATTCAATATTTTATAAATTTAATTTTTGGATTTGATTATATTTTTGTTTTATGAAATTGAAAATTTATTCAGGTTAAGGGTTAAGCAATTTGTTTATTTTATTAAAGTAATTTTATTAGAAAAGTTAAGCATGATTTTTTTTCTATTAGAAAAATTGGAATACCAATCCAGACATATATTTGCATGATTTAATAACAAGCTAAAAAGAGAAAGGGCTTATTTAATTTTATTATTATAAAAATGTCAGCCTATTTATAAAAAAAATCAAAAAGAATGCCTATTTTTTTATTTTAATATTGTTTAATAACTATGAGTCATAATTGTTATAATTATAACACTACTATAATATACAGAGCTAATTTTAAACAAATCTAAATATTTTTAACTAAATTATTCAAGAAAATGTTTTGATATAATAACGTTTGATATTTATTAATTTTATTTTATATTATAGTTGGTGTGGTCATAATTGTATAACAATATTATAATAAAAAGAGTCTCGTTATCGATTCACACCCAGATTATAACAATATTATAAAAAAAATAGTCTCGTTATAACAACATGACAATAGTACTACTGAATCCGAATTTATTTTTGGAAAATAATATTCACAATGAAAAATTAAAAAAAAAACTTAATGAATGATATGATATTTTACGTACAGTGATCTTTGACGGATTTATCGTGTCCTCTGGATATAGTTTAATTCGAAACGGCGATAAAAAATTACCGATAGTGTTTGAGTAATAATCGAACGTGTGCATATAAAATGTCACGATATTCACTGAACATTTCCATAAATTTTTTCATTAAATATTTAGCTTTTATTTTTATCGGACTTGGATAAGATTTTTCCTATCGAAATCAGATCGATATCCACTTATGATGAAAAACCTAATTTTGTTATATCATATATTTCCTATTTATTAGGATGATGCCCTCAGGGTTATAGTGTAGTGGTAGGGTGATTAATCACTATCTTAAGTATCAATGATTTGATCCCCAGCTACGATGTATTTTGTAGAAATTTTTCCTTCAAATGGAGCACGAACTCTGGGACGCTGAGCTTCTAGATCGTCTATCGTAAATGCTTCATGATTTATTCTGATGAATGATAGAAAATTTTTATGGGATCGAATCGATCATCGTAAATTTATTTCCTACCTGCTCCAATATTTATTAGTATGATGGTGAAAGTTTTGATTAAAACAAGCAAATGTAAATTTTATAATTTTATCTTTTTATATTCGTTTTGCAGCCAAAATTAATTAATTGTTTTTATTTAACGTTTGCTAGAAGATATTATTTTTTAAAAATTAAAAAATAAAATAAAATAATTTTTTAGAAATGAGAAAATATAATTTCTAAGAAAATAAAATATTGAAACGTTCCCAAAGTTTTTCTCGTTTATGTTATTAATATAAAAATATTTTGGGATTCTTCCATGCACCACAGTCTCAGGTCTTTAATTTTATTTTTAAATGACGAATCACGAGTAACCAGTTTGATCCTATAGAAATTTATCATCGGTCTTCAGAATAAATCAGGAAGCATCCATGACGGATGACTAAAATGCCCAACATCCCGTAGTTGCGCGCCCTATTTAAAATAAAAATTATATAAAATATGTCATAGTTGAGGATCTACTCATGGGTGCAGAGATAATTTATGCCCTTCCATAGCCGAAGATGTTTAAAAAAAAACATCACGAGAAAGTGGTTAATAAACTAACATTAAGAGAGATAAGGACACAGGGATCAGTCCTAACCCCTTTTGCTTATCTTAATGACAATCTCATTGGGACTGTAACACCGTGCATTATTATATCCCAAACCCTCGCATTTAATTAATTACTTTATTTATTTTTGATGAATTCCCTGTTTATTTAATTTGCACGGGCGACTGCAACCATTTAGGGTGTGGTGAAGAAAGCAAGGAAGAAGAAGGTTTTTTTACATTACTTTTCCCCTTTGTCTCTCCTTCTGTTAGTGGAGTCAGTTGTCCCCAATGACAAAAGCTCTCTGCCTTTTCGATATTTATGCCCATTTTTTTTAATTTTTAATTATTATTTTGACAAATTTCCGCCTTTGTCGCGGTAAACAACACCTTAATCTTGCCTTTGTAAGTTTGAATAATGCCTTCTTTTCTTTCTTTTTCCCGCTTTTCGTAGTTGAAGAGGCGCGAGCTTACCGATATACAAGTTGTTTTTAGCTTCTTTCCTTTGTCTTGATTTATCAAGAATCTAAGAGATGTTTGAGGCATTTGGTTACTTGGGTGATATTGGTGGAGTGAATGATAGATCGGTCAATTATTTCAAAGTGTAGATGATTAGATGGATGGGTAGAGTTGGAAGCGAAGAAACCTCATTGACATACTTTGATGTTTATGATTTAGGATGGTCTGTTTGATTTTTTGATTTATATCTCTATAAATAACTATGAAATCGACCATATTAGACATCAAAAATATTTATTATTTGATCCTTTTAAAAGGGTTACATGTATGTCTTACTATCGATTTGATCAATAACTACTTGAATTCAAGGTTTTCATTCTAGTGTGTCACAACTATTAGAGGTTAATTAAGACTCATTGTACTTAAATTATTGAAGAAATTATAGTAATTAATAAAAAATTAATTAAGACGAGTTAAATATTAATTAATTCAAATTAAATTAGAGAGATCCATTAATTGCCAAATTAAAAGCTAATTTATGAGAGTCAAATTGAAAATTAGATAAAGAGTTAATTACATTTTTAATTTGAACATATGAGAGAATTATGTGGATATAATTCTAATTAGTTTTATATGAACTCTAAAACCCAATAATGAGATTATATTCCAATCATTTTAATTGCGATATAGTGTAACGACAAGACATCTAGTGGTCTCTCATAGTAGTTAGGTATTCGATTCTCATGCAAGGTAAATTACATCCGTAGTGATCGAAAACAAGGACAAAGGTTGCTGCTGGGTGAGGAGCCGCATCACTTTTGGATTATCCTATGAGCGAACAGGTTGTTCACTTTCAGAACTAGTTGAACGCAAACCCAAATACTTGAATTACCAAAATATGAAAAATAAAAACCTTAGATCATGGATGAGGCCTTGAGGTTTTAGTGGGCTCTAGAAACAAAAACTAGATATATAAGCATGGCTTTTATACTCAAACCTTAAAACTTATTCTAATTTGAATCTGAAGGGGCGTTTGGTTTACTCCATTTTCTATTTTCATTTTCAAAAAATCGTATTTTTTTATTTTCTGAAAAATGACTTTATTTCATTCTCTAGTTTTCTAGAAAATACTATATTTTTTTCTGAAAAACAAGACTAGAAAATATAAACCAAACACGTTTTCTAGAAAATCATATTTTATACGGAAAAATGAAAATAAAAAACAAACAAACCAATTATACCCCCAAAATTTTCTAACCGATTCCTGTCGCGAAGTGAGGTAGATTCCCAAGAGTGAAGGGGTCCTCGAGTGCCACAAGTTGCGGATGCCGGCTCCGATCTGCAAGAGAAGGACCGTTAGCAAATCCGCCTGGAAAAGTCCCCGGTAAGGCCCTCCGATGGTCAATTCAGTCCCCGGTAGAAGAGCAAGAGAGCAATGGAATAGTAGAAGAAAACACTATTGCGTGTACCTGTGTGACGGGGAGCGGAGGGACTTATATAGCTGAGGGAGTCGACAGCTTCTGCCCGGCCTACCACTTCCGGTCGTAATCGAGAGTAGGGCAGGGTGTGGCCAGTAGTGGCAGGATAAGGTGTTGCATGCCCAAATACGGCAAGGGGCACTGCCGGTTCGCCGTTGTGCGCTGTTAGGCGTCGTTCGGCCTGACGCGAACGTAGGTGGTCGTGGTACGGGGTGCGAGGTCATGACAAGAGGATCATGGTGTCAACGAGATATTCACGATTTGGGTTTGAAGTGTGTCAGTTCCGCACCGATCCCGTACCACTTCTGCCAGTGTGGTGTTAGAGAGCGAACGTTCCTGAGGGTTACAACCATCTTCTTTTGGGAGCGCCGCTCGGCGACGCTGAGTGGATTCTGGCCCTACAGTCATTATGACCGAGTTAGGGGGCGCTCAGCCTCGCCACACCCGTTATATCTCAGGGTCGGGCGGTTGGGGACTCGGGGATTCTCCTGGCTCGAGAATTCCTCATGTCGAGCCTTCTTCAGCTTGCCCGTTGGGCCTCATCGACGCTAGGTGTACCTAGGTCAAGGTTGGCCTTCTGCGGCCCTTGCGTAAGCCGGGCCGGGTCGGGCGATATCGGCCTGATTGCTCGTTCGAGCCATTCGATCCACCGGGACCTCGATCTCGCCTCTACTCTGACGTGGCGCCAGGCGGGCCGACCGAGTAGGGGTGTCAATTCGGGTGGGTCGGGTCGGGTTCGGGTCGGGTTGAGAAAAAAATTTTTTTTTAACTCCCAACCCGAACCCGACCCGAACCCGATTTCAACCCGAAACCCCCAAACCCGAACCCGAACCCGACCCGACCCGACCCGAACCCAACCCGAAATTTTTTCAACCCGAACCCCCCAACCCGAACCCGACCCGAACCCGAAAATTTTCAACCCGAACCCGATTTTTTTCGGGTCGATTCGGGTTGGGTCGTCGGGTCGTGTTGATTTTTGACACCCCTACGACCGAGCTACACGTGAGTTAGGCCGAAATCAATTCCTTACAAGACATTTTTTTTCTAGTAAAATAAAAAATCTAGAAAGTTAAGTACTGGGCATGGATTAGGGGTATCAATTCGGGCGGATCGGATCGGGTTCGAGTCGAGTTGGATTTTTTTTAAACTCATAATCCGAACCTGACCCGAACCCAAATTCAACCCGAAATGTCCAAACCCGAACCTGACCAATCCGTCCAACTAGAACCTGACCCGAATAATCCGAAAAAATAATTCAAAACGACTTTTTAAAACTATTTTCCCTATAATTCATCATTTTTATCTCAATACTCTATCATAATTATACTAATATTGATATTAATATGTATAAAAATATCTTAATTTTCAAATAAAATTTGCTTTAACACCAAAAAACCCACTAAACATTAAATTCGGGTCAATCCGAACCCGACCCAAACCCGACTCGAAAATTTTCAACCCGAAACCCTCCAACCCAAATCTGATTTTTTTCGGGTCGATTCGAATTGGATTGTCGGATCGAGTTTATTTTTTACACCCCTAACATGGACCTAGGATTAATCGAACCTGCCCCCACGGGGATCCGGTGTGGTTATAAGTGCATGGGGGTGTTGTCTAAGAGATCCTGGGTTCGAGTCGCACGAGACGCACTGGATTAAAACTCTGGGCGTTTGGTGTATCAATTCTTGGCCCAACTGTGCACTAATTACTCCGGGGATCGTGATTTACCTCCTTCGTGATGGCCTTGGGGCGGGTGCGATGGAAGCGCCGGGGGCGAACGATTTCGACTTTTTATCTAAGATTAATCGAACCTAACTCCTGGACACTAATTGGATTATGATGAGAAGTAAAATGACAGTCTAATTTTTTTTTTTTACAAATATAGGAGAGGCCGAAAAAGGGCTGTGACCGATGTCCGGCGCTGTGTCTCCCCCCACTTTGTGGCAACTTTTGGTCGATCACTCGCAGTGCAGCACTGCGGCAGGCCGCCGGCCATCATTAACGCTGCGCTGCCCCTCCCTCGCTCGGTCAGTCACTCAGTCAGTCAGTCAAGGCGGTCAGCGGGTAATCATAAGCAACCTCAACGCGTGCACGCAAAAGCCACCACCACCACCATCACCACCAGCAGCAGCCAGGCAAGCCACTGCCCCCCCCTGCTCCCACTGCCCGCTGCTGGTGGGTGGCAGTACCACGAGGACCCTCACCGCACTCGCCTCACAGTTAATTCACAGTCGAAGATCTTGTTCTTCGATCTTGTTCTTCCTGTCACGCTTAACAGTAATGGCAGTGACAAAGATGGTGAATTCTTATATATATATCAAATGTAACATGTACATTATAGAGCATTTTCTTGTGGTAAAATAAAAAATTAAATTTGATTCGTTGAGGCTAGAAGCTGTTTGAAGCCGCCCCCTCGGGCTAGCTCAGTTAGTAAGACGTCTAGTTGTTTGCATCGGAGGTCTTAGATTCGAGAGTCGTCAGTCGCATACGGAGTAAAAACCTGATCTACTAACTTAAATCCTCTCGGCCCCAGGCGCCTTATCCTACGAGTAAAATCGTGATTTACCCCCTCTGGACATTTATAAGGCCGGGATCAGAGAGTCGTTAAGGTGGCGATTCACCTTTTTGCATAGAAGCTGTTTGAAGCCTAACACCTAGATTCAAAACCGAAGAAGGAAGATTAAAAAGAGATTAAAGAAATAATAAAAGAACCTGAATTCGAATTCCAAATGAGTGCATAAGTTGCACTCCGACATGAAAGAAGATCATCTATGTCTAAGAATCCATCTATTATAAGACATGCTCATATGCTAGACATGATTCTTCAATCCGTATGATCCTAAATTTGTAAAGATTCATGTAATATCCTATTAGATTCATATATAGTTACTTTCATTTTTTTTTTTTGGTCATCGATCAAACTTTGCATCATGATGATTATAGTTTCTAATTTGTTCATCATGGTAACAAAAAGGTAAGAATAACCCCACCTGCCTTCTAGGTATGTCCCATGATATTTGAAAGGGAGATAAATCATAGAAGAGTTTGCCCACCATAGTGGCCTTTTACACGGGTCAGGTGACCCATGATGTATTTCACACACGTTGAAATCAATCCCACGATCTATTGTAGCAACACCATATACAAATATCATCGAGATAAATCGAGAACCACTTGCAGCAGACGATTCAAAAGCCCAACATCCCGTGATTGTACGTTTCATTTGAAAGAAAAAAGTCTACAAAATGCACCATAACGGAGAATCGAATCACGGAGACCTAGGTGATAAGTTGTCGTCCTTCCGTTGTAATATAGTCTCAGGGCATAATTTGCTCACCATTGATAATGGGATAAGTGGAGAAAGTTTTAATTAGAGTCCTGGTAGCTTTTGCGGAATGGATTTAATAGACATCTAATAGATTATGTGACTTTTGTAAGTGATATGTTTACTAATAACATTAATTTGACTGGTATAAATTTATGTTGTTTGGTCTTAATGTTGAGTTGAATGATGATGTTTGCTCCTAGGAGGTTCGATAGAAATGAAATAAACTTGACAAGATTTCTCCAACGAGTCCATCATGCTTGAAAGTCTTATTGCTCTATGGTCTACTAATTAACTCATTAGTAAACAATCTCTTCTTCAGGAGGTAGAGAAACCTTGGAAAAAACATTTCTCTTACAAATATAAAAATGAATAAAACATGAGAGAACAATACTAAGAGAAAGAAACCGTTTAGATGAGCTCGAGTTCTTATAGTTTGATAAGGACACTTGGGGACTACAAGAAAGAGAGAAATTGAGCATTATAAAGTGTGATCTCCATAACTCCAAAATCCTTAGTTAGATCTCCATAACTCCAAAATCAACCTTTGTTTTGAGTCTAAGATAATTGAAATTCTCAAAAGAAATACAACTACATCAAACAGATCAATGAGGATTAAGGTAAATCTCTAAGAACAATGACATCAAACAGATCAATAGCGATTAGCTTGGTCTCGAATGAAGATGATCTACTAGTACATGGAGTATCAACACTTGATAACAAGCGGGAAATTTAACTTTGCGACAGACAAGTTCAACACTCACATTGCAGAAACACATTCTGGTTGATTACAGATGCCAGTACTGCAACGACTGGGTGGCTAGGAGCTGACGCCTTGAATGTACAAGCTCTCGTAGGCAACAACAGACACAAAGGAATCACAGTAAAAAAAAAAAGAGCAAAAATATCACCTTAATTTTCAGGTACAATTTCTTCTGCTCTATGCTCTGTGCCATTGCCTTCAGTTTTTCACTGGCTTCCGCTAGGTTTTCTATGTCTTAAAGTGGTTTTAGTTCTGGCCTGCTTTTGTGGTGGATCCACCAGTAGAAGGCGAGACATGACATACGCCAAAAGCTCCTCCCTGTGCGAGAATGTGAAATCCAAATGGGCGTACTCAAACACCTTGTAAGACACCTCAACATCTGCCTTACGCATAAGCGCATAGTGCCTTTTCACCATCGAAGGTCGAATAACCTTGTCTTTTCGCCCTGCAACTAGATCAACAGGAATGCCAATGAGATTGTAATGCTGTCCCAGATCCAGAGGCTCCGGTGTTCCATATGCTTTCATATTCTCAGCAGCACTTCCATAATCAAACATTATAAATTTCTTCGAGTGTTTAATCTGAGCGAGGTGAAGTGCAACATAAAGTGACACACCAGGCATGTCATACATATTATAATGAGGTAGGCCAAGCACTCCAATCCAATTTGAGCTGTCACCACCCACAACGTAGCTCATAAGAGTCTGAACAAGGCCTCCTACAGCAGGATAGTTCTGGAAATCTCTAGCCAACTTGTTAATAAGCATTCGGAAGAATCGAGTCGGTATGTAGAGTCCAGGAATGATGGCGGCAATCACAGGCCCAAGAAGCAGCATAACTTTCGCCATAAGTGTAAATACTATAGTAGAGTCATCATGAAAGCCAGCAGGTGACAACAAGATCAATCTTGATAACCTGTGAGGCATTAAATTGACTCTAGATGTTATGACATACATCAGCATAACGGCTCCTCCCAGGCTGTGGGAAATTGCGCACAGTTTGTAAGGCTGATCACGTGCTGCTTCGTCTGAATCAGGTTTAGAAAGTTCAATTAGTTCAGCAGTTTTTATCTCATGTATCTTTTCTATCATAGCAGGTATGTCTTTTGTTGCATGCTCATTGATCGAGTACCTCCAGTACCTGAACAAATTTGGCTTTAGATACATTCTGCTGACAAACATAAACTCAACACTGTAAAGTAACAGATCTCAAAGAACTTAGAAGTTTGTATAAGTTATGATGTATTTCAATGTATTTTTGATTTCTCTGCAAGTCTGATAAGACTAACCTCTCAGAAATAAGTACAACCACGTTCTGTTGCTTATTTGATAATGATGATTGTTAGAACCCCTAGTTGTGTTTTGATGGGTTGTCAAATCAATTCAAATTAGGTCCTTGTTGTGTTTTGATCTACATGTCCAAGTGTGCAGGAACTTGAGACAACATACAGGTACCCGATGGCTAAGAAGTTTTAGAGATGGCAAAAGATGTAAGCAAACAAGAAGGATGACACGGGAAAGAAGCCGACGGACTCGACGCATCTAATGTACGAGGAGCTGTAGAAGAGTACTTTGGTGGAGTGTGAAGGACGCAAGGGATACATCCGAGGGACGAGAAGCAGGGAGGAAGACTGCTCGAGAAGACCGAAATTGAGTTAGGGTGAGCTCAATTCCAAAATGCAATCACCCAAGACGACTAGAAATGAAAATGGTCATGTTCGCAAATTGACCATTCCCAGTGACTAGAACATTTTAGGTGCCTGAACTCCAAGCGTTCGGATCCCTTCCAGGCGCCCGAAAGCCGTGACCACATCAACAAGAGTCGTTGCCAAAGCGGATCAGGACCAAGACCACGTTAGCAGACTTTGCTGGAATGCGAAAAGTCAGCAAGAGTCGTTAAGCACTTAAGCGGACCGTTGCCAAGTAGATCGAATTCGAGAAAGTCCAGGCACCCTGATTGCTTCCAAGCACCCGAAAGGTACCACGTCAGCAAACGGTTAGATCGACGTTGAAAGCTATAAAAAGAGGGCTGAGGCTCGTTGTTCAAACAATACACACTCATATTTATTATTGTTCAGTTCTATAGTTTTCGTTACGATCTACGTTGTTGTAAGGGACTTCTTCACTTACGACTTGTGTTCAAAGAAGGAGATTCTAGTGAGCTTTTCATAGTCTTGGACAAACAACCCGAGGGTTATAACCAAGTAATTCTTCGTGCATCTTTTCTCGTGTTTATTTTACAATTAATGTGTGTGTCCTGCTAGTACGTTAGCAAGAGAAATATCGATTTTAATCGCACGTACGCTATTCACCCCTCGCTACTAGCAATCCAAACCTCTTTCGCCAAGCCAACAATTGGTATTAGAGTTAGACCACTCAGAAGGACTAACCGCCAACTAAGCAACTAGATTGGGAGGAATGGTTGGATAAAACATCCACCCACCTAAGTTTGAGGGTGAATTCATTATATGGAAAAAGAAAATTGAGGTATTATTTAAAATTGATTTTGATATTATGCTTTGTATAAAAAATGATTTTGATGTACCCAGGAACAAGGATGGTGAAGAAATCGAGGAACAACTATGAACCAAAAAGCAATGAGACAAGTTCACAGTAAATAGTAAGGCTGAGTTTCACTTGTTAAGTGTACTAACAGCACAAGAACTCAACCGGATTGACGCCTACGACTCTGTCAAAGACCTTTGAAAAAATTTCCTTAAACTCTATGAAAGCGTCTCGGAGGCAAAACTTGCAAGATGAGATCTGCTCAGAAATCAACTAAACAACCTTCGGCTGGAAAAAGATGAGAAAATTGCGCAATTACATGCAAAGTTGAAAGAGATCCTCACTGGCCTCAGGAACCTCAGATAAGTAATCACAAACTGAGACATGCTCAAATCTTCACTCAATGCATTTCCAAGAACTCAAGTAGATCTTCACTCAATGTATTTCCAAGAACTCAAGAATGGGCATTAATAGTAACTCCTATTATATATGCAAAAAAGCACGAGGCAAGTAGTTTAGAAGAATTCTTTTCAACTATGGAATTATACGAATCTAGATGTACAAATATAAAAGAAACATGACCGCTCTACAAGCCAAGATAGGCGTCTCAAATTTCGACACATCTTCGATAGAGATGAAGAAGCTTACCTGGTAAGAAAAATGAAAAAATTCTTTAGGTCTAAAAACTTTGACAGAGACAAGCATTAAAATTACTAAGAAGAAAGGAGAAAAGAAGAGTAAGATGCTTCAATTGTAATGAAGAAGGTCACATCAACGACAACTGTCCTAAGCTCAAGAAAAAGAACAAAGAAAATGACAAGGACAAAAACCCCAAACAAGACGAATACAAAAATCTAAAAGTAACTTGAGACGGAAGATTTACAGCTAGAACAAATAGCGGGGCTTACAATGATAGCAACTCATCAGGATGAAGGTATAACTCATCTGGACGAAGCAACAGTGTAGGGGGCCTCAACCAACGAATCCGAAATGATAAATGAGATACGAAATCTACCGTCAGATCAACTTTACAATGCAATAAAAATGCTTTCTAATTCTTTATGCAATGTTAGAAATAAGTGCATAGAATTGAAAAAGATTAAATTAGACATAGAAAATAAATTGGACAAGTCTTGTGCATAAGACGATTTTGAAAATCTTAAAAATGAAAATGAACAATTAAGGGAACAAGTAGAAACCCTTAAAATAGATTTAGAAATATTTTCAATTGGCTCAAAAAATTATCAAAGAACCCAACTAGCATATATGTGCACTGGAAGCCAGTGCAGCCAGCAATTTTTCATTATATTTTTTTTTTTACTGTTTTTTTTTTTTTTTTTTTGCTTTTTTTATTTTCGTTAACTTTTTTTGTTTAGCTGTTTTTTTTTTTTTTTTTTTGCTCAGTTCACACTTATTTTTCGAGCATAGCAAATCAGGATGATCGTGCCTTCAGAGATGCATATATCCTTCTTCACCATCATTTCTCGCTCACCCTACTTTCATAACGGTAATCTTTCATATGCTTATTTATTCATTCTTTATTTTTATCTAGCCCAGCGCTGCTGAAGATCCTGGCTACACCATTGAAAGAACCAAAGAACAAAAGTTGGAAGAGAAGGACCAAATTTTAATTTTCAAAATTCTAGGGGCTCAATTAGAAAAGTAGCAAAAAATTGGATCCTACAAAAATATTTAATAAATCAGGTAGGCATGAATTTATTTTGGGTGCCTATATATATTTTAATCATTTTAAAAAAATTTACTGTCAACCAAGGGAAAAGTAATTTTTTTTTAATATGGGTGACTCAATATGCATGAGTAGGTCAATTTTTTTTGGGTTAATCTGTATGAAATTTTTACGAAAATTATTATTCTGTGAAAAATTGACATGTTCTCTATCATTATCCAAAATTTCAGAATTTTTGGACATTTTAATATTTTTTAATAATTGTCCAAAGTAAATCATGTTTATTGATAATAGAAAATTAATTAAAAAGATTTTTCATTTAAAATTAATTTTCTATGATAGAAAATATTGAGCATTACACATGATATTTCAGAAAATTTTCACTAATTCCGACATTTTGTATTATTTTTCTCGAACCCCAAGTTTTTATTGTTGTTGAAAGGGAGAGAAATGGAAATTACGTATAAATGGAGAGGGAGTTAGAATTATTTGAAATGTTAAAATAATTTGCATTATTCAAATTTACCCTAATTTAAATTTAATTTGACGAACATCAAAAAGGGAGATGGTTAGAACCCTAGTTATATTTTGATGTGTTGTCAAATCAGTTCAAATTAGGTCCTTGTTGTGTTTTGATCTGTATGTCTAAGTGTGCAGGACCTTGGGAGAACATGCAAGTACCCGATGACTAAGAAGCATCGGAGATGGCAGAAGACGTAGGTAAGCGAAAAGGATGGCGTGGGAAAGGAGCTAAATGGATCGGTGCATCCGAGGTACGAGGAGTTGCAGAAGAGTATTCCGGTGGAGCGTGAAGAACGCAAAGGATGCATTCGAGAGACAAGAAAGCGGGAGGAAGACTGCTTTAGAAGACTGGAATTGAGTTGGGGCGAACTCAATTCTAGAAACAATCACCCAAGACGATTGGAGATGAAAATGGTCAATTCTGCAGGTTGACCATTCTAGGTACCTTTCCAGGCGCCTACACTCCAGGTGCCTGATTCCCTTCTAGGCGGCCAAAAGTCGTGGTCACGTCAGCAGGAGCCATTGCCGAAGTGGATCAGGACGTAGTCCATGTCAACAGACTTCAAGCGCCTCCCTGCTGGAAATGCAAAAAATCAACAGGAGCCATTAAGTAGACCGTTGCCAAGTGGATTGAATTTGATGAAGTCCAAGTGTCCGAATTGCTTCGAGGCGTTTGGAAAGTGTCACGTCAGCAAACGGTCAGATTGACAACGAAGGCTATAAAAAGAGGACCGAGACTCGTAGTTTAGACAACACACTCGTATTTATTACTGTTCAGTTTTGTAGTTTCGTTACGATCTACGCTTGTGCTCAACTGTTCTAAGGGGCTTCTCCGCCTCCAACTTGTGTTTAAAGAAGGAGATTCTAGTGAGATTTTCATAGTCTTGGACTAATAATCCGAGGGTTGTAACCAAGTAATTCTTCGTGCCTTTATTCTCTTATGTTGTGTTTATTTTGCAATTAACGTGTGTCCTTGCTAGTTCGTTAGCAAGAGAAATATCGATTTTAATCGTAGGTACGTTATTCACCCCTCCCCTCTAATAATCCAAACCACTTCCACCGTGCCAACAATGATGAACAAAAATTGCATTTGTTTGTCTGATCTCGTAATAAAATAAACATGAAATATTATAAGTACCACATGCTGGAGGTCTTTCCTTTAGTCACCGAAACTCTAGATGAACTAGTAGAAACTGAGGAAATTATTGTCATCATAATTTAACTTGGGAAATAAACTCAAGCTCTTTGCAAACCAGAGATAATCACCAAATTAAGACTCCAAAAAACTAGTAAAAAATTACCACTTGACGCACAGTAAATGTTTAATCGGGCATCAGCGATCAACAATTTATAGGAAATCCTTGGACAAGAGCTGAACTTCAAAGCAAGGATTGAGTTATATCAGCTTACTTGCGTGAGGAGATATTAGTATCAACATGCTCTCTTGAAACTAATCCTCGTAAATTCCCAAGAAAAACATCATAACCTGGGGAAAAAAACAGTGTCGGACAATGAGTATTTGATTATCCATTGTTTATTAATTTATTTGAAGGAAAAACAACCTTGATCAAATGCTGCAAATGCAGGAGAACCAACAACTCCATTGGATACCCACCTAACAAAATGAAAAAAATGAAAGAGTTAGATGGTAATCACATAAATATATAACATACATGTGTTAGAACATTGTAACTTTAAGCTCCAATGCATGAAAGGCGCTAGATGTCAAATCAATACATAAAAATAGTTTAATCCACATATGAACTCAGAAAAGATATTTCACTTTCCATGTTATAAATGAAAGATGGTCCCAAAGACTTCTTTCAAAAAGCAAGAGCAAAATCATGATGCTATATTGTGTTAGCTATGTGAATTGCCACACAACCCACATCTTGATGAGAGAATTGACCCATTGAGCTATCAGACACACTGACATAAAATGTTTAAGCCCAAACAATAATAGCTCATTCATCAAAGCTTATATAGTTCCTTTACTAGTCCACAATTTACAATGTTGGTCTAAAGTGGGGTGTCATAACTCATAATCTCCCCAGTTTAAGATTTGATGTTCCATCAAAATCCAAAATATAAGTCATAGCTCAAAAGCATCCCTAATTGACTGCATCTCATGCCAAATGGTGGCTACACCAACATGCTTTTTTTAACACCTCACCTAATTTGATATCGACCAATTCACTTATTAGTCTCAATGTGAAACATAGCACATCAAACACACACATACACAATGCAAAAGAAATCTAATAAATGTAAAATATGTTAAACCCTATAGTCTTGAGTTATTTTCTACAAATTTCTTTTAAGGGATTGATCATTCATTAATAAGGATGGATGTCACCTATATTGATAAAGGGGTGATGTCTCTTGTATTTCACTCATTGGATCTAGCAAAAGTCTTCAATTTCATCATTAGAGCAAGTAGCTCATTATTGCCATAAATTTGTGATCTCTCTAATCTAAACCACGCTCACTAGAGTCACTAAGACTTTTTGATGTGGCAATTAATTACTAGCTATTATTTTTTGTAGCATGGTACAATTTAGACAAAATCAAATTCATTAATAAATAGACATACAGAACTAACAATAGAGGTCGCCTCTTGAATCCATATAAATATATTTGATTTTCAACATTAGCAAGCACTCGTCGACTAATATGTGTGTGCCTTCCTAGTCATAGATGAGAAGTTTGTGTTTCTAAACATGGAAGACTTGTTATGTACTCATTATGTGATCCGTGTGTTATGTAATGGATTGGACATTTTGATCCATGGTATGGTGTGTTTTGTTACTCATTTCATTCAAGTGCCCTTGTAGTAATAATTGTATGATCTTTAGATGGACGTCATTTCTTATGATACTTGTTCACTATATTCTTTCATTGATCACATATTAATTTAATCCTAAACTTGTCAAGTTTTATTTTTCTAATTTTTTTGATACTATCCAATATATTCCATTAATGTTGAGTCGCACAAATCATTTTTCTTGGCCTCAAGACTTTCATGTTAGTAGATACGTCTTTTTAGTTGAGAATCATACACAGGAAGACCATAATAGAATATATGAGAGGCTCATGTTATCTACTTAATCTAATTAAAATTAATTGTTCTATACTTGAGGTTTCAAATTATAATGTGAATGTTTGTTGTAAGGTACGTACAACTAAGATTTGTCACATGTTTTGTATGCTTGAATCATATATACAAGATCACATGTATGTATGACCATAGTTGTTACTTTAAACTCGTGGAAACTGACGAGCGTTTGAGTACAATACTATTTTAGATTTTGAGTAAACTATATTTTTTTGAATAGTAAAGTCTGCTCAGGTATTTGAATGATGTGTTATATAATTAAATAAGTAAAAAATTTTGAACAGTAAAGTGTAACACATGGTTTATTTGACATTTCCGTGTATAAATTTATATCTGTAACAAATTATGATAAATTTCATCTAGAGGGATGATATATTTTGATTTTTAAAACAGGTGGAACAATAAGTATTGTGCATGACAACCAAAATCAAGATGCTTTAACCAAAAATTATAATACATCACTGTACAAGTAACATAGTGTTGTTATAAACCAGGGAAATACAACTACTATTTGGAAAGTGAGTCATTATACAAGCCAATGATCATTTTATAATTAATAGTTTACAATTCAATTCATTGATTTTAACCTTTCTCCCCTACAACTTGATTTAACCTTTAAATCAAAGTTTAAAATATCATTCGTGCTAGCTTTAGTGCCCAATCGGATTGATATGGTTTCAATACCATATCAAAACAATATCAAATGGCAAAGACAGTATAATTTTGCAAGTAAAATAAGGATTAACATCACTTTATTGCAATACTCACCCCATTGAGGAATCCAATATTCCGTGTTGTAAATAAACAACCTTTCCAGAGTCACGCCTGAATTGATTGCATGAACAGTAAGTAAATAAAGTCATGAAGCGACCAACAATTTAACCTAAAGAAGTAATTCTTGGTGAACCTTGGAATTCTCTCTAAAAGCAGCACATATCCATCAGAAGTAACCACACGAATAGCTTCATATGGATACCTGTAACTCAGACATTCACATCATCAATAGTAGGCACATAATGTAAATAGATAGAACTTCTATTGGATCCATTATTACAATCAAAGCATATCAAGTTTTCACCAACTAAAATAATAAGCAGATGCCCTGTCTGTCAGTCCCAATAATTAGAGATGGCTACATTGTCTCATCCTGCTATTGAGCTCTATGTAAGGTAATTTCACTTGTACTACTCGAATCATCTTGCATCCCTGAAGTTAGTTAGATTATGTAAATATTTCTTTAGTTTCCCTTCATTTCTCCTATCATCAATTCTCATTATAAAATCTTTGTATCCTGTTTGAATGTTCATACAAATTTAATCTAGTTTCTCAGTTTATCATCTTTTGGAACTGTGCTAAATAATAACCACCTTCTATCTTTTCTATAATCCTTGCATATGCATCTTAGGAATCTTGTCAAAGCCCATCAGCAAAAATGAAGAAAAAACTACAAGTCGTTCAGAGTAGACTATTTCCAACTCCAAATCACTCAGCAGATTGCAACTGTTATCCCTTTGGGTACCCCCTAACTTTTTTTAACATGTAAAATTGTAGCCCATCACCGACATTGCTTACAGTCGTGAACCTCTTCGCTTTGATCGTCATTGTTTCCATCTCCCACTCTCATGCACACCCCCTCTAATCTCCAATGACAAAAAGTGTCTAGGCCTGTTCTTACTCAAGCGTACTCAAAAGCTCATCCCCTTCTCTCCTCAGTATGAAGGCCAAATTGTGACCTTGTCTACTCTTCTCCTTTCTTCTATTACACCATCTTCCTCTCTCCTCCTTCGTTGGTCACAGCCTTCCTCGTCTCCTCTGTCTACTTCAACCTTGACCCCTCTCCTTCACCAAAAACCCTTCTAACCTAGCATGAATGAGACTGACCTCACCCAGAGGAAAACAACTCTCAGAGAAACCAAGTGAAAATTTGATCAATTGCAAGATGATTACTATAATGACAACTCTAGTTTTATATACTAGATTATGTGAAAATTAAGAAACAAACAAATAGGAAAACACAATAATTCCAAATAATTGGCTGCCCTAAATGCAGCAAGCAAATAAAAAAAATATAGTAATTCAAATTAATTCAAAGATGACAATCTGCCAAACAATTCAAATTATTTTCCAATAATTCAAAATTTGGTTAAATCAAATCTTTCTTGATCTTCATGAGTTCCAAGAGGATATCATATGTTTCCCTGTAGATCAGGATGTCATAAAAAATAATCTATAAAGAATTTTCATATAAAAGGTTTTAGGGCTTGGTTCATCACCTTGAAGGGTATTAGGTGTGTTCGAAAGTCTGAAAGGCATATCTAACACTAATAAAATTTATCTTGTCTCTAAGGTAGTTTTTCATTCATCATGAATCCTGATCCTACTTTGATAATACTCACTATGCCAATCAACAATCGAACTCCTGCCATTGGTCAAGCATGTCATGAAGTGTAGGTATGAAAAATCTAAGCTTAACAATGATCTTGTTAATGGCACCAATGTTGGCAATTCTCCAAAAGACATTCCTTTTAGGTCTCACTAAATAAAGGACGATGTAAGAAATTATATTTTCTCTAATAAAACATTCTTGTTGGAGTCCTTAACTAGGACAATTCAGTGTGCTCTAGGGGTTCTTGCAATAATGTGGAAGGCTAGGCAACTATGACCTTGCACAAAATTTTTAACATGATGGATCGTGCGATATATGAGAGCTCATCACGTAACTCTTCAGGAGTTATGTCCAAGAACTCATCTAAGATCTTCTTCACCTCAGGAGATGGTCTCTCAGTAAGTTACTCAAACTTATGATTGTTTTGATTGTGATGTTCTGGGCCACTAAAGCTACCATCACTTCTACTCTTGACACCTTGCCTTCATTGAATTGAGAATGTGTGAAGAGAAAAAGGTGTTATCTTGAAGAATGGCATGCATTGGTTCATGGTTTAGTTTTGGGTTCAATCTCACTAGTGTTAGCTAGGTGTATTCTAACATTTTGACCATTGTATTTGAAGTAGGAGGTGCCTTCTCTCACTATAATGGGTGATAGAGATATCAAACAGCTAGCATCGACCAAGAATGACATGAGAAATGCTCATAAAAAAAATATCTCATATCGACTCATCTTGATAGGAACCAAATATTGCCGATGCACCTGGTAGGGACTTAGGTGCAACTCGAGTATGACACAAATCTTAGTGAAGACGTGTGGAAACTACATCCATATAGCTTCCACTATTAATAACGGTCTTGCAGGATTTACTACCATACTTCCACGAATAGCCATCGTAGGCATGAACATGTACAATGTACTACATGGAGCCATACAATCTCTTTCTCACCTTCCTTATTCTCTTGGTACTCATTAAAGGTTCAACTTCTTCATCACTACCCAGAGTTGGGAAGTATGCTACACCGTCTTCTAGGTCGTGCTCAATTTCTAAAGTCAATATTCAATGAGGGCATGTAAATGCTATGTGGCCTTGCCACAACTACTGTAGCATTGTTTGCTAGAGAAAGGGTAGGTCTCCCAGGAGCCTGTAAGCTAGTCTCTATTTGTTGGATGACAGTTCCAAGACAAATCAAGCCCAGTAGATTCTTCAAATTATAGTGATGCCTTATAAGGAGGTATCTACTAGTCAAAAGGCCTGATAGTTGAAAGCTAGGAGGTCTCACTAATTGTTCGATCTCTACATCCTTATGGCAGGCCTTTTCGATTTAGGTTAGGGCAAAAAACTTAGCCTATCATTAGATTCAAGTTTAACTCCATTAATAAAATAGAGCAGGGTTTCCTTAGAGTCTACTTTGGGATTTTAGCACATCTACAAATCCTCAAACTAATTTCCTTTTGTGTTCAATTATGCTTGGGCACAATTGCTTCAAGTTGATTCACATAGTGTATTGTTGATTTTTGAAGTGGATTAGAATGTACTTCTCCATCAACTTATACTTCATTTCCACCAAGGTTGTGATAGGCTTAACTCCTATAATGATATAGTGGTCTTGAACAATGTGCCAGTACTTCTTTAACTATAAACTAACAAGTTTGAACTTTGTAAATATCAAACCGAACCACCAAGTTTTGTCTTTGATAATGGAACTAAGCTCACACAGAGGAAATAAACTCAGTAGAGAGAAGATACAATGTATACGGTGTACTAAGATTCGATAAACGGAAATGATGTTCAAGCCTTGTAACTCGCATAACCAATTAGTCGCGGAAAAGACGACGAGCGGATTGCCGATTTTTATGTTTATCATCGGGGTCCAACATGATTAATTATCACAATTAATTATCAAATAATTAACAACAAAGATAATTAATCAAACCACATGAAATAATAGAAAACAAGGAGCCAAAGAGAATGTTATACCTTTCCTTTTACCTCGCAATCTTCTATTGTATTACCCTCCCCTCTTGGACGTCGTGTGGGCGACGATCTACCAAGAACCGTAGTCACCAAGGCGCTTTCTTCTTCACCCTAGCTTGGCCGAAACCCTAGGGAAGGTGTCTTCTTCTTCCTCTGACCTCTCTTGCACCCGCCGGAGTCCTATCTTCCAAGGAAGTCGCCGTCGGCCACCAAGAGATGAACACCATCTTCTCTTGCTTGTGTCGCCACCAAGAGAAGATGGAGAACAAGAAGAAGAGTTGAAGAAAGAAGATGTTAACCCTAGGTTCTTCTTCCCACTACTCCTTTGCACCGGTCAACACCTCACCAAAAGTGGACCGCCGGCGACTTCTCTTCTTCTTCCTTGCACCGCCGACCTGTATTCCATCTTTATGGAAACGCCGGCCAAAGGAAAGAAGAGAGAAAGAAGGAGATGAAGAAGAGCCCAAGCCACAAACTCTCTCCCTCGCAACCGCCGCTGGCGCCGAGCAACTCGAGTTGCACCGCCGACTTGCTTCACCTCCTCTCCAAGCTTGCTGCCGTGCCTTCTAGGGAAGAAGAGGAGAAGAGGATGAAGAGAAGTAGAAGAAAAATCAAGTCTTCTTCCTTCCCTAACCTCTTGCGCCACCACCTTGCTACCCTTTAAGCGCCGACCACCAAGAACCCTAGGAGAGAGAGGATGAGAGGAGAGAATAGAGAGAGACTTTTCTAGGTTAATTCTCTCCTTGGTTTCATGACTCCATGGGATATATATAGGGTTACAATAGGGACCATGAGGAGGAGTTGGTCTTGGCCACCTAATGGATCAAGGCCCGATCCATTAATGAAGATCCATTCCACTAAAGATTCTTCATTGAACTACCTCACCAACCCCCATATTTTCATATGGACTCCACCTATTATGAGTACAATTATCTCCCCGTGTTTAAGATATCGAATGTCCGTTGATTAATTTAAATTACTGACAATTTTAATTAATCAACATCCAACTCCTTGATTAGTACCACTCATCCTTATCATCATGTTGGACCAAGTCTACCTGCAGGATTTAACATGATGAACCTTATGAGCTCATCAAGGGGGTATCATCATCCCGACTCACCAGGACATGATTTTCGTCTATAATCAACGGCACACCATGTAAATAATATTATTTCCCAACTTACCGGGCCTATCGATTTAACAGAATAAATCTCGCTTATTGGTAAATCAAAGAAATAATTATTAAGTACATGTGCCCGTTATTATATCGGGATTAAGAGCATGTACACCATAATATCTGAGGTCCGATTCAACTATATAGTCAGTATAGTTGAATCACCTCTATTCTCTTAATCATCATGATGGGTCAGACATCCAACGCAAAAAACAACCATCCGATGGGTAAATCACCTCGGTGTGAGCCTCACTTATACCTACAGGAACTGATAAATGATCTTGTGACATACACAATTACAGGTAAAGATAACAAATACATATAAATTGCAATGTGACTGCATTCTCCCCAAAAGTAAGGCTTTATATATCTAAAACAGACAATCTAATAATGACCTATAATATAATAATCAAAAATAGCAATTAATTGATTACCCAAAATAAAATATAGCAAATCAAAGATAACAAACTACAAACAATTCAAATTCAAAAGTAATCAAACCCTTCCTAATATGAATCACCTTCTCTCCCTCTCCTTTATCACTTGAGATTCCACCCATCTCTTGGCAGAAGTCCCTCAATAACTCCAACTTTAACAAAATAATTGTTTACCCCCTACCTTCGACAGAACAATTTCTTGAGTATCCCTTACTCTATAGATCGCCCAACAAAAAATTTATATCATTGAAACACACCGCCTCACCTCCCCATAAAGTCCCTTTTTATCACACAAGACAAAAAAGGAACTTTCTCCACTCTTGTCCTTTCTTCTATGGTGTTATCTTCTTCCCTCCTCTCCTTTATCAACCAAAAACCTTTCTTATCCTTTTTTTTCTTTTTCCATTTTTGCAATCTCTCCCAAATCACTTTTGATTAGCACACCTCTTTCCTCACCCTTGTTTATTGCTTGAGCTTCCTCCCACAACTTTGTAGCATAAGGAAGTCCTTCGGTGACATCAACTTCAACCAAATAATTGTGTACCTCCATAACCTAATGTCATATCTCCCTTTCTCTCCAATCATGCAACAAAAAATTCCTTCATATCATTGTTAACCTCCTTAATTATAACACATAATTTAATCTTTAAATGTATTTATCTTTTGTTTAAGAATTATGTCATAGTTGCAGTTGCTTTATTGAAAATAGTTTGTATAGAACGTTGGTCCATCATGTATGAGTTTATATAGAAGTTAGACCTAGTATATAGGAAAGACTAGTAAACTATCACTTTATACAATTTTGCAACTAATTCAAGCAAGTTATATTTAGTAAAATCCTTTCTCCTTTACCTTCTTCCAAGAAAAATGTTTGAGTTCCCTTCTTTCATGAATCCATAGAGAGTTGGTGTTGTCTCCTCTACTATTGAACGCTAATTATGCTCGCTCACAATATATGGTATGGTATGGTCCATGCATTTCAACACTCTATCTAGCTTGTACAATGTCTTTTTAACTATATAATTCACTTAAGCAACACTGAAATTTTTATTTCTTTCTTTTTGACTTGTAACATAAACTACTATACTAAACTAAGCTCATTGCGCTCTTTATTCCAAAAATCAAAATAATCATATTTTGATGAGTTCATCATTTACCTTATCTCATATCGTTCCTATCAAAATATTCAACTCCTGTCGTTTCTCCAATTGTCTCTGAGTATCCATCTACCATCCGTAAGCATGGTGATGTCCTTAATAATCATCGACCAACCCCTAATACAGTCCCTACTACTAGTACCACCGCCACATTAGTTCCAACTGTCACTTGATATTTGCCAATGTCCTAATAAGACTAATAAGAATGCATGTCCTGGCTCTTGCCTAGTTAAGAACCAAACATCTTGTTCTATATTACAGGAAAGCGGCCCATACCTAGAAGTCTTTGAGGAAGACTCACGTCTAGAGATTCCAAATGACTTACTCTTCTCAACATATTTACTACAGCTAATAACTACCCAACCAAATATAGATTCTCTAATATCAAGATTAGAAAAACTAGAAATTATAGGAAGCAATCCCACAAAATACTAGGAACGAAAGAAGGCATATTGCTAACTGGTAATAATAAACACAATCTCAAAATCAAAGCATAAAACTTAAGATATACAAATTGGGAAACAGAAGAATGCACAACTTATATTAAACAACCACTAAGCCTAGAAGCCATACAAAATCTACCTCTAAACATAGAAGTCCTGCTTTTATAGTCAACAAAGGATCTGAACAAAAACAAGGACAGTCTATAATAGTTTTCAATTACAAAAGATTAAATAACAACTGTAAGGAAGACGGTTTTAAAATACCTGACAATGATCAACTTCTTAATAAATACAAACTCAAAATGGTATTCAAAGTTTGACATGAAATCAAGATTCTTACAAGTTAAAATGCACCCGGAATCAATAGAATAGACAACCTTTTTCATGTCCTAAAGGCATTTTGAATGATTCGTCATGCCATTTGGACTTAAAGTAGTACCACAAATCTTTCAGCGATGGACAATATTTTTAGAGACTTCTCTAAATTCATAGTTACAACATTGATGAAATTTTGTATTCTCTAAAACAAAAGAAAAACACTATGCACATCTACATTTAGTGTTTAACCCGTTTAAGAAATGCGGATTAATAGTTTCTCGAAGTAAGATGAAACTAGTAATGAAGCATAAGAATTTTCGAGAGCAAAAATTGGACAACGAAAAATTGCTCTCCAGCCATATATCACTTCTAAATTCCTCAAGCTCCCTGATAAAATATGGAAGATACCAAAACCCTTAGAACTTTTCTCGGATTACTTAATTATGCTAGATACTACCTAAGACATAGGTAAAGTGAGCATACCATTATCTAACAAAATCTCACTTACGGACAGAAATACTTTATCAACAGGATGTTGAGTTAGTCAAACAAATCAAAGAAATGATTAAACATATCCCAGTTCTAAATCTTCCCTTAACTCTGACTACCTAATTATAGAAATAGATAGATGTGAAACTAGATGGGGAGGCATTTTATTTAGAAAACCCTTAAAATATGACCGCAAATTAGCAGAAGCCCGTGTAGATACGCTTCTGGAAAATACAAAGAAAAAAGTCATTTAACTCCTTTAGATTATGAAATTCTAGTGTTTAGGGTATAGGGATTATAAAATTCTAATAGTAATCTATTGTCTTAATGCTTTCATGTTATTCATTTGTAACAAATAAGAAATTACTATTAGAATAGACTGTGAAGCCATTATAAAATACAACCAACAAAATAAAGGATTACGAGACCCAGTATAAAAAAAAAAGCTAAAATTCACGGATACAATTATAAACAAAAGACTAAAAATTCAGTGGTAACACATCACGAGAATAAATAATTCCCTAGCCGATACTTTATAAAGACTGGTATGGTAAAATTTTCCAACATTCCAGGAATGGATAGACAAAAAGAAGTAAGAACTTTTGTCATGAAAACTATGAAGTTTGATAATCAAGAATTACAACAATTTATAAGACATGAAGAACAGTTTCACTTCTCCTCAAGAGACAAACTTGGCAATATCTAAAATTGTCTACTTGACAACATTTGGAATAAACCTACCATACCAGGAAGTTCCAACTATAAGATAGTCATCATCAATGCCCTATCAAATTACTTTCTAAAAACAATACAAACACTAACCAGCCAAAAATTCGCCTGCTATGTAGTCTTTTCCGGGACACAAAAGGAGTATACTATAACTGAGATGAAGTCAAAATAGCAATACAAGATTGTGAAACACTATTTAACAAAGGGTTTTACTCTCTTGATAAAGCGTTCACTTATACCAGGGCATGCCTAGGCCCCAACTTCTTTATTAGTACTTTATTAAATGTCAAAGGAATATTACAGACTTTTGCAAGCCAAGAAAAACCTTATGCCCAAGTAATTACTGTTGAGCATGAAAAAGCATCTTCTTCAGGACTAGTTCATAGGCCCAACTACTTAACATTGACCCTCTTAAAGCAAGAGCCACAGAAACTACTGAACAAAGAACTTTCGAAGAAAGACTCTTGAGCTTTCCAAATACAATTCCAAAGGACATCTCCACATATGTCCGAAGCATGGCAAAGAAATCCACCTTTCAGACTTTCCTTGACTTGTGACACACTCAAAGAATTCCACAAAAATCCTCCCAAGGGAATGACAATCATCAGTGTCAACTACTTTACTCCTTCCGTCAAGTCAACATTGACAAACATACGTTCCACAAACAGTCAAAGGATAACTTATCACTCCATTTACACTAATGGACTATGGACTTATACACAAACTATGAGTACACAACATAGACTCAATAAAAGACTTTCCAAAGAAACTAGGGACATTATAGCCATAGTTTTAGAAGAAGCAGAAACTCTCGTAATTTGTACATTTGACCATCCCCCCCCCCCCCCCCCCCCCCCCCCCTCCCAGAATGGATAAATTTGAGAATTGAACCACTCAGACATTCGATCAAAATGGATATATCCATGAACTCAATGGACTTCAATTAGAACTTGAAGACTATCCCCCTAACCCAGATATTGAGTGGGATGCATACCCAACACTAGTAGATCAACTCAAGAACTAGCGAGCATCAACCCAAGGAAGTAAGTGGCTATGGGATAGAATAAATGATCCAGACAACTATTTACTAGCCAAAGAAACTTACACAGAAAAAATCTACTAGCCATGAGACATGGACACTTGATTTTTTTCCTTTTACTTTTACCACTCACTTTCAACATTACCAAAAAAAAGTCAGAACGACTGGCAAATAAGAGATTGGCAGCTCAACCTTATCCGCTCGAGTCTACAGAGCAATGCTAAACAGAGCCACCCACTCCACTCGGCTATGAGCACCCGAGCCTCATCATTAGACTTAGTCGATGAACAAAACCTAGACAACACGACGAAGCCATATTAGACAAAAACAAACATACCATAACGTAGGTCTCCACTTACTACACTTAGTGGAACATCCACTCCTTTCTCCTCCACTACTCTCCGCCCCCTCTTTTGCTCTCCACTAGTGACAGCTCACCTCCACTACTCTTAACTTTTCCTTTATTCTCCACTATAATTGAACCCTCATTTCTTCTCCATAAAGCAAGCTCTCTATCAAAGCCCCCTTTCAATCTCAGAAGATATAGAAGCAAGTGATAGCATTCAAGTCTTTCAGTAAGTAAGTGTCCTGTGTGATTTAGTGTGCTTCTTAGTTTTATGTAAGTAATGTAAATTTCTACTACAAATTTCTTTCCTGCGACTACTGTAAGTAGGGGTGTCAATTCGGGTGGGTCGGGTTGGGTTCGGCTCGAGTTCGATTTTTTTTTTTAAACTCCCAACCCGAACCCGAATTCAACTCGAAATGCACAAACCTGAACCCGAACCCGACCAACCCGACCCGAATAACCTGAAAAAACCGATTCAAATTTCAAAATGACTTTTTTTTTGGCTATTTTCCCTAAAATTCTAGACTTTTATCTCAATACTCTATCATGATCATACTAATATTGATATTAATATATATAAAAGCATCTTAATTTTCAAATAAAATTTGATTTAACCCCAAAAAAACCCACTAAACATTAAATTCGGGTCAACCCGAACCCGACCCAAAATTTTCAACCCAAAATCCTCCAACCCGAACCCGAAAATATCCAACCCGAACCCGATTTTTTTCCGGTCGATTCAGGTTGGATTGTCGGGTCGGATTTGTTTTTGACACCCCTAACTGTAAGCTCATGTTTTTCCTACTACGGACTGTAATGCTTAAAGTTTTTTGCACATATAAATTAAAAACTTTTCCTTATGATGAACTAATCTACTACTAGGTCGTAGAAGGCTTTGCCTTGGGTACGTGAAAAAATTTCTCCCCCATCCTTTTCTAAGTAATCCTGTTATGAACAATAATTTATACATGAGAACAAACCTATCAACCAAGTAAGTCTTGTGTTGGCTAAATAAGGAAAGCGTTCAACCAAAATTCTTGAACGTAACGGGAGTAACGGTACGACTGTGAGACCCTATACAAGCAAGGCTCGATGGAGAATAATAACTTAGTACCACAAGGTATCCTTTCTCCCAACCTAGTTTTCCAACAAGAGACCAACAACAAAGCACCTCTAAACCAACCCAAATTAACTCCAAATAAACCCAAATAAATTCCCTAAGACCCCAGACTGATCCACATACGCAAAAACTAACAAAAACAAGGATCGGTTTTCTTATAAACAAGAACTAAACCACATCCTACTTGAAAAAATTAGTATCAGAGCCCTAAGATCTTGCGACCTATGTAGAACTTCTACTTCAGTTGACCTAGAATTTCAGAAATTTCAAAAATTAGGCTTTTTAGATTTAGCCTTTCATTCCCTAGCTAGAAAAATTATTACTTTAGATCATCATAAACATAGCTGTTATTTCAAAGCTACGACGTATAGCACTATAGCCGTTGTCTACATACTGAGAATTCATACTTAAACACCATCACATATCTACTCCTCGGTATAGAAACTACCGTAGAATCTACAGTAGAACAAGTATCAATTACTTTAATTCAACAAGCACAAATATTAAACAACTTAAAAAGAAACATAGATTTCTTAAAAGACTCACAAAACTCATTGAATAGAATATTTAGTTGGCTCTTTTAGAGTGGTATGTGGTTTAGTTCTTGTTTATAAGAAAACCAGCTCTTTTTTTTTGTTAATTTTTAGGTATGTGGATCAGTCTGGGGTCATAGGGAGTTGATTTGGGTTTATTTCGATTAGCTTGGAGGTGCTTTGTTGTTGGTATGTTGTTGGAAAACTAGGTTAGGAGAAAGGATACGTTGTGGTACTAAGTTATTACTCTCCAAGGAGCCTCACCTGTATAGGATCTCACAGTCGAACCGTTGTCCGACGGCTACGTTCAGGAATTTTGGTTGAACGCCTTCCTTATTTAGCTAGCATAGGACTTAGTTGATAGGTCTGTTCTCCTATACACAATTACTGTTCACAATAAGGTTACTTAGAAAAGGACTGAGGAAATTTTTTTCAGGTACCCAAGGCAGAACCTTCTACGACCTAGTAGTAGATTAGTTCGTCATAAGGAAAAAAAAATTATTTAAATGTACAAAAAACTTTAAGCATTACAAACCATAGTAGGAAAGAAATGAGCTTACCGTACTTGTAGGAAAAAAATTTGCAATAGAAATTTACATTACTTACAGAAGAAGCACATTAAATCTAGACATTTGCTTTAAAGCTGGAATGCTAGCACTTGCTTTTATATCTTCTTGAGAATGAAAGGGGGCTTTTATAGAGATCACTTGCTTCATGGAGAAGAAAAGAGGGTTGAGATGTAGCGAAGAATAAAGGAGAAACTGAGAGTAGTGGAGGTGACTTGTCACTAGCGGAGAGCAAAAAGAGGGGGCTGAGAGTAGTGGAGGTGAGTTGTCATTAGTGGAGAGCAAAAGAGGAGGCTGAGAGTAGTAGAGGAAAAGGAGTGGATGTTCCATTAAGTGTAGTGAGTGGAGACTAACGTCACGACTGACGTTTCTTTTTGTATGTTATGGCTCCATCATATTGTCTAGGTTTTGTTCACCGATTGAGTCTAATGACGGGGCTCGGGAACCGGTAGCCGGAGTGGAGTTGGTGGCTCTGTTTAGCATTGCTCTATAGGCTTGAGCTGATAAAACTGAGCTTGTTAATCTCTTATTTGCTAGTTGTTCTTCTGGTAATGTTGAAAGAAAACGCTATGTTGGGTGGTAAAAATAAAGAAAAAAAATCAAGTGCCCATGTCTCGTGGCTAGTAGATTTTTTCTTTGTAAGTTTCTCCAGCTAGTAAGTAGTTGTCTGGAACATCTATTCTATCCCACAACCACTTGCTTCCTTGGATTAAAGCTTGCAAGTGCTTGAGGTGATATGCTAGTGTTGGGTGTGCATCCAACTCAATATCAGGGTCAAGGGATAGTCTTCAAGTTCTAATTGAAATCCATTGAGTTCATGAATATATCCATTTTGATCGAACGCCTAGCCGGTTCGATTATCAAATTTATCCATTCTGGGGGAGAACTGTCAGATATACAATTTACTAAGGTTTCTTCTTCTAAGCTAGGGCTATAATGTACCCTAGTTTCGTTGGAAAGTCTTTTACTGAGTCTATGTCTTGTACTCATAGTTTGTGTATAAGTTCATAGTCGATTAGTATAAATGGAGTGATAACCCGTCCTTTGACTGTTTGTGCAACGTATGTCTCAAAGTCAATGTTGGCTTAATAGAAGGAGTAACTGGGAGTAGTGGAGGTGAGTTGTCACTAGTGGAGAGCAAAAGAGGGGGTTGAGAGTAGTGGAGGTGAGCTGTCATTAGTGGAGAGCAAAAGAGGAGGCTAAGAGTAGTAGAGGAAAAGGAGTGGCTGTTCCATTAAGTGTAGTGAGTGGAGACTGACGTCACAATTGACGTTTCTTTTTGTATGTTATGGCTCCATCATATTGTCTAGGTTTTGTTCACCGATTGAGTCTGAATGACGGGGCTCGGGAACCGGTAGTCGGAGTGGAGTTGGTGGCTCTGTTTAGCATTGCTCTATAGGCTTGAGCTGATAAAACTGAGCTTGTTAATCTCTTATTTGCTAGTTGTTCTTCTGGTAATGTTGAAAGAAAACGCTATGCTGGGTGGTAAAAATAAAGAAAAAATCAAGTGCCCATGTCTCGTGGCCAGTAGATTTTTTCTTTGTAAGTTTCTCCAGCTAGTAAGTAGTTGTCTGGAACATCTATTCTATCCCACAACCACTTGCTTCCTTGGATTGAAGTTTGCTAGTGCTTGAGTTGATCTGCTAGTGTTGGGTGTGCGCTGTGCATCCAACTCAATATCAGGGTCAGAGGGATAGTCTTCAAGTTCTAATTGAAATCCATTGAGTTCATGAATATATCCATTTTGATTGAATGCCTAACCGGTTCGATTATCAAATTTAAGGTTTCTTCTTCTAAGCTAGGGCTATAATGTACCCTAGTTTCGTTGGAAAGTCTTTTACTGAGTCTATGTCTTGTACTCATAGTTTGTGTATAAGTCTATAATCCATTAGTATAAATGGAGTGATAAACCGTCCTTTGACTGTTTGTGGAACGTATGTCTCAAAGTCAATGTTGGCTTAATAGAAGGAGTAAGTAGTCGACATTGATAGCCATATTTTTATGAGTTGGCACAAACTTTGGTATTTTTTGACATTTTAGCTTATAGCTAAATTCGGCTTCATAGACGATTATCATCCTCTTGGGAGGATTTTTGTGAAATTCAAAGCGCGTCACATAAGTCAAGGAAAGTCTGAAAGGTGGATTTCTGTGTCATGCTTCGGGCATATGTGGAGATGTCCTCTGGAATTGTATTTGGAAAACTTAAGAGTCTTTCTTTGGAAGCTCTTTGTTCTACAGTTTGTGACTCTCACTATAAGATGGGCCAAAGTTAAGTAGTTGGGCCCATGAACCAATCTGGAAGAAGATGCTTTTTCAAGCTCAGCAGTAATTGCTTGGGCATAAGTTTTTTCTTGGCTTGCAGAAGTCTGTAATGTTCCTCCGACATTTAATAAAGTACTAATAAAGAAGTGAGGGCCTAGGCATACCCGGGTAGAAGTGAAAGCTTTATCAAGAGAGTAAAACCCTTTGTTAAATGGTGTTTCACAATCTTGTATTGCTATTTTGACTTCATCCCGGTTATAGTAGACTCCGGTATATGTCCTGGACAAGACTACATAGCAAGAGAATTTTTGGCTGGTTGGTTTTAGTATTGTTGTTAGAAAGTAATTTGATAAGGTTTGATGATGGCTATCTGTAGTTGAAACTTCTTGATATGGTAGGAATATTCCAAATGTTGTCAAGTAGAACAATTTTGGATATTGTCAAATTTGTCTCTTGAGGAGAAGTGAAACTGTTCTTCATGTCCTGTAAATTGTTGTAATTCTTTATCAAACCTCATAGTTTTCATGACAACAGTTCTTACTTTTTTTATCCATCCATTCCTGCAATGTTGGAAAAGTTTACAATAAAAGTCTTCGTAAAGTATCGGCTAGGGAATTATTAATTCCCTTGATGGATTCACATTGAATTTTTAGTCCTTTGTTTATAATTATATCCTTGAATTTTAGCATCTTTTTGTACTTGGTCCTTTTCAAAACCCTTTAGTTTGTTTGCTGTCTTTTACAATGGCTTCATAGCCTGTTCTAATAGTAATTTTTGTTTGTTACAAATGAATAATATAAAAGCATCAAGACAATAGATTACCGCTAGAATTTCATAATCTAAAGAACTTAAGTGACTTTTTTCTTTGTATTTTCCAGAACGTATCTATATGGGCTTCTGCTGATTTGGGGTATATTTTGAGAGTTTTCTAAATAAAACACCTCTCCATCCCGTTTCACATCCATCTATTTCTATAATTAGGTAATCAGAGTTAAGGGGAAGGTTTACAACTAGGATATATTTAATCATTTCTTTTATTTGTTTGACTAACTCAACATCCTGTTAGTTAAAGTATTTATGTCCTTTAAGTGAGGTTTTGTTATATAATGGCCTGCTCACTTTTCCTATGTCTTTAAGGTAGTGTCTACCATAATTAAGTAATCCAAAAAAGCTCTAAGGGTTTTGATATTTTCCATTTTATCAGGGAACTTGTGTAATTTAGAAGTGATATGTGGTTGGAGAGCAATCTTTCCTTGTCCAATTTCTGCTCCCAGAAATTCTGTGTTTCATGGCTAGTTTCATCTTACTTCGAGAAACAATCAATCCGTGTTTCTCAAATAAGCTAAACACTAAATGTAGATGTGCATTGTGCTCTTATTTTGATTTAGAGAGTAATAAAATATCATCAATGTAGACACATGTGAATTTAGAGAAGTCTCTAAAAATGTTGTCCATTTTTCGTTGAAAGATTAGTGGAGCTACTTTAAGTCCAAATGGCATGACGAAACATTCAAAATGTCCTTCGGGACATCAAAAAGCTGTGAATTCTATTCATTTTGGGTGCATTTTAACTTGTCAGAATCCCAATTTCATGTCAAACTTTAAGTACCATTTTTACTTCTCAGAATCCCAATTTCTGGGTATTTTATAACCGTCTTTCTAACGATTGTCATTTAATCTTTTGTAATTAAAAATCATCCTAGACTATCCTCATTTTTGTTCAAATCCTTTGTTGACTATAAAAGTAGGACTTCTATGTCTAGAGGTAGATCTTTGTATTGCTCTTAGGCTTAATAGTTGTTTAATATGAGTTGTGCATTGTTCTATTTCCCAATTTGAACATCTTAAGTCTTGTGCATTGATTATGAAATCCGGGTTTATTAGTACTTAGCAATATACCTTGTCTCGTTACCAGTATTTTGTGGGATCGCTTCCTATAATTTCTAGATTTTCTAATCTTGAAATTAGAGAATTTATACCTGGTTGGGTAGTTATTAGCTGAAGTAGATATGTTGGGAAGAGTAAATCGTTTGGAATCTCTAGATCTGAGTCTTCCTCAACGACTTCTAGGTATGGGCCGTTTTCATGTAATTCCATAAAACAAGATGTTTGAGTGTTAACTAGGCAAGAGCCAAGACATGCATTCTTATTAGTCTTATTAGGACATTGGCAAATATCGGGTCAAAGTGACACTAATGTGGTGGTGGTAGTAGCAGTAGGGACGGTAGTAGGGGATGGTTGATGATTATTAGGGGCATCACTATTATACTTAATCTATCTCAGTGCACATAGAGACGGATCTGTTAACCATTGATGAGTGTGTTGTGTGGTATCTAGCCAAAAGCAAACTATCACTATATATAATTTTGCAACAACAACTTTAAGCATGTTTGATCCCAACAAAATCATTCACCTTTCTAGTCTTCTAAGAAAAATATTTGAGTTCCCTTTTCTCACGAATCAAAGGAGAGCTTGTGTTGTCTCCTCTACTTATGAATGTTAATTACATTGACACGCTGTATATGGTCCCTCTATTCCAACACACTATCTAGCTTGTCTACTATCTTTTCAACTATGTAATTCACTAATGTATCAGTCTAACTTCTGTAACATTGAGCTCTTTACTCTAAAAATCAAAATAATCATGTTTTGAAATTCATTATTTAACTTATTATTGTTCAATAGAGTACTTAGGGAGTGTGGCAGGATCTTCACTCTGTAAGGCTCAACATTTTTGAATTCTTATATGCAAACAAGTAGCCGTTGGGTGGGAATCAACACAGACATGGTTGCTAGAGCTACAGTAGTGAGCTGTGGGATGGTTTCCACATGAAGGATATAGAGAGTTTGCATGCGAGTAGAGAGGGATAGGTTTCTATGCAAAACTAAACACAAGGCATGTGCCACTCAAAAACCCATGTTTAGACCTCAATGACAAGGATTTTACCATATAGAATATAATGTTGCACTTCCATGAATTTTTAATTCAATAACATGATTGCCAACATTATCGGCATCTACATAATACATTAAGAAATAGAAAGTTTACACGAGCCACTCACTCATCACTTCCAATCAGCCACACACGTTGTTGGTGTTTGACATTAGGTGTGTGGTAGTGGTAGATGTGTTTGTGGTTGGGTGGGTATCAGAGAAAGATCTTGAACATTTTGGAACTATCATGATGGATTTCAATCAAGACATCTAACTTCAATAACTTGATTCAGTTTTACTGAAATCTACATAATACTGAGATACCAAAAATAAACAATAATAAAAGCTCTTACCCAAGTTCAGTTATGACATCTTGGCATGTCCGAGCATCAGTGTTAAGAGAGTAATGAAGTGTGCGTCTCCTTTCTGTTGGTGCGGGATCAGTATCACCAATAGTAGCTGTTGAAAAAACCATGTCTATGTTACTGCCATGATTATCAATCACAGCACCTCCATTAGAAGATATCAAGGCAACAACTTTCCTACAAACTTCTGAAGGGGAGAGGAGCAAGTGTGCAGCCTTATGGGCAATTTCAAAGGCCGATTCAATAAATATTTCTATTGCTAGATGGAGATCCTACGAAAATGTAACAAATTTATTAAAATAACACAAGTAAAAAATAATGTAATCATACTTCATCTAAATTATGTGTATGCTAAATTACATGTTTGAGAATGTCACCATCATAGTACCTCAATTACCCCTCGCCTCCTATCGGTTGTGCGTTGAAGAACATGATCCTTTGTTTGAAATCTTCTTGTCAGGCGAGGACTTGCAAATTGATTAACACTTATGCTGCCTGCTGCTCCACCTTTCCTAAAACATTTGAAGAACCACAGAAAAATGGCTACAGGCCAAAGCGTCCAGGCTAGAAAAATTTTGATCAGACGTATTATACGCCGATCATATCTATTAACTGTGCTGCTATTTGATAATCTTGAAGCCTGAGACATTGGAGATGTAGGACAGATGCTCTCATCATAATCTTCTTCACCAGATACAGAATAAGCATCTAAGGAAGTTTCAGGATCTAAAGACAACTCATGTACAAGCATGTTGAATGAAGAAACACCACTGTCAAATGAGAAAAAAAATTACTTGGAGAACAAAAAAATAATAGGAGAAAAAATAGTAATTTTTTTATTAACTACCTTATATCCAAAAGAAGAATACATTAGATTCTCTCTGCATTCTCATCCGCAAAAATTTAAAAAAAAAAAAGTTTACCTTTGGTAGAAGAGTGCATTGGATATAAGTTGTTGATGGGATGTTTAAAATTTTTATCAGGATCTACAACAAATAACTCTTAATTAAAATGTAGGTAGCCTCTAGCTAGAAGAAAAAGCAGAGCACTTGGGAGAACAAGAAAATCCTGTCACATACTCCTCATTGATCAAATTAAGGTTCCACTCTATTTTCATCTTATGTTCATCACCTTCAAAAGTTAGAAAAATTTCAGCTTCTACCTCTAAAAAGAAGGAAAATTGGAGGGAGAAAAAAATGGAGGAGAAAAAAAAATTGGAGAAAAAATAGGAGAGATGAATAAGTTAATCTTGTATACTTAAAGAGAAAGTGAAGCAAAACAGAAAGTTGGAAGTTACAAAAACACTATTTTTCTTCCAAATTTTATCATCCCAAATCCAAGAAGAAAAAAAAGTTGAGGGGGAGAGACTCATAATAGTCACACAGAATCTAAGCAATAGGTTCTCCATAAATAGTAAACAACATATTGTATTTTATCCAGTTTTCTTTACTAAATTATATGCCCAGTCACACAATGATCATTCTCAGAGATCCTTGCTCAGGACTATAAACCAAAAAAAAAAAAAGACAAATAAGATAATCACCAAAGTGAAAAAGCTTTGTCCGTTTAATCGAAACAACAAGCTTTAGCTCATTCACTTCCCTAGGTCTTAAAATATATTACTATATTCTAACATTTCCCCTAATGCACCTATTTTTACAACCGTGTAGTTGATTTTCATGAGAATGGATTGTCAATTTACTTCAGAATCATAAAATTAGGTATAAAAGGTCTATGAAAATTAATAACTAACTATAGAATAAGAAAAATAAGGGGGAAAAAGCATAAGTGTATATCACATAAAAAGCAGCACCGTGAAACATACTTCTCCATCCATCTAGGAAGACGAGGTCCACGTAAAGTGGGTCTGAGCTCCCAATCATGGATCCCCTCTAGAATGTGGGTCTTCCCTGGCAGTAAGGACAATAGAAGTGCTGAAACACCATTTATTAACCTTGCAATATTGATCAGAGATTCATAAGTGAATGTCTTCACTGATCTGCAAGACAATATTGGAGGGGATCAAAAAACTATCTTTTAATTAAGGTAAAATCCCAAGAACAAAAAGTGTATGTAGCTACTTATTCCAATAGAAAAAAAACTTTATAATTGCACACATAGGCCACATATGTGTATGCAACACCCTAGACCACCTTCAAAGTCCGCCTAGGTGGTTACATAAGTGAGCCAAAATGGGGCTTTCTAAAATCAAAACCACAGCAAGGAATTTGCTCTTTTGATATACAACAAATAATATCGATGACATGGTTAAGGAGTAAGAATAATATTCCTTCCAAATCTTGGAATAAACGGTTTAACCACGGAACAAACTTATGGATAATTATAATAATTAGTTAAGCCAGAGTGTCAAACGATAGTTCATAAGTTCCTAATCCAATAATTGTTTGTGTGTGTGTGTGTGTGTGTACACTCCTAAAAAGTTTGTATTTTAAAGTAGTAACATGAAATTTGCTTTCAGTTACAGAGTAGAGTCTTTGCAAATTTATCTATACAAATAGATATATATTGGCATTATTCAAGAAGATTTTTAACCGTAGATCATGGTGCTAGGAGCACTTTCTTTCATTGACAGAAAACATAATTCAAAAGCATATTTGTTCTTTACAAAAGATGATAGCTAGACAGGTTTCCATACCAACGTCCAAAGTTGTAACATTGCATATAAACCATGAAAGCCCAACCACATCCAAATATGCAATGTTATTATCCTCACACTCAAATTCGGAAATGAAAAATAACTCAAACTAAACTAATCTTTGATTAACTGTTGAAAGAAACATGACATAAAACAGAAATTAATGAAATGGATTAAGAAGTTCATGTTTAATACTTTTCTATATGTATCGCTATATCAAAAGATGTGGATGAGGTGCGTTAGCAGTTGTAGTTGTCAGAAAAAAGCGACGGGTGGGATTGAGTTTAATCTGAGCTCCATTCTAACAAATTTCCACATATGACAAGATATTCCTGCAGTTTAAATCCCATGTATGTCTGTCTGATTCAGATTCCTTTGAATAAAGTAGAAAGTCTCCTGGAAACAACATAACGGGTAAACTCAAAAAGTTTACTGGTACTAGACATACAATAGAAGCCCTGAAGACAAAGTTAGGAACAGAAGCAAAGTTAACTGATCAATTAGCCTTATCACCATAGCCGGATTTCTAGTATCCCACTTCGAACCCACTTTCATAATCCCCATATCTTATAATTCCACCCATTGAATTTGCATTGCTTTTCTTTCTCTAAACACACAATAACACCAAATGATAAAATATTAATACTAGGCATACAATAGGAGCCCCCAAGACAAACTTTAGAACGGAAGCAAAGTCAACTGACCAATTAGCCTTATCACCCTAGCTGGATTTCTAGCATCCCAACCCCCTTTCAAAATCATTATCCATTTCTCATAACTCCACCTAATGAATTGGCTTATGTATCTTCGTTTCTTTTATTTCTCTAAACACCCAATAAGACCAAATTTTGAATAATACCCGCCATATTGCATCTCTAAGAAAATATTTCACAGTAATCAAATCGTAAGATTGGTATGGCGGCAAAAGGAAGTAACGCAAACCCTTCTCCCTTTTTTTCCCGTCTGCTAGCAAGAAAGGCAGCATCTTTCATCACAGAGGTCGCCTACTCATCTAAAATGCATTTTAGGGGAAAATTGTAACTCAACTAAAATAAATCAAGCAAATCAAAATCCAAGACATTCAAACCAACATAAGCCCGATCACGGGAACACTATTTCAACACGAATTCAAAAGGAAAGAAAAAAAAAAGAAAAAGAGCGTCAATGAAAAAAAGACGGGAACGGAACGAACTCCTTGGTGACAGCGAGTAGATGATCCACGAATCGCCGCAACATGATCCCTCCTGCCGCTTCGCCGGGAACAAAACCCTAAAAGTTATTCCAGAGAATCAATCGACGGGACTAGACAAGGGGAGAAGTACAACGCGAGCGAGAAAGATCGTCAGGGTTGCTTAGATCGGAGCCTGTCGAGAATTAGAATCCACGCTTCCAGGCTTCTCTTTGTCATCGCAGCACGAGCAACCGGCGCATGCAGATTCTGTCGGAAGCGCACCAAGATTATATGCACATGGCCGTATAAAGAGTGGAACGGGATGGCCGCACGTGGACACAGCCCAAGTCACGAAGAACGATGTCGGCTGGAAAATTCTGCCGAAAGTCCGACCTCAGAAATCATATGATTTTGGGGGAGATCGGATTTATTGTAACTGGAGTTCCTCGTTGGGATGGCTTCCGGTGTAGTTAGATATTCCCAATTTAATCTTTAATTATAAAGATATGAATTTTGAAATATTAAACTTTTAAATCATTCATTACGAACGATTTCTAATTTATCCTATGATCGATAGAAAATTTTTATGGGACCAAATCGATCGTCTCAGATTCGTATGCTACATAGTCTAATATTTTTTTTTTCAATTAACTATTGAGATCACATATCTAACTTATGAGAGATTATCATCGTAAAATTTAAAAATTAAATCTAAAGGATATCTATCCTCCCTTATATACTAATCATTATAACTAATCATTATATAAGCTAGTAGTTCCATGATTAACCACATATATTTTGATCTTGGGATGGATTAATACAGGCTGGGACGAACAAATTAACTTTTACCATCAATTAATAATTTAGGAGCTTTTAGGATTATGATGCCAGGATGGAAATTAGATATTAAATTATCACTCAAATATTCATGATTTAATCCTAATTATACATATTTTATAATTTTTTTTAAATGGGACGCAATCAAGAATGATGGACTTAATTATTCACTCTCAATATTTTTCAATTTATTCCTGGGCACTTCCAATTTATTCTAGGTATGGATGGGAAATTATTATTTTATACATTATTTTTGATTAATAATTTAAGAGGGATTATAAGAGATTTATGCATTTTCTATAATTAATTGAGAGAAGGTAGACATGCGAGATGGATTGATAGTTAGTATATAAATATTACCATCTTAATATTTGAGGATCAAAATTTGATAAAGTCGGTATATCCATCTTCTCCGTGTACTAATTATAATGTCCAGATTAATAATTTTTATGACTTACCTCCTTTATATTAGTCTTCTTTATATTAGCCTGGAGATGAATTGACGATGACTCTAGGATCGACGAATAGTCTTTTACGTGATGAATTGGGTCTACTGAATCACATCACATCTCAATGTCCATTGGTTTGATTGTTTTTTTTTTCTATTGCATTTTCACATGTGCTAACCTTTTTAAGAGCATCTGCAACGGTGCGTTAATCGAACGTTATAACGCTCGATTAACACACCGTCCACGTTAAAGTTGTTACGGCGAGTGCGTTAATGCGCTGAGCGTGTTCAAATGTTTGAACGTATAATATGGCACCCTGATCGGTCAAGCAAACCCTGAACCGATCAAACAACAACTTGATCGGTCTAACAGGTTGTTGATCGGTCATCTTGATCGATCAGTAATCCCCTGATCGATCACCATGACCGATCATGGGATTAAATCCCTAAAAAAAACACATCAATCCCTGATCGGTCACAATGACCGATCAGGGGATTAAATCCATCAAAAAAAATATATAAAAACATAAATTTTAATAAGGATTTAATCTTAAAAACCTAATTTTTTTAAAATTATCACTCAAATTAAAGATTTGATTGGAGAAGATTATGAGTCTCTCCAATCGATTAGAGTCTCGTGAAATAATAGGGAACAGTGATTTTAATCGATTGGGGTTGCCGTAATCGATTAAAAATGACACAACGGTCACCCAAACGACCACTCAAATTCATGATTATCTCAAGATAAATTCCTAACTACGTGACAGTCATGTGCATCATCAACTTCGTGCCGACTTACACTACAAAAATAACAAGATATTGCGACGGACTTTTTTAATAGTCCGTCGTAAGTTGCGACGGATATATAGTATCCGTCGCCAAAATTGCGCGGTAAGTCAAAATACCGAATATAGCGACGGACTTGGTCAACGTCCGTCGCTAGTGCGACGGATATTATAAATTATCCGTCGCAAGTTGTAAATGACCGGGTCAAACACCCTAAATATAGCGACGGAATTGTCAACGTCATCGCTATCGGTGACGGACAAGTTATCCGTCTCAATATTTCTTAAAATATGCGACGCCCCTTTCCCCCCACAGCTACGCGAACCCTAGCGACGGTCGAGCTCCACCGATTCTCCTCTCCGGCGATTCTGCGTCGATTCTCCTCCGGCGAACCCTCCTCCGGCGACCAGGTACTCGACCTAAGCCCCATTTGCCGTATCAACTCTGTTTGTTTGTGCTAACGCGACGCCGTCGTCTTCTCCGGGCAACCACGGCTGTTGGCACGGCCGAGCACGGCCGCGCGCGGCCTCCCGCGGCCCCGTTCGGCCAGGCGCGACCTCGCATTTGCAAGCGGCGCCTGCTGGCGGTCGCGGGCCAGTGCGGGCGGGCGCCGTCTCCTGCAGTCGCGCGGCGCCTGCTGCGGCCGACCGACGACTCCTGCGGCCAGCGGCCCCTGCTGCGGGACACCCTAATTAAGCCCTAATTAATGGGTTTAATTAGGATTTGAGGTGTAATTAATTGAATTAGTTAGATTAATTCAATTAATTTGATAATTCAATAATTAATCAGTTACTTAATTAATTAATTAATTACCAATTAATTATTTTAGATAATAAGTTTCTTTGTTAAACCATTAATTTGTAATTTATTGATCAAATGTTTTATTTATTTTAGATTAATTGTTTGATTAATTTGATTATTAAGATGATTAATTGTTTGATTAAGTAGATTACTTGATCTATTAATTAGATCTTGTTTGATTAATTTTAGTTAAATTGTTTGAATAATTAGAATAATTTGTTGATTAATTGTTTGATTAATTAGAATAGTTGGTTCATTAACTACCTCATATTTGATTAATTAGATGTATTTTGTAGTATAGCATCAATATCAAATTTTAATATGCATGGATCATAATATGTGTGGTTTGATTAAATTGTCTTATCTGAATTCAGATACAATGTATCCGAACAAGGCATGGATGTATAATAGGTTAGACAATGGATTTATCCGCGACGAATTTTTTGCTGGAGTGGAAGAATTTGTAAACTTTGCAAAGTGTCATCCTGAGTGTTTGAATGGCACAGAGTTGAAGTGTCCATGTAATCAACGTAAATGTAGAAATACAGCTTTCCGTGATGAAGATACAGTCATTTGCATGTTTTACCTATTCTGTTTATCTGCCTAAACTTTGTGTCTAATCAGGTACCATGGCTGCACCCCATGATCAGCGGATTATACTTACAGTCGTGGGTGACAGGTATACCTATTCTTTTTATATATTTTCTTACAGAATTTGCTAATATATTTTATTTTTTCCTACAGTTTCATACCAAATGGGCATCAGGTGTCATCTTATATATCTAAAAAATTTAAAGAAAGACTGTCACCTGCGACGACATGGGGTCACATTGAGAATGATTTGAAATCATTCTATTACGGGGAGTTTTTAGAAAGTATTTTACATGTATATTTAATTTGATATTATAACTTTTTTTCATACTAACCATATTAATTTTTTTTTTTACAGAAAAGGTACACCTGGGAGGAGGGTGCAGAGGAGCAATTCAAGAAGACGTGGAATATCTACCGCTCCAAATTGTACAGGGACATGCTCTACAAATGGAGAAAGAAGGCTGATAGGCCTACAGAGGTCCCTGAGCCGATTTGGGCAACATGTCGAGCTGTCTGGGATGGCCCGCACTGGCAAGAGAATGCTGCGATTGCTCGAGGCAATCGCAATTCAGAGGTTGCTGGGCCCACCACGGGATCGACGAAGCACACTGCTGGATCCCGTTCCATTGTCCAGCATGCCAGTGATTTGGTAAGTAGTTTTTTTTGTTATTAAAGGCATTTAGTATGTTTTTTTGGATATATTTAAATATTATATTTTGTGTTTACAGGCTACTGAGCTACAGAGACCTCCCACTAGTTGGGAGTTATTCAGCAAGACCCACAAGAAAAAAGATGGGTCTTTTGTCGATCGTCGCTCCCTATCTATCAATGTAAGTATATTAATTATATTTTATTTGTTTTAACATTTTATATAGACTAATTAAATTTTTATTTCACAGGAATCAATGACCACTAGAGTTGCTGAGGCACATGCGTCTCAGCCTGCTGCAGAGGGAGAGGATGCACAGCCTCTTTTGACCGACGATGTGAATCGGATTTATTTTGAGGTCGTCGGTGGGAAGAGGAAGACCGCCTGCTACGACCTCTCAGGCAAAGATTACATATGATCAGATGAGAGCTCCAGGGGTTAGGGGGAATCCAGCATCCTCCTCCTCTACCTCTAGTGAGGTTCGTCATTTGCGGGAGGAAAATGAAGCCCTGCGGACTCGACTCACGTTGATAGAGTCGACGTGTGCCGGGAGGGACGTAGAATGGGCTAAGACGAGCGCAGAGTGGGCTCAGAGGGACGCAGCGAGGGATGCTGAGTTGAGAGATTTGCGGGCTCGCTAGGCAAATACTGAGAATATATTACGTCATATGGAAGCTTTTGCAACTACCCTATCGCCGATGACACAGATGCCAGCCCTTCCCGCCCCTCGTTTTGACGCTCCGGATACACAGATGTCAGCCGCTCCCGCTCCCGCCCATCATTTTAAGTCTCAGGAGACAGAGGATCCTGAGCATCCCACAGAGGAGTAGAGATATTATAGTGGTATGATCAATTTTTCCCCTAATTTTTTTCAGTAATAATATATTAAGTTATTATATCCATAATAACTTGTTTTCTTATTACTCCATTTATGTTTGCAGATTCTACATTATCAGAGTTGAATTCAGATTTCTTCTCTTGCTTGAAAGGTATGAATATTCGATATTATTCCTTTATTGTTTCGTATTTGTTAGTTTTCATTTACATATTTAATATTATTAGAGTTATCTTCTATTTGTTAATTTTCTTCTATTAGAGTTATCTTCTATTACATATGTTTTCTTCATTTGTTATTTCTTATTGTTATTAATTCAGATTTCTTTCTGTATTGGATTGCTTTCTTATTGTTTTATCTTCTATTGTGCAGAAATATTTTTCCTTTCCATACATTATTCACTCTAATATTCATGTACGTAATGATTCTCTACTAAACTCTGATTATTGATGTATATAGTTTTTTTTATTTACTTTGACATATGTTTACATCATATGGATATATATGCTTACTCTGTTACATTTGGATACATCATATGTTTACTCTTTTTTGGATTGGATTAACCATTGGAAAGTTTAGATTGTATAAGTTTACTCTTGTTTCAAAGTTTCGATTGTATAAGTTTAGAAATTAAACTTTGGATTGAATAGTGGATTGAATGTATACATTTGGAAAGGATTGTTTAGATTGGATTGGATTGTATTGTATTGGATTCGAAACAAAACTTTGGATTGTTGTGAATGTTTGGATTGTTGTGAATGTTTGTCTTGTTGTGAATGTTTTGATGTTGAAATATAGATTCCTGTTTGATATTTGTTTGGATATTTGTATATGTTATTGATGTATATATGAGAAGTTAAAGAAACAGATATAGGCTGGCAAAATTTTGTAGGTATTGCGACGGATATTTTTAAAAATCCGTCGTAAATAGCGACGGATATTTGACTTTTCCGTCGCTATAACGATCAATTAGCGACGGATTTTGACCAAATCTGTCGCTATTACGATATATTAGCGACGGACAATGACCATGTCCGTCGCTATCCCATACAGTTTGCGACGGATATTTGACCATCCATCGCTACTATTTCCCTGGCCACGTCAACCCGTTTTCTTGGTGTTTGCGACGGGCGTAAATATCCGTCGCTAAGATAGCGACGGATAACAAAAAACCACTGTCGCTAACAAGCTCTGCGACGGGTTCTCAGCCGACGGCGCCAACTCCGTCGCTAATCCGTCGCTATTAGTGTTTTGCGACGGAATAGCGACGGATTACATCCGTCGCTATTTCATGTTATTTTTGTATTGTTAGTTGAACATATTTGGTCACAATACAACAACCCTTGAATTTGTATTTTATTATTTCACTTTATAATAATAATTTAAATTTTAAATAATGATAAACATATTTAAAAATATTATTATTATTTATGTTAAATAATAATCATTTAAATTAGCAAATAAAATTGAAAATAAAAAATATATAGGTAAGAGAATGAATATGTGAGAGAATATGTATATAAGAGAAGATATATGTAAGATAATGTGTATGTGGCATGTATGCCCCACAAATAATGGGGGTTGAATGCTAAACGTTTATGAGATAATGAAGATGTTAATGTTAATGTGTATGTGGCATGTGTGTTCCATACTTTTTGATGAGATAGTAGATTTTGTTAGATCGAGAAAACCGATAGAGGGGGGGTGAATATCGGAAATCATTTTTCGGAAAATTTAGAGCAAGTACGCAGCGAAAATTAAAAATAACAACACAGAGACACGGTCGATTTTACTTGGTTCGGAGCCTGGGTCGACTCCTACTCCAAGGCCCACGGTCGTTGACCGTTTACTTTGGGCAATTCTATATAAGGCGCAAATAGTTTACAAAAGATTATTACAGAATTAAGTACAGTAAACTTAAATCACTCTTTTACCGACGTCCGGGGTAGATCGACTTTTTCGGAGCAGCGGGACGTCGTCGGCTCGAGTTGGAAGGATTCCGAGGCGAAGCGCGAGAGCAGAAGAGCGTAGAAGCGTTGATTGGAAGTTGTTGTTGAAGTTTGGGGTCGAGGGCCCTTTATATAGGGCCTGGGGGTGCCCGAGATGTCGGGGGCGCCCCCACGTGGCATTTGATCCGGAAATGTCTCGGTCGCTTCTGATCTCTTCAATTTCGGGATCAGCTTTGACCGGGGCGCCCGGAGCGCTTGGGGCGCCCAGAGCGCTCGGGGCGCCCGGATTGACCGGGTCAAACTTCTATCTTCTTGGCTTCGAGGGGAGCTGCTTCGGTGGCTGTCACTGGGGGCGCCCGCAGCGCAGGGGGCGCCCGGGAGCAGCGGGGGCGCCCGGGAGCAGCGGGGGCGCCCGCAAGATGTACTGTCGAAGCGTGCTTTTTACTTGTGTGTTTTGTGTTCACCTTGGGGGCGCCCGGGACACTCCGGGCGCCTTGGTCAGCTGTTGCCTCACTCCGTTGAGGCTCTCTGAGCTGCAGACACTCGTTCCTTCGGTCCTGCATCCAGGGTTAGTCCAAAACATAACAAAACATTAAAATATTAGTTTTATACAGCCTTAGCTGTCTTGGTTCTGACTTTGGGTCTCCAAAATGGAACCCTAGGTCGAACCGGCGCCTACTGTTCCCTCGACGGGAAACGCGTCCTCACATACTCCTCTCGGGAGAATGTACCTGATGCCAACCGCTCCTTTGGTTGGACTTTTGCCTGACGGTCCTTTGCCAGGTCTTGGATGCCGAGCTGTCCTTCGCCCAGTGCCTAGCATTCCTTCGCTGGGGCTTGGATACTGGCAGTCCTTCGCCAGTTGCCTAGCAGTCCTTCGCTAGGGCTTGGATACTGGCAGTCCTTCGCCAGGTGCCTAGCAGTCCTTCGCTAGGGCTTTGTATCCTGGCAGTCCTTCGCCAGGTGCATAGCAGTCCTTCGCTAGGGCTTTTTCTGCACACTCAGTGAACAACGTTAGATCACAAATAATACTTAACTTTGAATCCTTTGCCAATATCAAAACAAGGTTCGATATGGTGCTTTCTGCACCAACAATCTCCCCCTTTTTGATTTATGGCAACACAATTCAAAGTTAAGTAAAAACTTATAATATTTAAGCACGACAGTTAAAATTAATCAATTTGAGCAGAGTAAACAACCAATGTAGTCAGTTAAAATTAATCAATTTGAGTAGAGTAAACAACCAATGTAGTTTTGACCTAAGAAATTCAGAAAAAAAAATTTATTAACATACTTAACTTTAACTTATTAACATACTTAACTTTGACTTATTAACAGACTTAACTTTGACTGACCTTTCCTCCCCCTTTGACATATATCAAAAACATACATGGGTGAACAAGGTATCTAATAGGGAGTTTTGAGTTTTACCAAAATAAATTTAAGTAAAGGAGTTTTAAAAACATAGTTTTCAAAAAAACTTTAAGTAATGGATTTCATAATTAAAAAAAAATGATGTTCAAAGTAATAGATGTTTTGAAAATACATGAAACTCCCCCTTAATGTTACAACTCTTCTCCTTATATATATTTTAGAGAAAGCTTGCAAAAACTTGCAACATAGTTTTTCAAAAAAATCTTTACATAGAGACATTTGTCAAAATTTTCAAAAAGTTTTTGCTCAGATAAATTTACTAAGAAAAAAAATTTTACTTAGAAAAAAACATGTTCTTAAAAACGTTTGAAAGATTTAGACATACTTAAAAAATTTGAAGCACTAGAAATACTTGAAAGCACTTGAAGTAGTTTGAAATTTTAACAGCACTTAGCGCTTAAAAACAATTTGAAGTACTTAAAAATTTTGCTTTACTTTTTGAAAAAGAGATAAAAGTCTAAATGAAGAAAAAATTCCTTTCTCTCTTTCTTGTTCTTCCCCTGGAATATATTTTGAAGTAAGTTTGTGTATCAGAGCCTATGAGTTTTGAAAACATAAAAATATTTGTAGGCAAGTCTTTGAGAAGATTCACGTGCTTAGGACATTATTGCCTTGAAAAGTATTAGTACTTTTGAAAACATTATATAGAAGTACTTTTAAAAAATAGTATGCCTTTTTGAAAATAGAAGTATTTTTGAACCAAAATGTTATGAAAAGAATGTTGTGCATTTTGAAAACATAATATTTTACTTGACTAGGTTTCTTTTCCAGTCTGACACAATCCTAGGAACCCTTATTAACTACAAGGACATTTTCCTAAGTGTCCTGGAAATTCTCAAGATTCAAGCAAATATTACTTCTAAAGGTATTTCAAAAATGATTTACTAAACCATATTTTTAAAGGCAAATTACTTGTATTTTCAAAAGAATTTTGAAAACTTAATGTATTAAAACATATTATTTTGAAATGTTCAATAATTCATTTAATTTAACCTCCCCCTAAATTTGATATAGTCCTCGGAAGCTTGTTGACCACAAGTATTCTTCCTCTAAGTCTTTAGGGTTCAGTTCAGATCAAAGGAATTTATCTAACAATTTCAAAACAAATAATTACCAAAAAAAATATTTCAGAAATTCTTCTTTTGACTCAAACTCCCCCTAAATTTGACACATCCTAGGAGTCCTTGTAGATCATGAAGTGGACCTTCCTCTGTGTCTTTAGAGTTTATTAAAATCAAAAGAATAATTTTGAATAACCTTCTGAGTATGATAGCTTTTAAGGAGATACATTTTCGAAAATAGTTTTCGAAAAATATTTTGAAATGATAGTAGTATACGAAGGTTTTTGAATCAATTTTTGAAAACCTTATCGAGATGATAATAAGATTTAGAGCATAAGGTTTTTGAAAAAAAATTTAAATTTTTTGAAAAGTATTAAAAGAAACTCCCCCTGTATCCGACACAGTCTGACTTTTATCTAAGTTCTTTAAGGAACTTCAGTGTTGACCAGGTTTGACTATGTTGACTAGGGTTTGACTGTGTTCCCCAAGCTTGACTCAGTTGACTATGTTTTACCAATCAATAACTAAACCAAACAAGATTCTATTTAAAATGGGTCTATTTTAACATGAAATTCAATATTTAAAAAAATAGAGATGAAAAGGAGGGTACAATAAACTGAATTAATTTGAAAAATTTTGAATAACTTTTGCAAACCTTTTTATTTATTTAAAAGGATAGTAAATTATGCTTTTAGGTCTTAGATGTCTCACCCAGTTCTACATGATCAAGCATGTTAACCTTATGGGTTTTGTGAGACAAATTTAACTAGAAGTAAGGATTTTACTTTGAAGAGTCATGATTAATTTTGAAAAATTGAATCAACTTTGAAAACCATTTTAATGAATTTTAACTTTATTTTGGAAAAAGTAGTTGAGTCTAAGATCAATTGAAATTTGTGTTAGATTTGAATTTGATAAGAAGTAACTTGAATTTGAATTTCAAAAATTGGCTTCCAGGTCTTGGCGAGGCACTAGGCCTTCTTTGGCCGTAGCCTTATTGGATCATCAACCCTTTCCTAGACAAAACCTTTTAGTGAAATTTCATCTTCAAAATCACTTTTAGATAAATTCTGGTCTAACTAGTTTGGGTCTTGGATCGGTAGCTTCGGCTAGTTCTGCCAAAATGGCTTCCCTAACGTACTATCATCTCACCTCCACCCAATACTATGTTGTTCAAACTTCAATTAACCGTTTTATCCTTAAACTAATCAATCCTAATTCAAAAAAATAAAAATGAAATAAAAAGAAACATACAGTTTAAGCAAAAAAAAATTATCTAAGTTACATCATAATCGTAATAATATTCTGGATTATCAAAAACAGCGATATTATGAATTTCTAACACATTAGTCTTATAAGATTCAATCATATTATTCATGGTAAATAATGGATTTTCAACTACTGTAAATTTACCTTTTGATTCTCGGTTGGGAATCTCCCCCTTGATTCTAGCCATCTTTCTTTTGCTTGATTGTTTCTTTGGTATTTTGTAGCGGTCGCGAGCCAACCAGACCAGTTTCCAAGGATCCCTTCCTTCGTCGTCAGATTCTGAGTCTGAGTCGGACTCAGGTACAGATTGGATCTTCTTCTTTGGTGGTTCTCTTGGGGTTTTCCCTGCAATAAAAACTATACCTTCCTCGACCATTGCAGTATCAACTTGATTATTTAACCTTAATTTAAAAGAAGATTTGAAATTGGTTACCATTTTTGTCTCAATCAACTCGTCGTCTGATTCTGGTTCGTTTTCGTCGTCGGGTGTCGAGTTCATCTCAGCTACTTGTTCTTGAGCTTCTAAGATCTCAACATCGGAGCTCTCTTCGTGTAGACTGATTAGTTTTTCCCACATTTCTTTGGCACAGTTGAAGGATCCGACCTGCTTCAGTTCTTCTTTGGTCAGGCCACATTGTAAGATTACTGTTGCCCTGGCATCAGTCTCGATCTTCCTCAAGGTTGGTTCGTCCAATTTGTCCCAAGCGAGTGCTATCCCATCTTCTGTGGGGAATTTAAACCCCGTTTGGATTATCAACCAAAGATCCAGATTGGCCTTCAGGTGGGATTCCATTAGACTTCTCCAGGAGTTAAAATTTTCGCCAGAGAAGAGTGGTGGACAGGCACTGTTCCATTCTCGGTTGGCCATTTAAAATGATCACTTGCACACAAAAGAAACAACAGAAATGTACCAAGACTTGGTCTTGGATTAGTAGTGAGGGAGAAGAAAAAAAACAGCCCAAAATAAATGTTGCACGAATTTCGAGGTGAAAATATTAAAATAATAATAATAAAAATTTATGACAAATTTTTAGAAATTGATCGTTTTATTAATTCTGACTTATAGAAAAAAAATGAGCATTCAAAATTGAAAAAGGCGAACGACCCCGCTCTGATACACCTATAGATATTATTTATATGAAATAAAAAAGCGAACGAGATTGAGTTGTGTTGATTATCAAAAAGAAAAGAAAATGAAATAAAAAATTCATAAATCCGAAAAAAACTTTCAAACTGGTGGTTGCACCAAGTTTGAACTACCCTGCTCTGATACCACTTGTTGGATCGAGAAAACCGATAGAGGGGGGTGAATATTGGAAATCATTTTTCGGAAAATTTAGAGCAAGTACGCAGCGGAAATTAAAAATAACAACACAGAGACACGGTCGATTTTACTTGGTTCGGAGCCTGGGTCGACTCCTACTCCAAGGCCCACGGTCGTTGACCGTTTACTTTGGGCAATTCTATATAAGGCGCAAATAGTTTACAAAAGATTATTACAGAATTAAGTACAGTAAACTTAAATCGCTCTTTTACCGACGTCCGGGGTAGATCGACTTTTTCGGAGCAGCGGGACGTCGTCGGCTCGAGTTGGAAGGATTCCGAGGCGAAGCGCGAGAGCAGAAGAGCGTAGAAGCGTTGATTGGAAGTTGTTGTTGAAGCTTGGGGTCGAGGGCCCTTTATATAGGGCCTGGGGGCGCCCGGGATGTCGGGGGCGCCCCCCACGTGGCATTTGATCCGGAAATGTCTCGGTCGCTTCTGATCTCTTCAATTTCAGGATCAGCTTTGACCGGGGCGCCCGGAGCGCTCGGGGCACCCGGATTGACCGGGTCAAACTTCTATCTTCTTGGCTTCGAGGGGAGCTGCTTCGGTGGCTGTCACTGGGGGCGCCCGCAGCACAGGGGGCGCCCAGGAGCACGGGGGCGCCCGCAAGATGTACTGTCGAAGCGTGCTTTTTTACTTGTGTGTTTTGTGTTCACCTTGGGGGCGCCCGGGACACTTCGGGCGCCCTGGTCAGCTGTTGCCTCACTCCTTTGAGGCTCTCTGAGCTGCAGACACTCGTTCCTTCGGTCCTGCATCCAGGGTTAGTCCAAAACACAACAAAATATTAAAATATTAGTTTTATACAGCCTTAGCTGTCTTGGTTCTGACTTTGGGTCTCCAAAATGGAACCCTAGGTCGAACCGACGCCTACTGTTCCCTCGACGGGGAACGCGTCCTCACCTACTACTCTCGGGAGAATGTACCTGATGCCAACTGCTCCTTTGGTTGGACTTTTGCCTGACGGTCCTTTGCCAGGTCTTGGATGCCGAGCTGTCCTTCGCCCGGTGCCTAGCATTCCTTCGCTGGGGCTTGGATACTGACAGTCCTTCGCCAGTTGCCTAGCAGTCCTTCGCTAGGGCTTGGATACGCCAATACGGAGGAGATAAATCACAAGGGCTACTATACCAGATGCTATGGCTAGTGTGTGGGGAGGGCAGATACACTAACTTTGTCAGATTTTAACTCTCAGACCTCAAAATAATAACACTCACACGCTAACCATCAAATATTAGAATAGGGATGGTTCAATTAGAGGAATGAATAGATGGTACACCCATACAAATACAAATAATGAAGGGTTAGAAGCCAGGTAATATGCAAATGAGTAATATCAAAAAGATACAAAATGAAATATGACTAAAACATAACATTAACAAATTTCTATGGGATGGATTGATGACCAATACGTGCGATATTATCATCTTAAAGTTTGGGGATCAAAATCTAACAAAGTCAGCATGTTCATCCTCCCCACGTGCTAGTCACAGCATCCAGATTAGTAATTTTCATTATTTATCTCTTTCAAATTGATTCCGGGACAGATTAACGAGAGTACTGAAATGAACAAATCATATATTTATCATATAGTGCATCCAATATGTTGTTACCCCAAGTAGATCCACAATTACCATCCTTCCAAACAAAGCAATGAAGGTAAACTTAAAAAATTTGAATATGAAATCTTGATATAACTTGATCCTGTCGACAAGTGAAGAAGGTTCTCACTCGGATGACTCAATCAGACCAAGATTGTTAGATCGTTGTTGTCTTACTAGAGGGGGGTACAAACTCTAATTTCCTCAAAAATGATCATTTTGTATCAACATTCAAACCTATACATAATTTCATGTGTTTGCCACCCCCATCTATTAACATTTCACACATATAACCACCCTCAATTCTCCCTTTTTTCTTATGTGTTCTTAATATGATAAAATCTCCCCCTCTTTTATCCTTAACCTTAGATACACATGCACTTATCAACCTTTCTTAACTTCCATGATATTAATAAGCCTTATTCCATACAATCAACATTAAATCATTAAGTAATACTTTATATAATGAAAGCATAAACAAAGATTTTAAGTTAAAGTCATATCTTATTATTCAATAGCAATTCATGAATCTCAAATAATATAAGCAACATCAAGCCATGACATAAAAGGAGGTCGGGGAGAAGAGGTGTTCGCAGGGGGTGGCACGCAAAACCCTACGTTTTGGCCACCCCGGGTAGTCTGTTTCTTATTAAAACCTCGTGGATCAGTCGACTGCCCCAGGGGCAGTCGACTGGGAAAATGAACAGAAGGTTTTCCTAGGTGGGATCAGTCGACTGCCCCTGGGGCAGTCGACTGATAAAACGAAAAAGAAGGTTCCCAATTTCGAACTCACTTGGACCAGTCGACTGGCTCTGAGCCAGTTGACTGATACCTAAATTTTAGTCATTCAGTTTAATTTCAGAAATGTCTAATTAATTCCACAAATCTTCAAAAAATCTGAAATTTCATGGAGAGATTTCTGTCTATGTCTTCTTGGGAAAAATATGTTTTCAAACAAAACTACTCCCGATCCCAAGATTGACACGAAATTCAAACCTTCCTAAATTGTATCATTGAAACTTATCAAAAGTCCTAATTTTGGCCTCTCCTTGATGTATCTTCCAATGTCTAACCACAATACATTCCTAGCACTGATTTATATGACATTTACACATTAAACCCTAATTTTCTCCCAATATGATTCTATTTCCCTCTTTTTCTCCATGAAACTCCTTTTAATGTGTCAATTCCCTAGGATAAGACTCACCTTAGTCTTCCAAACTCTTTGGCACACTCCATAGTTCATCTAATCTCCTAGGAGAAATCCTCCTTAGATCCATTGACCATGGATCCCATTTTGATCTTTAGAGCTCTCCCTTGAGCTCCTAGCCCGAGCCACTTCCCTAGATGACTCATTTACAATTGCAAGACCACACCTGTGTTTCTCCGGTGTTTCTTGACTTTCAACCCTTACTCTTTTAACTTTCCATACCTTGTCCTTGGTTGACTTTTTCTTTTCTCCTTTAAATGACTTTTCCTTGCCATTCTTGACCTTTTCTCTACCATAGTCATAAGACATCCTTGAATATGATTTTCTACTAACATTTGACTCCCCAAAATGGTATCCTAGTCCCGGCCTACCATTTCTAAGGTGTTGATCATTTTGTGTCATACCTAACCCCTTGGATCCTCTAATGAGTATATCTAGGTTCTTTTCTAATTTATCAAGTTTTGGCCTCAAAACTTGATTTTCCTTTTCTAAATTTCTAACCTTAGTATCACTATGCCCATCTTGATCATTCCTAAATCTACCCATTTTTCTAGGCATGTGTCTCCTTTTCTTAGGGTTGATGTCTTGATCCTTAGGTCTAGAAACCTTAGATTTATCATAAAACATGGATTCTTTGTTATTTTGGCACGCAATAGTATTTCTATTTCTATCATGATACTTAAAACCAAAAGTACGTATAGGCAAACAATCATTATTATTTCTAGCATTCATGGAAACATTAGAAGCATAAGTAAAGTTATGGATTACCTCCCTTACCCTAGTAGCTCCCCCTTGACATGAGCTCCTTCTCTTCTCTTTTTTTTCCATCTTCTCAAATGTTCCATTTTTTTAGCTCTCCTTTTCTTGGACATTGAGTGTGATAATGTCTTAGCTCCTCGCAAGTATAGCACCTAATGTGCTTCTTTTCTTTCTTTTCCCTACAACCCACATTAGATAAAATGAATTTAGTTGAGTTTAGGGATTACCTCCTTCTTATCTAGTGGGCACTTATCCTTGTAGTGCCCCTTCTTGTTGCATCCAAAGCATGTGATATAATCCTTTGATCTTGCTTTGGTGGAGGTTGGAGCTTTTTCTTGTTCCGGTATAGATGAGGGTCTCTCCTCCCTCTCAATTCTTGAATTTGACACCTCCTCTTCTTCTCTTGATGAGGTGGATGATCTTTCACTTAATTGTGCCTCTTCACTTGATGAGGTTGACAATTCTTCTTCCTCTTGGTCTTCTTGGACCGTTGAACTTATCTCTTTGAGCTCTTCCATTATTTAAACGTGTGTAGGGTTCTCATGATATTTTTCCAACTTGTTTCACAACTCATATGCACTTTTATATTCCCCAACACCACTCAAGATTGACACAAAAATATTTAGAAATACAACGTGTGTAGGTTTGTGGTACCCATACCTACTTGGGAAAAATACATTCAGAAATGTATCTATCATCATTCCCAATATTGACATAAAACCCAAAACTAGCTAAAAAGTTCAATAGAACCTCGACCTAAAGTCCTAGTTTTGGTTTCTTCTTGATGTCTCTGCCCATGCCAACCCACAATGCATCTCTAGCATTAATTTACATGGCAATTACACATCAAAAACTAATTTTCATACAATATGATCCTAATGTCATATTTTCATGCATGAAACTCAAAAACATCGTGCCAAAATCCAAGAATTGAGACTCAAGTCCGTCTCCAATTCTCTTGGCACACTCCATGGTCCATCTAGACCTCTAGGAGCACCCCTCCTAAGATCCATTCACCATATATCCCCAAAGGCTCCTAGAGCTCCCCTTGAGCTCTTAGCCCTAGCCACCTCCCTAGGTGACTCAACCCACACTAGATCACATCGGTGTACCCTCGGTGATTCTTGGCCTACAAACCTAACCTTCTTAACCTTAGACCCCTTGTCCTTGGTTAAGTCTTCATTTTTACCTTTAAATGACACCCCTTGCCATTCTTGGATTTCTCCTTCTTGCCATAATTATATGCTACCTTAACATATTTCTTTCCATTGACATTGGAGACCTTAGACCGGTATCCCAACCCCGATCTATCATTGTTGGGTTTTAGGTTACCCGACATCATATCTAAACCCTTAGATCCAACAGTAAATCTTTCTAGGGGTTTCTCTAACCTATCAAGCTTTTCCCTCAAAGCTTGATTTTCCCTTTCTAGGTTCTCAAACCTAGTATCCACATGTCCACTTTGGACATTCCTAGACCCATCCATCTTTCTAGGCATGTGTCTCTCCTTCTTGGGATTTTGCCTTGATCCTTAGGTCTAGAGGTCTTGGATTTTTCATGATGCATACTTTTCCTAGAGTTTTGATCTACAATATTAACCCTATTCCTATCATTATATTTAAATCCAAAATTATGCACAAGTAAACATTTTTCATTAATTCTAGCATGCATGGAAGAACTTAAGTTTGAATTGCATTTTAATTTAAAGTTAGGGATTACCTCCCTTACCCTTGTAGCTCCCCCTTGATGTGAGCTTCTTTTCTTCTTCTTTTCTTCTTTCTCCCATCTTCTCAAGTGCTCCATTTTCTTGAACTTTTTACTCCTTAGGCACTTTGTGTGGTAGTGTCCTAGCTCACCACATGTGAAGCATCGAATCTTCTTTCTTTTCTTTTGAGCTTCCTCATTCCTACAACCCATGTTAGAATTTAAATGAATTGAGATGGGTTTAGGGTTTACCTCCTTTTTCTTACCCTTTGGACATTTGTCCTTGTATTGTCCCTTTTCGTTGCACCCAAAGCAAATGATGTGGTCTTTGGTCATTGCTTTAGTGGAGGTAGGAGCTTCTTCTTGCTCCGGTATGGAAGTGAGTCTCTCCTCCCCCTTAATCCTTGAGGTGGTGACCTCTTCCTCTTCCCTTGAGGAAGTGGATGATCTCTCACTCTCCTCTTCCTCCTCTTGGGCTATTGAGCTCATCTCTTTTGGCTCTTCCACTATTTTAGCTTGTGTAGGATTTTCATGAAGTGCTACCAACTTGTTCCATAGCTCATGTGCATTTTGATATTTTCCTACACCACTAATTATATTGTTAGGTAAAATATTAAGTAAAATTGCAACTACCTTTTCATTTGCCTTTGATTGCTTTTGTTGCTCTTGATTCCAATATCTTGGTCGGAGCTTCTTCCCATGCTTATCTTTAGGAATTTCAAATGGTTCGTCAAGCGCAATCCTAAGGTCCCACTCCATTCAGAACCATGTCTCTATCTGCATCTTCCAATAGTTGAAATCCTTGGAATCATAGAGAGGTGGGACATTGATGTCATCCCCCAACTTATCTTCAATTTCCATCTTCTCTAGCTTGTGCCCTCTCGGCGATTAGTCCGACAAGAGCGGTCCTTCGCTCTGATACCACTTGTTAGATCGATACGCCTTGCTAGAAGGGGGGTGAATAGCAATTTCTCGAACTTTCTCTACAAGAAGGTTAGCACAATACAAACAATATAATGAAAAACAAGAGAACCAATGCTAACACCTTAGTTTACTTGGTATCCACCTCCAAGAGGTGACTAATCCAAGAATCCTTCGGTGGATCACTCCCCGGATGCCCTCCGGCTAGCCCTTGTCGCTCCTTGTGGGTAGAGAAACATCGCCACAACATCTCGACAATATCTGAGCTCTTAGACTACTATTTGGCCTTTAACAAAAGCCAAATTCGTCAAGAGTCTCAGCCAACACGAAGTCCTCTTAAATAGAACTAAAGGCTGACAACTCGCCACCAGTCGACTGCTCCCAGGGCAGTTGACTGGTCCCAGCCAAACAGCAAGCCAACGGCTAGCTGTAACAGCTAGTTTTCGACTTTACCAGTCGATTGCTCCCAAGACAGTCGACTGGTCCAGGGTCGAAAACTCTCTGTGAGTTTCTGTGACCTTTATCAGTCGACTACCCCTAGGGCGGTCGACTTGTCCACTCACACACCTAAGGTTTCCCTTCCCGAGTACACTTCTCTCAGCACTCGTACCCTCACGACTCAGCTGACTCCTCACCAGTAGCCTCGACTATTGCCTTCGCGCCCTCTTCATTTTTGGCTCCCGTCCCTCGGATGCACACAAGCCTCTAGCTTACCTCCATGCCATCCTTCACGTATGCCTTGAAGTTCACGCCCCTCAACTCATCGTCCCTTCCATCCATGGTCCCTCGGGTGGGCACACAAGCCTCCAGCTTGTCTCCATGTCACCCTTCACCGTACCGAAGTTGTCCAGCTAAGTCAATATATGTAACTTGCACGTCCTGCACACTCACATACACATATTAGAACACAAGGGTAAACCTAACTTAAATCATTTGCCCAAACATCAAAACTCATGGTCACTCCGGACCATAGATTGCCTCAACACCCCCAACTTGTCTTCCATCATTTTTCTCCTCTAGCTTGTGCTCCTTTAGCGGTTATTCCAACAAGAGCGGTCTTTCGCTCTGATACCACTTGTTAGATCGTTGTTGTCTTGCTAGAGAGGGAGTGAATAACAACTTTCGGTTTTCTTCCTACAATTGTTAGTACGCAAGCGGAAACAATAACTAAAAACAAAACTAACAATAAGGACCACACCTATTTACGTGGTTTGGAGATAAAACTCCTACTCCACGGTTGCTCGTAAGGTAGGCGATCCCTAATCCGTCGGTGGATAATTTCCCATAGCACCTCCGGCTAGATTGCGTAGCTCCTTGTAGGTGGAGAAACCTCACCACAATTTTTGGACACTACTTGAGCACAACAGGCTACTAACTTACTCTATCCAAGCAAGTTTTGCCAAAGAACAGTAGCTTTAAACGAGCTCCTTTAAATAGAGCTTGAATACTAAATGGCCGCTACCAGTCGACTGCCCCAGATTCGACCATTACAGCCAACGTTCGAATCACCAACCATCAGTCGACTGCTCCTGGAGCAGTCGACTGGTCCTTCCCTAAGCCTAGGGTTATCCTTCTTAAGTACATTTCTCTCCATATTCGAACCTTCCCGGCTTAGTCCCTGAGTACAATCACTCACACTTGGACCCTCATGACCTGGTCGACTCTTCACCAACAGCCTCAACTGTTGCCTTCACGCCCTCTTCGTCTTCAGCCCTCATCTCTCAGATGTGCACACAAGTTTCCAGCTTGCCTCCATGTCATCCTTCACATACACATCGAAGTCCGCGTTCCTCGGCTCATCGTCCGTGCTATCCACGGTCCCTCGGATGGGCACACATGCCTCCAGCTTGCTTCCATGCCACCCTTCACCTAAAGACATCAACCAAGTCTATGTGTACTTGCAAACCTGCACACTCACATACACATATTAGTCCAACAACAGACCCTAACTTAATCATATTGATCACACACATCAAAACCATGATCCTCCAAATCATACTTGGGCTGATTGCCCCAACAAAGATGACCTCGGTCGCGATAGCGTATGAGTCGGGGTCAGTCTCGAGAGCTAGTGGGGCACAAGTGGCTCGGGTCGGACCAAAAACAAGAGCACAAGGTGGAGAAGAGATTTCAATTGCCGGAACCTTTTCTCTGAAGGACCAGGGGGCTTTATATAAGGGAGGAAGAGGCCCCCTGTCTTGTCGACAATCTTTTCTCATTAAAAACTGACCAGCTGATAGTCTGACCTTCTGGCAGCTTTAGTCAATCTGTGAGTCTGCCATAGCCACCTTAATATCCATCAAGAGGTTAATTCTACCCTCATTAATGTCTGCTACCCTGACAAGTTATGATTATGTCAGAAGTCATTTCCTCATAATGGGGAGATTTAGGAAATCTTATTGCTGATGAGGTCATTCGATCACTCGTGATGGCCTGATCGAGCGACTACGGGTTTACCAGACTGGGTAACGATGGTCGGTCAGACAAGTCAGACTTTTTTACTGCTCATATTTTTAGAACGGTCCCCAGGTGCCCGACCCAGGGTGTCCAACCAAGAACTCCCGACCGGGAATCCCCAGCCGAGAGGACTACTATGTACTGAGTGCTTCCTTTTCCAGGGGCCCGACAAGTGCTTCTAACTTTGCAAGACCGAACATCCCCGACCGATGACTCCCGACCAGGAACGTCCGACCGGATATCGCTGACCGACCCCCGCTAAGAACTCCCGACCGGGAATCCCCAATCGGGAGGACCAATCTGTATTGAGTGCTTCTTTTTCCAGGGGGTCCGACAAGTGCTTCTAACTTGGCCTGACCGAACATCCCTGATCGGTGACTCCCGACCGGGAATATCCGACCGGATATCGCTGACCGACCCTCAGCTCAAGTAACCTCAAAATCTAATAACTCAAGCTGGATCGACATCTGGTGCACCCGCCAATCCTGCCCTGACCAAGACTTGACTCAACCAGCTTCACCCGACCAAGACTTGATCCGACCGGGCTCCCGATCACCTCAAAAAACCTACCCGACTGAATCATAACTAATGATATTTCATAAGCTTAACTAGTTTAGCCTTAATTAGGCATTTCATTTACAAATATACATCTAATTGAAAGCTTAAGGGTGGGATCAAATTATTAGACAAAAGGCGAAATCGCTCGCCCCCAGTGCCCCCGCCGTATCTGTCCCAAGGCCATTATGAGAGAGGTAAATCACGATCCCCGGAGTAATTAGTACACAGTTGGGCCGAGAATTGATACACTAAACATCCAGAGTTTTAATCCAGTGCGCCTCGCGCGACTCGAACCCAGGATCTTTTAGACAACAATCCTTATACATTAACCACTCCAGATCTCCATGGGACGGATCAAATTATTGAGAGTTTGTGACATTGAATCTTTCAACTTTTATCCATACCTTCTTATTTTATTATTTATCTTTCTATAAATAATTAGATGATGAATCATATCTTTCCCGATTGGATTCACAAATATAACTAATTAATTATTAAATTTTGATACATCAGAATGGCCTGATTAAGCTGATTGAGTCGAGCTTAGTTCCGCTAGCTCTATATTTATACCGCAGAATTTTGTCAAATATCTTGAATTAATCCCATCGCAGAATAATGATTTTCTTGGTAAGGAAAAAATAAATAAAAATATTTATCATACATGTGGAGTAGATAAGCACGCAAAGAGCGGCTGACGTCATGAAAGCGACAGCCCACTCACTTCCCACCACCAACTGCTTGCGGTCGAAATTAATCTACGCTTAAAAATATAATTTATTTAATTTTAGCAAATGAAATGAAACCCAAATGCCGCCCGAAACCACCGCTCAGCCAATCACGGCGCTGCATTTGATCGACCCGGCGAAGCCACAAGCAGAGATGCGCCTTCCACGTGTCGCGTAGCCGATGCACCAGTATCCGTGCCGATACAAGCAGAGATGCGGCGCGTGCTTCCTTCGGCGCCTTGGTTCACAGTCTCTTCCAAAGGGGAAAGCAGGCAGGCAGGCTCTTGCGACAGCGGCGTGGGGTTTGTCTTCTCCGATACTGGATCCGCAGGAACTGCCGATTCGGTTTGGGGCCGGCCATCTCTTGTTGCTCGGAGAATGTTTGATTGGGACGACGACCAGGATCAGGTTCTTCATTATTCGCTTCTCTTTACTTTGTAAAATTCGACCTTTGCTTATTTTTTTTTTAAATGGGGGTTTTACTCCCTTTGTCGACTCGGTTCTGGAATTAGGGCGGAGAAGAATTGACTTGTTTTGCAATCGCTGTATGTAGTTTAGGTTTCTGGGACTTCTCTTCTGGAGAAGGAAAAGGCCGTATTTTGAGAAGTTTTTTCTACATGTCCATGTCGATGGGCTTTAAAACGCTAGGATTTAAAGTAACTCTAGATCTGCTTCTTTTAGTTGGGCACTAGACGATTGTGCTGGAGCAGGAAGTTTCATACATGATAAGCTTCTTTAGCTCATCCTAATTAAATGGAAATGAGGAATATGTGATGTGAAATACAAGAATACGGAAAATAAAGTAGGAAATTGCATAGAAGGTCTATTCTCTGCTGGCATGATATTTCATTGGCAAGATGCTAAAGATCAAGACTCCTTCTGTCGCCATTAATTTGAAGTTTAGTTTGTTTCTGCAATTAGATCCAATCTGCTACTGCCTTCTTGATGGAACGTCGATTGCCAAAGTCACCTCCTCTATGGAGGGTTGAAGAGAGACCTACTTTCACTCACTGGAAGTAGATAATATATCCTTTTTATTTTGGGAAGGGATAAATTCCATGCAAATGATTAAGGGATTTGATCCCATGATATTATGGAACACTACGGAGGCCTGACCAACTAAACTAGTTTGCACCTTTAAACTACAGAGTTGTTTCTATCATGATCATAGTGTGAAATACCCTAAGTTAGACTAGATCCTGCTGGATGTGATATTAATTTTACTGAGATCTTGAGCAAGCTCACACAAGTCCAAATGACGTTGAGTGAAAGGCCAGTGTTGCATCATAAATGGCAGAAGTTGATAAGAATCTATTTGAGTCAATATAATTTGAGATCTATTGTAATTACGCAAGAAACTTATAGATTAAGATGGGATAGACTGTTAGTAGTGATTCCAAGATACTTAATTCCGGAGGATTGATTCTCTATCACGCCATTCTTTTTCTACAAAGAAAGTTAAAACCATAAATTAGTTACAAATGCGATGGATGCTAAGGTGGATAGTTGTTAAACTCAGATGTGACTTGTATCTCTTCCCATTCTATCTTGTATAGTCTTGCTCAACTATTCCAATTAAGTGAGACATTTGTGGTCCGACTGTAATCACATCAACATCCACTTTGGTGTCTCCATTCTCAACTTCTTCGAGTCTTTTATCCCAGGGACCAAGATGAAGGCTTTCAAAGTATTGAAAAACATTTTTACAACTATATGGCAAGGGTGTGGTTATGGGCGATTCGGATACAATAAATTTGGATCATCATTTGTAAAGCACACCTTCATTGCTGAGGTGGTTCTATTACATCTCATCATGGATTTGTGGAGCTTCGAAGACTGGGTAATATAAGATCCCAAGGCTCTTCTAAAAGCTGAAGTTCCAAATAGGCTATTCAACATCTTGAACTAACCATGATGATGAAGCTTCCAACTGCAACAACAAAGCTTCCACACGATTTTCAAGATGATGAAGCAGCTGGAGGCTTCTGTTGTCATAGAAAAAGCCACTCTTGGCTTCCTCCTTTGAAGGCAAAGTGGTTGAGACTTCCAATGCTTGAGATGAGGCCACTTGAGGCTTCCACTTTTGAAGATGAAGTCGCCCAGGCTTCCGCCATCCAAAACAAAGTCACTCGAGGGTTCTACTATCTGAGATGACAAAGCCACTTGATCATAAACTCTTTGTCTCAAGTCTTATACCACACACTTGCTTGAACTTACACAAAATTATATCCATATGGACTTGATATGTTTGACAAAGCTACATGTGTAAGGCACTAAACTTGTTGCACTCCTACTGAACCAAATGTCAAACTATTGCCAAGATGCGAGTGCTTATATGATCTAACAAAATTGAAGGTTAGTTGGAAAGTTGAGTTGCCAAGGCTGGCATATCTTTCATTTTGTGTGGTCAGCTAGTTCGTTGAGTCTTTGTTAGGTAATTGGGAGGTTGCATGAAAATTCTTCAGTAGGAGATGACAAACACAAGCAAGGGCCTCCTTTGTTGAGATCAAGTTCACTTCCAGATCTATTGATGTAGATGAGTAAATTCACCCCACGGATGGACTATCTACATAAGTTTATCATGTCCTTTTGGGAGGAAATCTAACTATCTTAGATAAGTAAGATAGCATAAGATAGAAGCTAGATCAAGTGTACAAGTATTCAACAATGACTTTGCCACATTTATGCTTTGTTTGGCTTAAACACCTAGTGATAAAACTGAATGTGGATTGTAATGCACCAATGAAGTTATATTGTGATTGTCAATCTTCCATGCATATGGACTCAAACTTAGTGGTTTATTTGATGACAAAGAATATATAGATAAATTGTCATTTTGCAAGATAACAAGTGCAATATTGGCGATCTATTGATAGATTTACTATGTCCTAGAGTAGGATCTAACTGTAATTATTCAAGCATACAAGGGTCTTGATATAAATGTTGTTTATCTAATACATACATAGGTAAGAGGGGGCTGCTTAAGGACATGTATTCTAATTCCTCCACTATTGAATTACACACTTTAGTTAGCAAAATGTTGGATGCATGCCTCACTTTGAAGTCGTGGTGTAGTTTCTTAATTCCGACACGTGTGCATACTGAATTTAACAGTATTTTAGAAAGCAATTAATTTTCTCTTCTTTTGTCAGTGAGAAAAAAAATTGTGAATGTGATTTCAGTATAATCTTTTTCTTGATTCCCAAGTACATTCTTCTTTCTTTTAGTAGTTTTCTTGGTTAATGTGAGTAATTTCAGGTAGGGGATACAATGTGGTGTGAGTTTTCTGAGAATGAAGCTAATATTATGTCTTATCCTAATGGTGCTGACAACAATCCATTACCTCCTTTGGATAATTATAAAAGGAAAAAAAATGATGAAGCAAACCCTTCCTTAGGGTCAAGTGAACAGTCTTCGGGATTTAAGAATGATATTCTGGGGATTAATCAGGACAATAGTTCGACTTTCATTACAAGTGAAGAACTTATTGCTGCACAACTTGATGTAGATTCATGGCCTGATTTGCCTTCTTTAAGTGCTTCTCTTAGTAAAGAGTACAATGATTCTTGTAATAGAGATGCTATGGAAGCACAATTAATGCTCGATATCAGTGGAACAAAAAAGCTTGACAAAATAAGAGGTAAAATGAAGTTAATCTAGTGCTATGCTTTGTCACTGAGGTGTAGAATATTCCAATAAAATATAGTTTTTGAACATCTACAGTGCAGTTCAATAGTCCATCTGAAATTTTTAATAATGACAAAGATGACGAAGAGAATGGTACTTTCCTTGATTGTGACTGGGCCAATATCGGAGATATCGAGGATCTTGACAACATATTCAGGTAACTCATTTAACCATTTCTAATCATTTTCACTGGTCAACAGTAGCTCTGTATCTCTCTTATCCTCTTGCAGTGGAAATGATTCCATATTTGGACACGAAATGGTTGGCAATGTAGATGAGTTCTTGACTGCAGCTTCTGATGTAATTAGCAGCACTGTACAATCAATTGCATTACCAGTAAGTTGTCTTTTTTGTTAGCAAATCACACAAGCAAATTATTATGCAGTTTAACATTCTTTATATGGCTTGTCAGAGAAACAAAGATCTTAAATTCCTATTTGTTATGTGAACAGGACATGCCATTGTGCGAGGACCAACCTTCTGGTTATGATTCTTCCTCTTTTCATCTTGATGAATTGTCTGCTGAAAAGGAAGCATTGGAAGAGAAGGTACATATATGGATAATGTTCTTTACATACCTTTGTATACCTGTTAAGCTACCACCTACATTATTGGCCTCAACAGAGAGGAGATAGTACTGTGAGAACAATAAGTGAATACTATGAGGAACAGATGATATAAAAATTGGGTCGAGAAAATCTCAACGCAAAATCCTAAACTCTATTCAATTATTAAGAAGTCATAAACATAATGAATAGAAATGTGGAAGCGTACTAGAATCCATAGTTTGCAGTTGATCTTGGACAGTGATCTTCAATTTGCAGACTTCCTTAGGTTCCAAAGAGTTTTGAGAGCAAAACAAAAGCGTCGTTCTGCAAATTAGGACCATAACCCTTATTTGTAGAATCCAAAGGTTGTTTATTTCTAATTTAGTCCCTCAACAAATTAGAAATTGTACATGGTATCCACATTATTATATTCATAACAATTAAGCTCCTAAGTCAAATTCCATAATTCCCAAAATAAGATCACATTAATTTATGACTTATTTAATCAATGACATAAACATTTATAATTAAATTATGACCCCAAAATTTTAATAATCTCCCACTGGGTTATTTGTGTAAACTTATAAATGTGTTAACCTTAATGAGCTCAAAACTTTTGTCATCATAACCATACGGCTTCCATAACAATCTCGTCTATTAATTAAATAGAATGTAGTCTTTGTTGTATCTTTCACAAGTAAACCATCAATGGTCACGTACATCAATAAAATCAAATGGCATATATCAATTATGAATTTGTGGCATGAAAATTACATGCAAGGTGATCTATTCATGTCAATTTTCAACTGGTCCTCCTTAACCAAAGTGAGATCAAAACTTTTATCTTAAGTTACACAAAGTGTAATGAAGTAAATATTGAACTTTATATCTAATCAGAAAATCTCTAAATACATAAGTTCAGAGATATAACCAAACATATATAGAAAACATATATAGTACAAACTCCCACTAGATCTAGATTTCACCAAACTGAATAACACTCTATGAATGATATGCTCATAGAAGCCATTGGGAGGTAGACCCTTCGTAAAAGGATCTACTATTATAGAGTTTGTACCTATGTGTTCTATTGAAATATGTCCACTTTGTACTCATTCTTTTACAACAAGGAACTTGATATTGATGTGCTTCGATTTTGTCGAGCTCCTGTTGTTGTTAGAATACAATACAGCTGATATATTGTCACAAAATAATTTCAGTGGTTTCTCAACCCTTCCAAAATACGCAGTCCAGAGACAAAATTTTTCAGTCATATTCCATGATTAGATGCCTCATAACATACTATAAACTCCGTTGTCGTGGTGGAAGAAGTCGTCAATGCCTATTTGGCACTTCTCCAAGCAATAACTCCACCATCCGACAGAAAAACATAGCCTGAAGTGGATCTCATACTATCTTGGCATCCCGCAAAATCAGTCAGAATATCCCATGATCTCAAGAGTATCTAACCTCTTATATGTGAGCATGTAATCACTAGTTCTCTTTAAATATCTCATTACCCTCTTTGCTACTTTCCAATGATCCATTCTTAGCTGCTTAAATATCTGCCTAACACTCCAACAATGTATGCAATATCCGGACGTGTATAAACTTGAGCATACATAAGACTTCCTATTGCCGAAGCATAGGGAATCTTTCGCATTTCTTGAGTCTCAGCTTCCTTTAGGGCATTGTTTAAGACTAAACTTATCTCCTTTAGCGACTGAGGTGTTTCTTGGTTGTAATCTTGTATGTCAAATCTTTTAAGCACCTTATCAATATAGTTCTTTTGTGATAATCCAAGAATACCTCGAGAACGATCTCGATGTATTTGGATTCCTAATACAAAAGTTGCATTACCAAGATCTTTCATTTCAAAATATCTAGATAGAAATCTCTTGGTATCGTTTAACATACATATATCGTTTGTGACAACCAAAATATCGTCAACATATAAAACTAAGAAGATATGCTTACTCCCGCTGAACTTATGATACACACAATCATCTACCACATTCACCTCAAAACCAAATGAGATGATTATTTGATGAAATTTATGGTACCATTGACGAGAAGCTTTCTTTAACCCATAGATGGACTTCTTAAGTTTGCAAACCATACTCTTTGAATCTCCAATACAAAGTATTCTGGTTGTACCATATATATTGTTTCTTTAATGTCTCCATTGAGAAAAGCAGTCTTGACATCCATCTAATGGAGTTCCATATTAAAGTGTGCGACAAGTGTCATGATTGTCCTGAAAGAGTCCTTCGTTGAAACTGGAGAAAAGGTCTCCTTATAGTCAATCGCATATTTTTTAGTATAGCCTTTAGCTACAAGATGTGCTTTATACCTTTCCACATTACCATTTGAATCCCTCTTGGTTTTAAAAATTCGCTTACAACCAATGAGTTTCACATCTTCTGGTAATAGGATAAGTTCCCAAATTTTATTGTCTTGCATTGACTTATACTCCTCATTCATTGCCTTAATCCACTTTTGAGAATTTGAATTTTGCATGGCTTGACGAAAGTTGATTGGATCATCCTCCGCCATTCTATCATTTTCCTTATATTCTTGGAGTAGTACTATGTAATCATCCGATATAGTACTCCTCCTCTAGTGGACTTACGTAAAGACACTTGTTTCTCATACACTGGTTCTTGAGGCTATTGAGTTTGTTCTTCTGGGAGTTGATTGACAATGTCTTGTTGTTTTTGTATTGCATCCTGATCACTGACAAGAATAAAATCCTGATCATTATCAGAAGCAATCATAGGAATATGAACCATTTCCTCTTGAAGAGTAGTGGGAATACATTCCTCCTCAAAGACAAGGTCTGTTACTTTATTCTTACCCCCAACCTCGCTCCGATACCAATTGATAGAAAAATTGGGTCGAGAAAATCTCAACGCAAAATCCTAAATTCTATTCAATTCTTAAGAAATCATAAACATAATGAACAGAAATGCGGAAGTGTACCGGAATCCATAGTTTGCAGTCAATCTTGGGCGGTGATCTTCAATTTGCAGACTTCCTTAAGTTCCAAAGAGTTTTGTGGGGAACAAAACAAAAGTGTCATTCTGCAAACTAGGACCATAACCCTTATTCAACAAATTAGAAATTGCACATAGTATCCACATTATTATATTTATAACAATGAAGCCCTTAAGTCAAGTTCCTTCATTCCAAAAAAAGATCACATTAATTTATGACTTATTTAATCGATGACATAAACTTTTATAATTACAATTATGACCCTAAAATTCTAATAACAGAATCTGTTCTCAATTAAATGATTAATTAAAAAGTTAATGTACGATGACAACAACAAAATAAAATAATAAATGATTAATTAACCAAATGATTCATGTTGCTGTAAGAATTAATTAGCAGATTAACTAATTGCCCTAATTAATTAATCAATTAATCAATGGAATGCATGCAAACTAAAATTGATTAATTGATTGCTACATGCATTCGATGGCTTCCAAGGCTAAAATTAATTGATTAATTAATTTTGATTACGACGCTGAAACATAATTGAAGATTAATCAGTTGTTGTAAATTTAAGAGACGATTAATTGATTTGATTAATTAAATCAATTAATGGCTCATCCTTGGCATACCCCTTCAACCCTATAAATAACCCCCCTTCTTCTTTTCTTAATTATCACAAGCAATACAAGTTGTGAGCTTTCCTCTCTCCCTCTCCTCTCTAAAAGAGTTCTGAGGTTTCAAAAGTTCGTCAAAACTTAAAATTTGGAGTGCTACTATTTTGAGTCTTGGATCGTTGTACGAGGCGATTGCCAATAAATTGTAAACACCTGGGCAAGATATCGTCTTAAGGAAAGAAGATCTAGTCTTCACGTCGACCTTAAAATTCTTATCCGAAGGAATAAGCTTACCCAAAGAGATGTGTCGATATCCGAAGGGATGACTCAACAATAGATGCTACTAAGTCGTTGACAAACAAAACCAAATCAGTGACAATGATATTGAGAAAGGTATGTTGAGAATATAAAGGGGAATAGATCCACGTTGTCATACCAAGCTCCACCTGTTCGAGCTATCGACTTATCAACAAGCTAACTGATTGAACCCAGGCTATTGGATCAACATCGACAGTTTTCAACAAGATGTTCATCTAATGTTATTGAGACAGATCGATCAGAGAACAATAGTGCATTGGTTGTCTCTATAGATTTCCCACCATATATCTAATTTTAGATAGTATTGTCCAACATGTGATCTAAGGTTGATCACTTCAAGCCTATTGTCAGATCTTGGTTAGATGATGTGACCATAATATCTTGCATTGGACTACTGAGCGAGATTCAAAACTAGTCCACACACATGCTCCTGGGTGATGTCAAGTTATTTAATAACTCGTCTAGGAAGTTCTAGGACACACTTAACAAGAGAACCAATTCTCCCATATGAAGATAACAATCTTGCATTCGGAGGTATGGATCTCCTATCTACTTTGTTTTTGAGGTCAGTGTATTACCCTTCAATCATTAAAAACAAATTTCAAAGATATATAATTTACTAGTAAGAAGGATAATTTTTTCATTTGATTTGAACGTAACCAAATGGAAATTGAACTGAAAATTTATTTAGGATTTCGTATGTTTCTATATTTGAAAATTTGCCAATCACGGAGTTCCTAGCATTGATACCTAGTCCATAGGCTTATAATGAGATTATCTCCCGTGTATATATAGCCTCTAAGACCCAATAGCAAATAAAAATGTTGGACCCACGGCAATGTTTCTAACATATGACTTGAGCTTTTATCTAGTTCCTAGTTCAGTTGTTTCCTCGTAACTTCTTGACTATTTAGATTGTCATCAATCCTTTCGCTTTGTTTAAGAAAATGATGTTTATGCTTTCTGCAACCTCCTTGAAACCTTCCCTTCTCCATTCAAAGCAAAAAAATTCTATAGTTTCTGGTTTAGGAAGTCAGAGTATAAGGCATGAGTTCTTGTTTGAGAAAATTTACATAATTCTAGTTGCATATGTTGTAATGTCTGAAACATGGTTCTGAAAAATGACAATGGATAGTTTTTTTAAAATAAAATGGATATGATAATATGATTTATTATGTTACTGATTGGTTGTATCAACCTTTGCACATAAAATTTTAGTGCTAGCACAAACAATATAAAGTTTTGCAAGCCATCATTACTGTCCCAACATGACCCATTGGAATCATCAATTGTTGCAGCCCAATATCCAGAAGAGAACTCTGACGTCTCACAAGAAATCAGAAGAAAAAGGAAAGTGTAAAGAATTAGATGATACAAGTGCCATGTGGTCCTGCAGTACAAATGAAAGCTGGCAACTTCTAAGCTCCACAACAGATGTTCCTACCAAAACCGTGATGGACAGTTTCGAATCATCTACAGAAAGACAAGTTAGAGCTCCTGAAGATGTTGAACAGCTAGACTCCCCAAATCAATTTATGTTATCGGGGTATGCTTACACAGCATATCCTTTTCCAACTATTCCAATTTCCCAGAATGTGTATGCTAAAACGAACCAAGAAAAACCACTTTCTGTTGGTCATAAGCTTTTATCAGATTTCTCAAAGCGTCCAAATAGTCTAAGTAGACTATCTGATTCAGCTTCTAGACCGCTGACTCCCCAAGAAAAAATTGAAAAATTGAGAAGGCGCCAAAAAATGCAGGCAATGCTTGCCATTCAGCAGCAACAACAACAATTTGCTCATCCAAGTACTAGTGATTCTGGGGTTCCCCAGTCATGCTCACCTAAGAAACAACCTGTAGAATCTAGGACTAACTCTGCAGCTGATCTTATCAGCAATAAGCTTTTGCCAGCAGAGCGGAACATATTAGCTGACCAAGAAGAACCCTGGACAATCTCCTCAATAATTGATGGTCAATCATTGGAAGAAACGATATATTATCAACTTCAAGATGCTATTGAACAGGTAATAAATACTATTCTTGTTTTGGTTTCAACTTCTTTACTTGCTTTAAATCCTATTAGTTTTAATATGATAGCAAATAATTTTTTATTTTACCCAGTTGGATAGTAGAATAAGGCTTTGTATACGAGATAGTTTATTTCGTCTAGCACAAAGTGCTATGGAGAGACAAAGTTCTAGTGACAGAAATAGTACAAACAAAAGTGACAGAGATGAGGATGAGCTTTCAGCATATGATGATACAAAGAAATCACGCAAGTGAGTTTTTGCTGATATATATATTTACATCCGATTTTTATTAACTGAAACCTGTATTTAAATTAGCTTTTTAAGATTCAATACTTTTGGGCTATTAATGTGCAAGCACCTCTATTCTACCAAGTTTATTCTGCTATCATCACTTATGGCTGTTGAAAATTTACAATATAATAACTAAACTTTCCTATTGATGCATTCAACCTGGGTAAGTTCTAATTCAATCTTGTTCATTGTTTTCTCTTTAAGTTGGTAGTTGATTTTTGATGCTACCAACACTTCTCATTATTTTAAAAAGCAGTGGATTCAACCCTTTATCACATGGAGGGGCTTTTCTATATGACATATATACCATGTATCCATATTTTAGAATCATACTCGTAGTTGTCATTATATGGAGGAGCTTTTCTATATATCATATGTGTGAAGATGGTATGGAGCATCTAGAGTAGATTGTGAAGGCGATCATGGGAAGGAGATCATTAACTGCTCAAGTGAACACTTTGTGACGCCTAGAAATCCCCATGTGACCACTCTGTCGCGGAAACCCTCGCATGGACACTTCACATTACCTAGAACCCTCATGTGATCGTTGTCACCAACGTCATGGAACGCTCACTTAATCCGTTCCAACATTGCGAAAGCCCTCGCACAAACTTCACCTGTAGTTGCAGCTGTGCATGGGTCATGAGGTCGTTTCTCATGTCGATCAACAGGTGAAATGAATTGCTTTGCTTGTGCTTTCCAACACAACGGTATTTAAAACCTTCTTGTGGGTTGGCATGTCTCTTTGTTTTGAGTTGAGACCAAACAAACTTGTAAGACATGGAATAAAATCTCTTTAAGCACGACTCCGTTATTCATATAGTGCTAGAATGTTTTCAATTTCTCATTCTAGTTCCATACATGTTTTTAATTATTGGAAAATATTTCAAGTTCTCATCCACTGATGGGCACTAGGCCATTATGTGAATCATCAGCTAGACGAATCATAAGCTAGAATCTTCTTATAGGGATCCATTTAGTTGAATCAAGAAGGCCACTCAGAATAGCCTCAAAATTATTAGAGCAAAGGTGATATTGCTCACCCCAAGCGGCTCAGTATCGCCGGCTCCATGGCAAGATAGTAAATCACGATGGGCATTTTGCCCTAGTGCAGAGACCCTTTGCATGGGGAGGTCAAATACCCAATGAGATATTTTGCACCCAGCATTGGCTCCAAGACCTATTAGAGCAAACACCTATGTAGGAACCAACTACGTCAACCCATGGGAGCAACCTCAAAATTATCATTGGAGGCTAAGTAGTTTTATGTTGGTCATTAACGTCAAAAATATAGGTGGACAAAGAGGTTTTAAAGTATAGAGTAAGAAGTAAATGTTCCTTGGTAAAAACTAGACTAATATTCATGTTAAAAGGTATACCAAATTTATATTGCATTCGATTCAAGTTTTTGGGTAACCAAAAAGACTAAATACTCGTATGAATCTTTTTGAATAAGTATTTGCCAACTCATTTACTTAGTTACTAATCTTGTTGACTATAACAATGACATTTTGTTTGTTCCACTCATTAAATGATAAGTTTCGTATCAAATGGAATGCATCTCTATTCTTGAGAAACTCTGTATAATTGCTAACATCATTCATGCTATTCACAGAAATTCAAAGTGGACAAGTGTAGAAACAGGTACAAATCCCATCGATCGGACTGTTGCTCATCTTCTCTTTCATAGGCCATCGGAATTATCGACTAGAGCTGTCAAAGAGGAAATACCTCAATCGCCTGCTCTGTATAACCCCAGTAAAGTCTTCTTTAATCTCGGAGCTTGACAATGTTTCTCTGCTTATTATGCTCCAAAAAACTTCATTTTCACAAAACGTAACATGCATCATGACTCCTCCAGAATATTATTAACTGCATCCTTTTACTTGTGGCTCAGCTTCGAATGCATCTTTACAAGCTCAAGCTTGCACCTCCAATGATCATATGGAGAATGCCAAAGAGATGGAAAGACAACCTTAGAAACAAAGTAAGATATATTAAAAAAAGTCCATACCCATTTGATTCTAAATCGTCCTGTTTTTGTGTCTATGAGACTTGTTTCTGTTGATGGATTCTTTCCTTTTCTCAGTGAACCGATAGAATCACAGAAGATGTTGGAGCTATTAATGATCTAGTGTTGGAGCCGAATGCTTATGAGTTCCCCTACGTCTTGTGTTAACTACAACCCTTACGTGATTTTGAATCAACCTAGATATGTTCCAGATGAATCGACTGGTGCCTAGAAAGTCCAAACTGTTAATTGCAGATTGGTATTTACGAGCTTGTATATTCATCAGTTAAATCCCAAGAACAGACAATAGTTGCTTCTCCATCAGCGATTCACTTCATTAGTCTGGCTTCAAGATGGCCATTGTCAACTTCTTAGAGGAGCATGTGAATGAATACTCTTTCTTTTCTTTTCTTTTCCCTTGGTAGGAAGTTCCTGTAATTTTGTAGCTTCTTTGGCAAATATAGAACAAGGTGGGACATCCATGTCTATGTCATAAACTCATCTAAGTTTTGATGTTGGGATGCTTTACAAAAATGGAGCAGAAAGGTAGGTTGAGAGTAGACTAATACTGAAAATTAAACAAACTAATCAGATTGCGGTAGCAATGTTTTAAAACATATCTTCTTGGTGTTTATAGCTATTTGGATTTTCTTGACTTAGTTGAGATGACATTAAGAAGGGGAGCTTTGGTGTAACAATAAAGTTACGGGTTCGAATTATAAAAAAAGGTTTTTGCAATAAAAGGTAAAGTTATGTACAAAAGATTTTTCTCTTTGGAACTCTGTATTGATGGGAGTTTCGTGTATGGATTGCCCTTTTAGTTGAGGTGCTATTATACTATAGTGTTGCTTGTATAGTTTTTCATGAATAGTATAGAGAGGTAGTGAGGGCTATCGCCGTTGTTCTCTTCCTCTATGGGATATCGCGTGTGTAGTTCAAACATTAACGCCCATTGTGTTTGCACCCTTACTCATCATTCTCTTCCTAATCATGATTTGCATACTCAATGACTTCTTGGTTTGTGACACTCGAGTCCCGCAGCCTAGTTTTCCCGATTTTGACTTTCGAATGTAGCGGCTATATGGTTCACGCCACACAACCAAGTTGTAGCTTCCGCCACTCGCCATGATGTTTTTTGGTTCATAACTGCCGGTTCATATAGGTACTACTACACGGTCCAAGAGCCATTTCGCATCACACCGCTGCTTGATATAGCAATGCCCAAGAGAATACAAATGTTATGCCTCTCTAAAAATGCCCTCTATCTTTTCCTCCTTTTTGGATATCTTCTAGAGGCGAGAAACCTGAGCTCATAGTACTACACAAGGGAATACAAATGTATGCAAATAACAAATACAATACAAAATTAGGAATTTTAAGAATGAAGCTCTCTCTCTCTCTCTCTCTCTCTCTCTTCTCTCTCTCTCTCTCTCAATTAGCCCGTTGTTGCCATAAACCCCCCTTAACCCCTTCTTATAGAGCTCCTACTAGTTACTAGAATTTATATTGACTAATAATTTACATCAGTTAACTCACCTGCATGTCGCTTAACTATGTAATGACCATTTGAGTTTATTAATCTTCCATCCAATTGATTGGGTCATTGTGTCTTTTTCTATATTCAAGGAATGAATACTTGCACGATAAACGTTTGGTCGATTCACATAGTATTACGGTTTGAAATCTAATTGGAGCAAGGGCAAATTTTATAGTGAATTTTCGACTGTGAAGGTCAGCTAAGCAAATTGCTATAAGCGTCTCTGAATTTATTCGATGGGCGAAAAAGAGGAAGGCCACTCACCTCTAAGTTAGTTAGGAAAAATCATTTTTATCATAATATTCTTTGGATTTAACAAGTTCACAAAAATTGGATATTAGTATATGAATATATAAACTAAATAAACTTAAACATTAAAGATCTTAAATCATTAATCTTCTCATTAATAAGATTTGTAAATACTTCTTGAGGCTTATAAAAAACTTGATTATATTGTTGTTATTTTTTTAAAATAATTATATATACTAATTTTGTTTATTATTATTTTTATATAAAGCTTGATTACGATGTTACAAGAATGTTGATCTACACATCCAATGATACACACCTTGTTAATTTTTTATAAATTTAGAATTTAAAATTTTAAGTTATAGTATTAAAGCTAATTTTTTTAAAAAAAATCAACAAAAAATTACACGTAGCACTCATAAAGAGTGCGGATATGAGAGGGCATTCCTCTATGATGTCATCACATATATCAAAGTTTGTTTATTTTTTTTTTATACTTTATAAATTTTAAATCATCTGCAATGATAATAGAAACTTCATTTAAAGACAATTTCGAGCTCAATAAAAGCGGTCACTTGATGGTAAAAGGTGAATCATTCGCCTTTAATACCCTGTTAATTCATTTCAGGATTAATACGGAAGAGATAAATCATGAGGACTACTAGCCCGAATACTATGACTAATGTATAGGAAGGATGAGCATACTGATTTTATCAAAATTTAACCCCTAGATCTCTTGATGCCAACACTCACGTATTAACTATTAGTTCATCCGATGGAGACACAATAAAAGCAGTCACTTGGCTCATTGAAGTAGAGTAAATGTTCGGTTAAATCGAATTAATCAATTAAAGTAAATGAAATTAGAAATTCAATTTTTTTCTCTAAAAATATCGATTATATCATAAATCAAAATTCAATTAAACGTATAAATTTAACCGAATCAAATCGAATCGAACCAATTAAGCACTAAATAAATCGAATCAAACAGAACTAAAAAATTCAATTATTTTGATAAAATCAAATTAATCGATATTTTATTGATTCAATTGGATTTTTTTGAAAAGTTCAATCGATTAAAAAAATTCACCCGATTTAATTTTCAATATAATCGATTCGATTTAAATTGATTGCACATCCCTAGCCCTACATTGAACAAGCTTTTGTTTTCACAGTCATCGTGATTTATTTCCTCCGTATTAATTCTGAAGACGGATTGACAGAGACACTAGAGGCGAACATTTCACCTTATATCATCTAGCATATCTGTAGAGATCAAATATTTTAATAACATTATCATTACACTTTTTCTAGCTTTCTTCGCCTTTCGAGTAAAATAAAGTGCAAAACAATAACAACAATAACAACAAAAAGTTCTTTAAGAAATGAGTGTCATGGCCTTTTGAGGAAAACAAATGCCATAGAGCAACAGAAAATAAAAAGTCGTTCAAGAAATCAATGTTGAAGCTTCACCTATACAAAGATTGCTTGTTAATCTCAGCAAATGTCGAGTGTTTTCATCCATGACCACATTGTCCTTCTCCATGCGTTCTGCAACTATCAGCGGCATCCTGCCAGCTTTCTCATAAGTGCGAAGCAACGAGTTGTAGATCTCAGTTGTCACGTATCCTGCACGACGGAGAATAACCAAGAAATTCTCTGCATCTTCGATGTTGCCTGTCTCTTCCATCTTGGAGAAGACTGCTTTAACAAGTTTAACATTGGGTTCCCACTTCTCCAAGCTTGACAAAGCTTTCCTTAAGCAATCTAACACCTTGGCCATTCTGTTTTTGTCCAAGTTACCCCAAGCAAATAGCTCCCATGTAGTGTAGCTCGGCTTAACACCCTTTTCCACTATCTGTGAGAGAAACTTCTCAGCCCTTTCGAAAATATCATTCGTGATATAATAACCAAGGATGATGTTTGGAACCCTTGAATCTCGAGTATCAGACGTTGTCTCCCATTCACTGTAGATCCTCTCAGCTTCCTCAACGTCACCCAACTTTGTTAAGGATGAAAGCATGCACTTGTACTCGGTGTCACTCAACTTCCTAAATGTTGCTTTCATTTTCCTCCACATTCTGTAAACATTGTCTTTATCCAATAGGCTTGCATGAAGACTGATAAGGGAGCTATAGGCTTCGCGGTCTTTTTTGAAGACTCGTTTCTCCATCTCCGCCAATGCTTCTCGCGCTTTGTCATGACAAGCTGCTTTAACATACATGTTGGCTAATATGCTGTATGTCACCCAGTCAGCACTTATCTTGTCCTTGCTCATCTGATGAAGAACCTTTTCTGCTCCAGTGACATCCACTTTCTTCGCAAAGGCACTTAACCATAAATTGTAGGTGATTTCATCAGGGGATGCATATTTTTTCAGATCCTTGAGCAAATTCGGTATCTTACTCATTTCACCCTTTGATATGTAGAGTGTCAACATATGGTTAAATGGCAGAGAGCATCTAAGTAAACCATGAGACGACATTTCTTCCATTAGAGATTCAGCCTTATCCAACAAGTCATGCTGCACATAAGTATGAAGGAGAGCAGTGCAGGTAGATTGCCCCTTCATCCTAATAGGAAGATCTTCAAAAAACTTCTGGGCACTAGCCAGACCACGAACCTTTGAAACTAAGTCCAAATGGACGGCATAATCACCTGGAAGAAGCTTAATTTGTTGTTGGGTTGTCATCCACTCACATATCTGCATTAGCCAATGGAAAGCTACGACCGTCAAGAAATCTATTTACCTATCAAAGCACAACTGCAATACTGGTAGGAAAAATTCTAGATAAGGACTGAAGTGAAATGAATCAACTGCACTTATTTAAAAAATAATGGAAAGTTCACAAAAAATAGTTCAGAACTAGAAATAAAACCTATAAACAAGAAACATGAAGATGGATTAAATGAAAGGGATATGATCAACCCGCCTTTTGAACCTTCTTAAAGCCTCATGTTTAACAATGCATCTCCTGCACACTAGGCAAGAGGGGAACCTATTGATCTCAGTGATTTTCAAGTCTCAACCAACAAACACCCACCATAGTAACAGTATTTGTTTAATTGTCACCAAAGCTTTATTCCTCGTATAAAAGATTCAGAGTCATTAAATATCAAAATGCATCACATTTGCCTATAACCACAACCCTATATTTGGTTTTTAGCTAAATTTCAAAATATAGCATCCATTTTCGGATTCGTTTCAAAGGTAGAATATGTTTTGAAAAGTTACAAGAATATGCACCAAGTTGTGTATTGATTCGATTCTAACACTTATTTTAGAAAATTTCTCTACTATATTTTATAAGTTTAAATTATATGTGCCAAATTAAATTATCTTTTTAATTAATATTACATTATAGTATTTTAAATATAGTGAATAATTCTAAATTTTTTTAATTAAAACATGAATAGTTCTTGAGACAGTCAGATTTAGAATGTGATTTACGTTTAAAAATGTAAACTAATTCTAGAAATATTTTATTGAAACAAATATTTTAATAAAGATATCTTGTTTTTCTTATAATTTGTTTACATTCCAATGAAAATTTACTTTATCACTTAAACTTAGCTTTTGATATTATAAAGGCAAATTATTTTTTATTATTTGGCTAGTTGACATATTTACAATATAAAATTAATGTAAAAAAAGTTAAAATAAGAAATGTAACTAATTAATAATTTTTGAAACAATAGGCATTTAAACTATTTGTTCATTCTCAACTAAAAACTAAAATAGATGAATTTTCTATAAGAAATAAGTAGATGCTATAATTAAAAGAACTTTAACATAGTGCTAGAATTGAAATAAAATTAAAAATTGGTGTACGTGATTGAAATTTTCTGAAGTATATGTATATCCTATATATTTGAAACGAAACCAAAAGCATGTACTATATTTTCAAATGTACCCTAATTTTTTTGAAGCACGTAAGCCAGCCTTGATGAATATACAGTTATACATGGAAAATAGTTATCAGATAAACCTTATGGTTTAATCTAAGTGTAGCAAGAGTAGTCATCTAGAGACGGAAGCAACAGAAACTGGGAGAACATGACACTTACCAGAGTTATATATAGCGGACAGCATTTAATCCTGTGTTAGCACAACTTGTGTCTAATGCATTGTTTTTTCTCTATCCTACATACTAGATGCTGCACTATAGGCTGATGAACCTGCATGCCTGTGCTAGTCATGTTGAAAATACAATTATTCTGCTCAGCAGATATATGCCAAGACTAGAATCTTTCCACTCTGAATTCAAATTGCTTAGTATCAAGTCCAGGTGTCTCTGATAACCAAGTAGGAGAAGATAGTATATTCGTCCACCCATTGTGCAAAAGGTCATTGCAAAATGAGGTGTTAAGTAGACTCTCTTCCATCTCCACATAACCCGCAAGTTCCAACATTTAGGATTCCATGTTACTAAAGAAGAACACTTACCTTATTGTGCAGTATAATCCAGTTGAGAAGTTTAGCTTTTGGCAAAGTGTAAGCCAGCCATAGTGATACATTTCACGGAACAATATCCCAACCTAGCGAAAAAATTTGTAGACGATGGAAAGAGAAGGAAAAAAAAATCCTTTGTTCCATCTCCAAGTGACTGGGTCAGTGAAAAATGCAGTTTGCCATTAATCTTGTAGTTCATTTAACATGTCCAATTTGTAGAGATAGAAAACAGTAAGTTCGAGCATACTATGCCGCCGGGTTCTGGGCAAAGCACGTCAACACAAAATATTCTGGGTTCTGAATCTAATAAACCCTAATACAAACCCGATCAAGCTTTCGACCTATTCATCATATAAGATCATGAGGGGTAAGCAAAAACTTTAGACAACCCCACCATATCTTTCAGCAACGGGAATAAGGAGGAAAGGGGAAAAAAAAGAAGGAAGAGTAGAAGTAGAACGGGGCGTACTTCGAGGGCATGCTTGTAGCGCTTGTATTTGCGGAGCTCGCGGACGACTCGGTTGAGCTGGTACTTCTGAATGGTCTTGCCCTCCTCCGCCCACTTGCGTAGGACCACCACGGCGCTACGCTTGGGGTAAATGAGGCTGAGCAGTCTCCTCCCGAGGGTGTCGCTCCCGGTGCTGCGTCCGGCCTTGGTTGTCGAAGCCACGGGAAGGAGAAGGTCGTCGGGCAGAAGCGAGGAGGAGAGAGCGCGAATGGCAGAGGAGACCAAAGGGAAGCGGAATCGGCGGGCCGCAATCATGTCGCTGCCGGCGTCGCGCGTTTTCTAACAATGGCCGCCCTGCTCATTTGAGGGCGGCGCGTCAGGGAACCGGGATATGCACGAACATTAGCGTTGATGTAGACCGTCGATCATCTGATTTTGGTTAAAGTAATCGTATATAACATTTGTTACGTGATTATCGAGTAATTACATAATCAAAATAACCTAAAATTATTTAGTTTAAGTAATAGAATAAAATTTTATTTTTTTAAAAATAATAATCTATAATCTAATATAATATTTTACCATATTATCCTTTAAAATTTATTTAGATAATTTAATTAAATTTTAAATTAAATTTATTTAATTTATTAAAATTTTACATATATATTAAATTAAAAAATATTTGTCGGTGACATCGGCATCGGCGTCGGTGTCGACGACAATGTCGACCGTCGGTGTTCGCATAGGCAATCGGTGTCCAACACCGGCGGCCTATTGTCGACGTTGACGGCCGCTGTCGACACCATCGGCCGACGATCGGCGGCGGTCGCGCGTCGTCAATCGCCGACCGCCCGTCGGTCAACGATCGCCAGCCGCCGCCGCCGATCAATGATCGCCAGTCGTCACTGACCGCATGGCAATCGTCGGTCGCCGGCCCCAACGGCGGTCGCCGGGCGTGGTTGTTGGTCGTCGACTGCGAATAATGCTTCTGGAATTTAATAAATTGTAATGTTATTTTCGTCTTAAATGTAAATATTGGAGGATAATTTTGGAATGATAAGTTTCATAATCTCGGAATCAAGAAAAACCTTACTTTTCTAAGATTTTTCGATTCCGGGTTGCATGCCCCTTTTGCTGACGTGTCGGGCATTGATCATTGCTTGGGAATCGTTGATTATGTAAACCAAATAAGATTTTCGTTGATAAACCAAGGTTATCAAGGATAACTCCCAACCAAACGCACCCTTAACATTATAACGCCTACCACCTCATTAAAAGTATAGATCCACATATTAGATACACATTAACATTAACATCTTTATTCTCTTACATTCGTTTAACATTCAATAAAAAGAGTTCAACCCCCATTATTTGTGAGGTTCACATGTCACATACACATTATCTCACATATTCATTCTCTCACATACACATTTTTTATTTCTAATTTTATTTACCAATTTAAATAATTATTATTTAAAATAATAATAATAATATTTTTAAATATATTTATCATTATTTGAAATTAAACTATTATTATAAATTTGAAATAAAAGAGTACAATATAAAAAAAATACACTTGTATATAATTAAAAAATAACATATAAATTAAACATAAAACGAAACAATAAAATACTAATTCAGGGGTTGTTATTGTATTGTGACCAAATATGTTCAAATAAGTCGGCATGAAGTTGGTGATGCACATGACTGTCATGTAGTTGAGAATTTATCCGGAAATAATCATGAAATCCTCAATTTGAGCCTAGGACGGGTTACGTGGGTTCTTCGCCTTCATCGTTGTATCAATTTATCACGTGATCTCCCTCATCTTCCACAATCATATTGTGCAAAATAATACATGCTAACATAATATGTTTTAACTTTTTTTATACAAATAACGAGTTGGACCTCGAATAATTGCCCATCAAGCTTGAAACACCCCAAATGCTCGTTCAACATCTTTTCTTGCAGTCTTTTGTCTTTCCTTAAACAATTTCCTCTTGAGATCTTCTGGGCAAAGAAAAGCCTTCACGAAAGTAGCTCATTTTGGATATATTCCATCTGTTAGATAATACCCCTTCTTATATTAAATGTCGTTGACCGTGAAATTAATCTCCGGGGCATTTCCTTGCAAGACGTTATTGAATATGAGAGATTCATACAACACATTAAGATCATTACGTGAACTTGAGACACCAAAGAATGCATGTCATATCCACAAATCTTGAGATGTGACCGCTTCAAGCACGATTGTTGGTGATCCATGTCCTCTTGTAAATTGGTCTTTCCAAACAACTGGACAATTTTTTCATTCCCAATGCATGCAATCAAGGCTGCCTAACATTCTAGGGAAGTTTTGCCTCTCATCATGCAATTGAAGAAGACATTGAACATCATCAGTATTTGGTCTTCTCAAGTATTGATCACCAAAGAGTTCAACCATATAAACGCAGAACTTGAAAAGGCATTGGATGGCGGTTAATTCACTCATGCGTAGATACTCGTCAAGATGGTCGGCTGGGACTCCATAAGCCAATTGGCGAATCGCAGCTGTGCATTTTTGTAGTGGTGTCAAGCCTTGTCTACTCACAGCATTATACCTCTGCTGAAAAAACGATGAACGACTCTCAAGTGCATTCACTATGCGACAAAATAAATCTCTTCGCATGCGAAATCGTCTTCGAAATATTTGATCTGGATATACTGGATTTGTGGAGAAATAATTATTGAAGAGTCTCACATGCCCGACTTCACGATTTCTTTGGATGAACCTTCTTCTTCGCCGTATCTCGTTATTACTTTGATATGCTTCAACTATTTGTCGACTTTGTTGAAGTAACAATGACATTAGCTCATTCCCTGGATCATAACCTTCGTCAACATCTTCAACATGGACTACATCTTTACTTGTCGAGTCGGATGTGGTGCTACTTGGAGATTGAGACATATTTGGAGGAAACGAATTCAGGGCTAATGAAGAATGACGAATTGTAGAGCACAATGATCGAAGAATGAAAAATGAAGAGGAAACAAATTCGTCAACTACTTGGAGAATGAAGAATTGTAGAGCACAAGGTGTCTATTTATTTGTTTTGTCAACGGCTATATTCTAACCGCTATATTACAACGGCTATAGTCCAACTACCATATTACAAAGTTATATTCCAACGGCTAATTTGCAACGGTTATATTAATTGACCAGAAATTATAAATGAACTTAAAAAAGTAAAATAATAGAAAATTATATTAATTTAAAAAGATAATGTTCGAAAATTACATTAATTGAAAATTAAAATAATTGAAAATTATAACAAATGAAAATTACATATTTTATCTCTTCCTAATCTTTTGATATAGATGTTGATAGATGATAAATTACTCCTGTGTCATTTACGAAGTGTCCTTCGAAAGGATTGAATATTCCTTTAATTGAACATTGGCTAAGGCAGCGTTTGTTTTCATGTCAGCAGCTTTTGCTTTCATCTTATCAACTTTGAGTTATTTTTGTTTCATTTCAACTTTAGTTATTTTTATGCTTGTATACTCAGTAAACTTTGCAAACATATTATCCAAATTTATTGTCATACCTTCAATGTCTGATTTCATTTTGCTTTTTCCTTTTCTTTTTGCTGCCTTCTGATCTATTGGACGAGTTTCTTTTTCATTTAGGCCTATATATAGACTAGCATCTTGGTTAGATGAGGTGTTTCTTGCTATCGACTCCAAGGTTCTTGCCTTCTTCGTGCTAACAAGGTGATCAACAGACTGTGGAGTAAACATTGGATGGTGTTTTACGATCCTCCACACATGCTCAAGATTAAATGCAATGCCATTATTTTCCTCACGATATTTTTCATACGCAAACCGCAATATATCCTCATCACTGTGGCTGCTACGATACGCACAATAAACGCTATTGTAATTTGCGTTGAAGTGATATACCTTTTTATATGGTATTGTGTCAATACGATCGTATGATACTTGCATTTCTGTTGAGTGTACCTTAAGGACGATTCTCATTGTAGTAGCTAACAACATGACCCCAGAAAGCATCTATCTTCTAATCATTGCCGATGATTGGATCATCGCTGATAGTACAAACGATCTTGCCAAAATTTCATCTTCAGACTTACTCTATGTTGATCGTTTTCTTCTACCCGCAGCGCCAGACTTCGCCTTTTCTAGATTCACAACTTCAATTGGAGATTCACGGTCGGACACTTCAGTCTCTGGAACAAAAGTCGGAGTAAATGAATCACTTTCCGTCGGAGATGTGAAAGGCATGCCGGTTGCAGGTGAATTGGATGGATAATTTTGTGGATATGGATTATATGAATAATTTGGTGGATATGAACCATATGGTTATTTGGTCGAGTATGAATTATGTGGATAATTTGGTGGATATGAAAAATTTGGTGGAGTTTGAGAATTTTGGGAAGAAGTATTTCCTAAAAAAACCACGATTATTTTCATCCATTTCGGAAGAAAATAGTACAGAGGAGATTTTTAGAGTAAGAGAGGGAGGTGTTTGAAGATTGGAATGAGAGTGATTAGGAGGAGGTGTTTGAAGATTGAAATGAGAGTTGTAAGGTAATGAGTATTTATAGATGAAAATTTATTTTTTTTATTAAAATTTTCGTTTGTGACCGTTTCATGACCGTTGTGGGCGTTTACTAGCCGTTTAGGTGACCGTTGTCGATTTTCAATCGATTACGACTGCCCCAATCGATTAAAGACATCCCTAATCGCAACTCCGAATTGATTAGGGACATATTAGGGGTGCCCTGAATCGATTGGGGCAGCCCCCAATCGATTAGGGACACCCTAATTGACCCCTAATCGACTGGGGGTAGTCCCAATCGATTGGGATGTCATGTCAGCTCTATTTTTTGATCAATAAACACGTTCAAACATCTAAACGCGTTCATCGTGTCAGCGCTTTAACGCGCTCGTTGCAATGGTTTTAACGTGCGCGGTGCGTTAATCGAGAGTTATAACGCTCGATTAACGCACCGTTGCAGGTGCTCTTAGAAAATTCTTTTTCTAAATGTACAATTTTTTATTTTTTATTTTTTATTTTTTAGGAATATATTATATATATTTAGGGTTTAAAATTTTAGGATTTATGGTTAGGTTATAGTGGATTTAAGTCAATAATATTTTTCCTCTAAGGTTCAGGTTTCTCTCTTAGATTATAGTATTTAAGATAACAAAATTTAGATCTTTACAGGTATATTATATATATTTAGCGTTTAAAATTTTAGGATTTAGGGATTTGGTTATAGTGGATTTAAGGTAATAAGATTTTTTCTCTAAGGTTTAGGCTTCTCTCTTAGGTTATAGTGTTTAAGATAAAAAAAAATTTAGATGTTTATAGGGTATATTATATGTATTTAGAATTTATATGAGAAAATTTTGATTTTTAAAAAATAAATAAAAATAATAGATCAAATCAGGCACTCCAATCACTGTTTACAAAAAAAAAATTATGAAGGCGCCTTCGATGCATTGGAGGCGCCACAGATGATCCACAATGTATGTATAGGAGGCGCTCTGCATACAGTGAGGTGCCCATGATAGGCGCCTAGGCTAACAACTAATCTATGAAGGAATGATGCACTGCGGACCTTCTGTCGTGGATTCATCTGCGACACTAATTGGGTCACCTAGAATTAATCCAAGCGCCTAGAATTTTGTTTTAAAACTAATATTTTCTTCGATCTTAAACCCTAAATACATATAATATATCTCATGAATATCTAAAAAAAATTTATCTTGAATGCTATAACTCAAGAGAGAAGTCTGAACCCTAAACAAAAAAATCTTATTTGCTTAAATTCATTATAACCCAATACCTAAACTCTAAAATTCTAAATGCTAAATACAAATAATATATCTCATAAGCATCTAAATTTTTTTTTATCTTGAATACTATAACCCAAGAGAGAAGCCTAAATCCTAGAGAAATCTTATGACTTAAACCAATATGAGCAAAAAAAAAAAAAAAAAACCATCGAATTTGAAATTCGTTGGTAACTCGTTTTGGTTTTTTTACAAATTCGGTCCGTAACGTCGGTTCGGTTGAATTTGTAATTCGGTTAAACCGAATAAAATAAATTAATTATTTTATTAAAAATATAATAATTAAAAAATCTAATTATTTAATAAAAATCAAATAAATTTAAATTTTCGCTTAATTCGGTTAAAACAATTAACCGAAAAAATCGGTTCGTAAGTTCGATTTTGTAAAATTCGGTCGTTCAAAAAAATCGTTTATTCTTCGTTTTAACCGAATGCACACCCCTCCCACTATAATCCAACCCTAAATCCTAAAATTTTAACAACTAAATACACATAATATATCCCCAAAAAAATTTTTAAAAATAAAAAATGTTACTCAACGCCTAATTGCGTGTCGCAATGAGTCTACGATAGACGATTCCCATCGTATCAAATATATATATATATACCTGGGCATGACTCAATTGGTTAACATATAGCATATGATAATACTATTGCAATAGACATGAGTCGAATCACGGTAAAAATCATGTATATAAATATTGGCCAACTACATTTTCTCTCTTATGCTAGTCAATTATAATTTTTATTTACCTCTTTACATATAATTATGGACCAACCGTGGGACATCATCATCTTTGTTGTAATATAAATACCATTTTAACAAAATCAAATATTCAAAATATAAAGTTTTTCACTGCTAATAATGACTTTCATAGCTGCATGAAACTCTCGTCATGCGAGATCCTAGAAAATGTTCTATTATACATAGCCTTACTGTATTTTGTAAGAGGCTATTTTCAAGACTCGTCCGTGAATTTTTATGTCACAAGATAATAACTTAACCATTGTGCCAAGACGCTTCTTCTAATAATGATCATAGTGTTAGACGATAATATTTAATTACATTTTACTCCAAATATAATTATATAACATTAGTTTAACTAATAAAAAAAGAGTGTCAATCCCTCTTTTTGAATTAATATCAAAAGGATATCTTATTCGTAAATATTTGTGTCAAGGTTGATGTGTTGTTTAGTTTAGAATTTTACTTCGCAAGAAGTTCGAGGATTCCATATATTTGATCTAAAATGGATTGGAACCTTATCGAGTTTTAGACATCTAGAAAACACTTGTAAGACAAAGTATACGTCCATAATTCCTTCTACCGAAAAGACATAAACTATCTAAATTAAATGTGTAACATCTTGTAATAGTTTTGTCCAAAACTACTATAAAATCCTATACTTACTGATTTTGGACAAATAAACAATCCTATGTACTTGAGTCCTAGCTTCTATCATGTCATAAACTATTGCATCTAGCCTGCCATGCTTTATCGATCTGTAATTTGTCAAGAGACCGATGATATCGAACTGTTTAAGATGAGTTGATCCCGACCTTATCTACGGGTAGGTTCATAGGCCGGATCCACCAACCAGCCTGGCGCCAGAAAGATTTAGTAGACAGGTCAGCGAGGGTCTCCCTGGGTGGATTCCCGAACCCAGGAGCTTCCGGGACAGTGTCTAGCTAGCCACCAATGGTGTCGGTCGGACCGACCACCAACCATTCTCCCAGTCGGACGCGTGGTTGTTCATGCTCCCTGGCCATTCCCTGGCCCAGATCTAGGTCGTGCAATACAGACGGACGTGTGGCGACCAACGCTCCAATACCATCGCGAAGACCGGATATCCAACACAATCAGACAGACATCACTCGGCAAAGCCCCGACTCAGGACGTACCCTGCGCTTCCATTCTACCAGTCGGGCGCGTGGCTGCCCACGCTCACTGGCTATTACTCGACTCGGTCCCCGGCACTCGGGGCCGCCAGTCGGCCTTCGGGGTACAGGCTATGTCGTCCCTACACCCACTATATCATTATATCCAGGGTACGACCCTGCTAACGGGGTTCCACATACCTTACTCATCTCTGACAATTCTCGCGATCAGTCCGCCAATTCAGTACTCTCTACTGCTCGAGCACTCCGCGCCATGTCGCGCCACTCCTAAGTGCTCTCTACGAGCTGACAGTTATCACACTCTTATCTAGTCAATACGGACAAGGGTTGTCAGCTCCCCCGGCTATATAAACTTCGCACTCCCCTTACCGCAGGTATGCGCGCGCGAGCCTTCTCGTCTACTGCCTCCTTTCAATACTGCTCCACTATTATGCCTGCGGATACTGACTTGACCGTTGGAGTGCCTGACCGGGAAAATCCCCGGCGGATTTACTAACGGTCGCTGTTTTGCAAAGCCACGCTGGAGCGCGGCCAGCTCGCGACCACCTCATCCGCTAGTGTTACCCGGAAGATCATCCGGCCCGTGGGATCACCACCCCGCTTCGCGACAGGATCATGAGTGATATCATCTTTTACTCTAATAAACTATTACAACTAGCAATTATTCCAATGAAAGTTTATGTAGAAGTTTTGTCCAAAATTACGATCTAGTAGTAGTTTAAGTCAAAATTACTTTGAATGCATATTCAAATATTATATATTTCATTATTTGATCTCATGAAGTCGCGTTTATTTTTCAAGCCAACAATTATAATTAAAACTATTATATTGATCTAAATTGTGGAATCATATTCCAACATTGTTTTATACCTCCCGATCCTGTTGGTGTGGATGCAAGTCGATCTATCAAACCCATTGTAGCAAAAATCTAATTCCCTAATGAAAACTATCTATCTATTAAACCCATTATAGTAAAAATCTAATCGCCTATCGAAAACTAGACAAGGGAATTTCATACACAAAGAATCTCCTTTCAACTATGAGTAAAATTTTGATCAATCTCATTACCAAAGAACCTCCTATCAAATACGAGGATTAGAAACATACTTTACATACTTTGGTTCTCCATTGTGGAACAATTCCAACATCAAGTTGACAACCCAACTTGAACACTAGATCTTCCAATGAGTCAAGGAATCTATTTATACAAATTGAATCATATTTAACATGTATTTGGGGCGATTTTAGTGTTTGGATTACACAAGAATAAGAAATGTACTCAAACCCCTATTTATAATGTACTCGAGCCTTAAGGAATTGTATCCTATTTAGAATGCAATCAAGCCCCTATTTACAATGTACTCAAACCTAATTAGTGTAGATCTTCTTGTTAATTACTGAAACCCATTTAGCTGAACAGGAGCTCCATTCACTAGGGTGAAGTACTGCATAACTACAAAAGATGAGTCATACTTCGACTAATCTCTCATTTCTAATCCATCCTTCAACATATCCCTCCAAAGAAACAAAACCTATGAGAATAAGAAATGAGAGATTGGAAAATATAGAAGAGTGAGTGTTCACTTTGATGAATCTTGAAGGGCAAAACATATAATATAAAAAATTTTGATTGGTCAGTTACAAACCGATCAAGCTACCAATCGACGAGATGCCAATTAGAATTTGTTGATTGGTCCATAGCAATTGGCTATACAAACACTCGATTTAACTGTGCCCAATAGCATCTTGTACTCTGTTTACCAGTTTTCTTCTTCACCAATAATCCCCACAAGAACACACCCCCTCCCTGAAATGGTGAAACCTGTGTGAGTCTCTCATCACAATTTCCCTCTTTGTGACCTCTGAGATATACTTGGTAGCCGAATGACAATCCCCACAAATCCGAAGATTATTGTGTATGCGAATGGTACTTCCTGGCCTCGAGTTAATGAGACCGAAAACAATAGCAAGTTTCTCACTGTGGGCATACAATGACTTCTCCTTGGTCTCCTCTTCCACATCGTGCAACGAGAAGTTTGTATTTGGCACATACCCTGCTGCTTTAATCCTATCCATCAGTTTCTCGAGCTCCCGATAAATTAAATCGGATTGAGGGTTGGAACAGTCCCCAACTAAGAACTTGTAGAGCTTGTTCTTCAATTCCACTACACTGTAACCAGATGTTTTCTTCACTCCTCTCTTTCTCATCATAATTCTAATGCGATGGGCTTCTTCAATCTTCCCTAATGAAGTGTAGATATTCGACAACAGAACATAACGACCTGAATTTTCGGGATCCAATTCAAAGAGTGAGTTTGCAGCCAATTCCGCGATTTGTGCATCTGGATGTATTCTGCAAGCACCGAGCAAGGATCCCCATACACTACAATCTGGCTTTATGGGCATTCTCTCAATGAAACCTCTAGCTTCTTCCAGCTTCCCTGCTCGTCCCAGCAGATCAACCATGCATGCGTAATGCTCAGCCCGAGGCACAAGCCCGAACTCTGTAGTTATGGAATTAAAACATTGCCAGCCTTCGGAAACCAACCCGGCATGGCTGCAAGCCGATAGCACGGAAACAAAAGATATATGATCAGGTTTCAAAAGGCCTTTCATATGTTTAAATAGTTCAAGTGCCTCCTTTCCCTTCCCATGCATTCCATACCCAGATATCATGGTGCTCCATGTAACCAAATTGCGCTCTTGCATCCTTTCGAATATTCTAGCAGCAGTGCTTACGCTACCGCGTTTCACATAACTATCGATAACCGCCGTTTCAACCATTACATTCTCAACTAGTGAGCTCCTAATTGTGTATCCATGGATGAGTTGCACATGCCTTAGAGATGCTAATGTTGAATTTGAACAAGCTCGAAGGACCCCAAGAAGTGTGACTCGATCGGGCACAATTCCAAGCAACCCCATATTTCCGAAAAGCTTCAGTGCTTCCTCAAGCATATCTTCCTGGGCATAAGCCTCAATCATCGAACTCCAAGATGCCAAATCCTTGTTGGAAATTTCATCAAACATCTTACGTGCGCGTTTAATCTCCCCGCATCTAGCATACATTCCAATGATGGCATTCTGAACACACACTTCTGATTCAAGACGATGCCCGATGATCGATTTGTGCAAGGCGGTAGCATCATCGAAGCTGGAAACGCATGGGATCACCGTCAAGAATGTTGCTCTGTTGGGCCTCACTCGCTCTTCCAGCATCTGATGGAACAGTGCGAGCGCTTCCCTTGAATGCCCATTTTGCACGAGAGCCCCAATCATGGCTGTCCAAGTGACCACATTTCTCTCACGCATTTCGTCGAACAACTGCCTCGCAGTGTCCAAATGCCCACCTTTGCCATACATGGCGATGAGGGAATTGCGGACAAAGATGTCGGAATCAAGGCCAAGGTCAGCAGCATCGCCATGGACCTTGACGCCCTCCTCAAGGTCGCCGAGGAGAGCGCAGGCCTTGAGAAGGGGAGGGAAGGTGAACTTATCTGGGAGTGCGAGCTCGCGCATCCGGCGGTAGAGGGCAACCACGCGATCGTTGGCGCCGGCATCGGCGAGGCCGCGGATGAGTGCGTTCCATAAGAAGGCATCGCGGGAGGTTAGGAGGTGAGCGTCGGCGTCGGCGGCGGCATCAGAGAGGAGGTGGAGGGCCTCGCGACGGGAGCCGAGGAGAGAGTAACGGGAGGCGAGGGCGGAGGAGAGGAGTAGGTCGCTGGGGTGGTGGCGGAGGGCGGCAGCGTGGAGAGGCTTCAGGGATCGGCGGGAAGCCGAGCTCCGAATGGCGGCCGCCAGTGCCCTGGGCTCCGGCGGCGCTTCCGGAATGAAGTGGCAGTGATGGAAAGCGCGAAAGACGGCGATCCGACGCGGCAGTGACATGTTAATAACTTAAAATGGACCACTACAGTCTTAAGAACTAGAACTTGGACTAATTCGGCAAATTAACAAACTTGCCTCGTTTTAAAAAAATAAAAAAAAAAAAAAAAAAGAAGACATAATACCATCGATTGTATAAAAAAATTGGATCGACCGTCATCCGTCAACATACCTGAGATACCTCGCATCGCTTTTAGTAACAATTATTCATATTGTTTCTTTTTTTTTTTTTTTTTTTTTACTCTCTGTTAAAAAATTGTCGGCATCCATCCGCAACAATCGACCATATCACAACCCTAGTACAAAATCATTATTGTCTTTTACTCTATTTATCTGATAATTAATTTCATAAGATGAAATGATTAAAATTCTATATTATAAATTATTGTCTTTTACAATAATTATAATGATAATTAATATGTAATATTATTAAAATTTAATAAAATTAATGAACTCGTCGTCCTTCTTACGTTCTAATTAAAATATCCCGAATTAATAATTTTCATTATTTATCATCTTCCAATTAATTTTGAGGTTGACTGACGGAACTTTAAAACAAATAAATAACCTTTTACCACGCTCGCTACCGAAGCACAGTAAAAATGATTATCATATAATAAATTTATAATATTGTGAAACATCAAGCCGGAGACCTCTATCTTAGTCGCGACCACTAGTTATGCGGCCAAGCTAGAGGTCACGTGTACCTCTCCATATTAATCCTTAGATGGATTGACGAAAACATTGGGATGAACGAATCGTCTTTTATCATTAAAATCACAATTAAAAAAAATAATTTTTTTGAATTTCTTCTTTCAGGATGGACTGATGATTAATACGTGAATGTTGCATCATGAGATCTAGAAATCAAAATATGATAAAGTCAGTGTGTCTGCTCTCTCACACACTAACCACAACATCTAAGCTAGTAACCCCCATGATTTATCTCCTCCGTGTTAGCTCTGGGACAGATTGCGAGGGCGCTGGAGGCAAACGAATTGTCTTTTACCACCAAATCGTGATTAAAAATAAAATGATTAATAAAATTGGATAACATCGAACCTCGAACGATCGACTCGGCCTCACAAAAATTTCCCATCGGCTGCTAGATAAATCGAGAAACGCTCGCGACGGACGATCTAAAAACCTAACGTCCCAGAATTCACATACCATCTGAAAAAAAAAATCTTATAAAATACACCGTAATTAAAAATCAAATCGTGAATATCTAAAATAATATCTAATCATCTCTCATAATTAATTAATTAATTAATTATCCTTCTATCACACAATAACTCAAACGCACAAAATCACGATTAAGCCAAAGGGCACATGGGCAGACGGATCGCAGCAAGGTGACAATTGTCCCAAGTCCTGACCACGCAGCAAGGCCAAAAACCTCTAGCCTAGCCAAAACCTCTAGCCACGCGGCCAAGCCAAAGGTCGCGTGGCCAGCGCGATTGGTCTGGCCATGATTTTGTGGCCAAAGATCGCGACGGCAAGACATTTCAATCAATAATTTTTTAATATTTTTAATAGGAGTATTTTAGAAAAGAGGTATGCAATATGATAATTTACCATAACTACATTCTAATTAGTGATAACAATGATACATTGGCTTACTTGCATGCTACTTGATAGGTGAAGAAATTGGTAGTTAACAGAGACCGACTTCGGCCATATTATTTTTGAAAAGTCAAACAAGAAAGACAAATAATGCTTCTGATCGAGTCTTATACCTCGTTACTACATAGTCCAGTTGAAACGCCTGAATTAGCCAAAGATCACTTACTCTGTATTTTGAGCTGGCATTGATACTTACTTTAAAAAGACGAGCATAGCAAAGGGACTGGTAGCCCAGCCATGAGGCTAATCCCAACTAAGAACGAGATTCATATCAGTGGAGCTTGGGGTAAATATGAGGCTGAACAAGAAACGTTTGGCTTCTTACTTACTGGTAAATATGAACACTGTAAACTGCAGATTGTGAAAGAACCTAAGACTTGCAAGAGTTATTTGTAACATAAGTTTGGGTGGAAGGATATCATGTAGTCCTCATTCGTGTTCACAGATTGGAGATTGCCACTTGTGAGGCTCGCCGCACTTGGACCTTGTGCCATGAGGTGTTCAATATACCCCTTAGATTCCACACGACTTCTACGGTTTCTGGTTGGACATTTGAGGAGGTGTCAACCTGAAAATTAAGCAGATAAAACATAAAATAGAACTTAAGCACACTAGCCATGAGAGTAGCAGGGAACAAAGAGAAACTATGCATGTGCGTGGTATTAGTTCCTAATAGCTCAGAATGTTTCCTAAATTGAAGACCTCAAGGGCTCTCTATGATCTTCTTTTCGATATTTAGTAGATTTTAGCAAGAGAAGTCATAGCAATAATCCACTGCAAAGTTTTTATTTTGAAATGAATGGAACTAACTTGATTAGTACTTTTCTGGCAGTCTAAAACATGAAGCAACATGAAGCCCAGTTGCTTTACGAGAATTCTGAATGGAGTGAGTTTGATCTCAGGGTTTATTAGATGTTTTGACAGTGGATTTGGAAATAAACAAATCAGTACCTGAGACCTATTAATATTATGTATCGTTGGAAGTACAACAGCATTAACACTATGCATTGTTTTTTGTGAGCATCACTATGTGAGAAACATGAAAAGGATAAGGAAAAATAAATGCAAACTCAGACTTAGGGTCGTCAATAGCTAGGTCAAACTTGCAGCAATAATGAGAAAAGAATCCAAGGGAACTCTTAAAATATTGTCTTAGATTTTCTCTAGTAATTCATTACATAAAGATAATCCAATAGAAGAGCTTCACTAGCCATCAGCAATGCAAATAACATAAATTACTTTAGAGATTAAACAGGTCCAATAAATCAATTCAAAATAAATTAGAATGTTACTTAATACACTAAAGAACAAATTTATTTTAATTATCTCCAATGAACCTAGTTCTTTCTTTTTCTTTTTCTTTTTCTTTTTCTTTTTGAGTCTGTAAAACTAGCATTCTACCCATTCAAGCAATAATATAAAGTTTTCTATTTCATACTTTTTCTTAGAAGATCGACAATCGAGACATGCTGAGATCACCAAGGAACACTGACCTATCTTGTGCTGTATCAACAACAGGACATTTCCATGCTTGACACATTTTCTCCTCTAAAATAATCAATTTAACAGAATGGTCCAAAAGACCATAAAATGCGAAAGATTCAGAAATAACCAGGAGGTCAATATATTTTTTCTTGATATAATCAGGCATCACAGCCATGTCTTCTTAAAAACAGAAAGGAACAATAAGCTCCAACAATGTTGTAGTGACTTATCTTTTTAGAATAAGGAATTTACTACCATGATCAGTCATTAAATACCTGAGTTTCTTATGTACAGATTCTGCAGATTGAATTATGCAAAAATGGTAAAATAAATTTTATTTCAATTCATTTGGCTGCCTAGACTTCCACCGGAATCTCATGATTAGAAATTATTTAAATTAATATTCAGAATTGTGTGACTTAGAGACCAGAGTACCGGACTGTAGTTAAACCATCAGTTGAATATTTATTGTAAGTGCCAGAATAATAAGTAAAAGATAAGCTAACGATTAAAAATTAAAGAGCATCTGTAGGAATAATAGTTATGTTCATAAGGATAATTGCAGCGATGGTGCATACCGCCTTAGCAATAATCACAGTACTTTCCGGAACATCAACAACCGCCTTAAATAGAACCCATGCCCACTTATCATTGTTCAAATCATCAGATTGGTATGGTATATTTCCTCTCTGACACCTCTGAGCTTCAAACCATGTCTTACCCCCATCAACAGATATATCCACTCTCTCAATTCCCCGGCCACCACCAGCTACAGCATATCCAGCAACTGTAACCTACATCACAAAATGCCAAAGAATATTGTAGCTATCACCTTGAATTCAAAATGCAAAGTTCCAAGACAGAGTATGCATACCTTTCCTGGTTTAACAAAATCCACATCCTCTAAAGAGCATATTGCACTCTGTCAAAACCAAATATTGATGGAAGCAAACATTAGTTTTCCGGGGGGAAACGTCAAGACAAGCTGCAAAATATGGAGAAGATGCAAACCCTGTCTAAATTTATTTGATGTCAAGTAACATTGACACTTTCCGAGTACCAGTTAAGTTCCATTAATCTGTTAACGTGCTATGATTGTATATTGAATTATTTAAACTATCAGAAAACCAGACCAAAAGCCTCACTGTAAAAAACTATTTTTCTTCGATTGAAAATCCTTTAAGGGAAAAAGAGTTAATGCCTGCACTAGGATTTAGGCAAAGAAAACAATTCCGAAGTGTCCAAGCCAATCCTAAATCCTGAAATAATACTCAAGTAATGAGAAAACTTAAAAACTTCTCCAAGAATATTGTTTTGCTTGCGAGTTACATAGTCATACAAATTATAGGTAAAATGACAGAAAGACCCAACTAAGGTTAAAAAAAAAGACATTCACTAAGAATTGCCTCTCTGCATGAGAAAGGACATTAATGATTTGAATAGACAATTGAAACTATGGTGTTAAAATATTAATGCCAAAATACCATTTTAATCTTTTCTTGCTTTTCCTGGTCAGCTACAATGAAAGGATACGTTTGAATGATGTGGTGCATGTGATCATTTACAAAAGGTATCAAATTGGGTAGGATTCTGTCCCCCCATCTAGACTTTAATGTACCTGCACTGGAAAGTCCATTTGGGCCTTCCGAGATGACCAATTAATATTATCCCAATTAATTGAAGGTGGAAACATCTTGTAATCCTTTTGCATAAAAAAACCCTGTTCAAAGAAACAACAATAAGAGAATTACCACATTGTACTGAATAAAAAACTCCAATGAGCCATATCAAACCTGGCATTCTTCTTCAATTATGCTGATTCTGTCCAACCATTTAACAGAACGCGCACCAATTACACCAGGAACAATCACCCGCAATGGATATCCATGATCACGATTTAGTGTCTTCATATAGAATAGTCAGAAATTTTTGTCATGTGATATAATCAAGAGATAAATCAATATGACTACCAAATAAATCAATAGTATTGATCCATTGGAGATAGAAAATGTTAAGTCATCTCACATGGAACTATCCAAATATGCGACAATAAGCAATATGGGTGCAGGGGAAAAGGTTTAAGCTCACACATTAATGTTTCACCCTCTACTAGACACTCCAACCCTGGTCAGTTGGGCTCGATTCAGACTTATTTTGAACACTTTTGAGCTGAACAAGATATTACTCAGTTTGGACTGGTTAAGTTATGATTCTGTTTGGGCTTAGTGGAGTTTAGGGTTCAGGATTTTCCCCACCAAACCCTCACTCGATCCTCTCCCCTCTCTTTGTCTCTATCACAATACATCAAGCCACCTACAAGCGGCGGCAGCACCTCCTTATCCTTGCAATCCTATGTCCATGTCTTCCTCTCTCCCGTTTCTGATTCCTCCATGCTGTTGTGCTTGAAATGGACAGCAGAGCCACATCCAACAAACTGTGATGCTCGCCTCTTCTTTGGCCGAACTAATGTCCTTCCTCTCTCTCTCAATCTCTCTCTGTCTCAGTCTCTCTTGCTCCCGCCCTCTGCTCTGTAACTGCTGCCTTGGCCATCCTCTTTCTCTCTGAGTGAGCAACAATCCAAGTCATCTCCCTACTGTGCATTACTAGACTTGTTTACCATTCTGCAGTGATTGTATAGGTTTAGTGTTGCTGTAATTTTGGGAATTTAGGGTATTTTATATTGGTAGAATTGATCCCTAATTACTGTTCTTCATCTATAATGAGTTCAAATGAGTGTGAATCCTCTATGAAATCAATAGGGATCTACAATGAGTTCAAATGAGTGTGAATCCTCTATGAAATCAATAGGGAGCATCCTCCTCATGTCTCATTTATGTGGGTAGTGAGTTATCTACAGCTTAAAGAATTATAGGGAAAGGAATAAGTAAAGAAAGAATGCCTATATTGGTTGAAGCTCTTGCAGAAAGTGGGATGTCTGAAATTTGTATTTTTGACAAATAGGGATCCCTCAATGGGAGAATGGGGTCGATACAGTGACCCTGGATGGGAGAGCAACTTTCAAATCCTGTGGTCCCATAAAAAAGAACTTCGTCTCTATGTGATAAGGACACTTTGTACAAGATCTCACATTATTACAAGAAGAGGGCACCAACTGCCCAATCTCACACTTAGGATGACATTGAGGAAACAATATGTAGGATCTCTTGCGTAAAACCACAACAAGATCACAATGTGCAGGATCTCCAATAAAGTGTGGCATAAAGACAACTTGTGAAGGATCTCACACTAGCTACATTATTAGGGCACTATGTGCAGAACCTTGCATCGGATAGGAGTTGGATATTTACTTTTTCTTTTCGCATGACAGTGGTATGCTTTGGTTACTTACATTACATGTTATTTCTAGAGCAAGGAGGTTGCAGCATGTGTACATTCTTTTTGTTTAGTGCTCTGCTACCCAATCCAATAGTATGCTTTATAGGATATGTTGCTAGTTATTTTGAGCAAGTTTTTGCTTTAGTTACTTTTCATTATAATAATCACTGGACATGTTTGATTGTTGGATATGTTCGACTGTTTCTCATACCCACTTTATTGTCCCCAAATATCAGTCCTTTCTCGTAAGCAGTTTTCCCAAAACATGACTTTGAGTGCCACTAGACCCCTCCATTGCCATGTATTTACGTATATATATTTTTTGCAACTCGTAAACTTTTAATGCTTGTGGAGTTAATTGATGGATGTGTCTCCTTTCATGTGTAGTATATTCATTTTTTATCACTTTTATTGTTTCTTCTACAATCTGAGATGTTGAGTGGACATCTTCAACTCCTAGCAGTTTTATCGATTTTGCGGGTATATGTAGTGCACCGTGAACATTTTATTTTATACGAGTGTAATTTCCTTCTCAGTATTATATATGTTTCGTCAAGTGGACAAGACCTTTTCTATGTATTCAGGGAATGTGTGTCGGTAACAGGGAGACACTGCCAAAATTTTCAATGGAGCCCTCCTAATTTGGGTGCATACCAATGACGAGCTCAAGGTATAGGATGCTGGTCGTAACACTTTCACAAACCTATTTCTCACACAACTGGATAGCATTATTTATCATGCATGTATTCAAGTGTATGAAAGCCTGAAAAAAATCTTAATAATATGTATAAAAATATATAAAAAACATAATGAAATCTACCAGAGCAACATATCAAAAGTTTTGTTCAAAAAACTAAGCATTGAAAGTAAAACACAACACTATCGAGTATACACGAGTTGACTCAGAGAATGAACAAATTATGATGGATGAGATAAGGTAAAAGTCACATCCATGAATTTAAGCTCTAAAGAAGATTGCATTAACATCATATCTTTCATAACATGACAATCATGTGGAAATGAATCTAATTTAAAAGACACAAAAAATGTGGTGGCCAATTAGTGGTTACCTCTCCATTCATTTCATACGCCAGTAAAACATCAGCTTCAGGATTTGTGGCCTGTCTTAAGGGTATTGATGCCTTGTAGGGCCCGCCATTTTCCTCCTATGTAAAACATCAATTGAAAGTAAGATGGCAAATACAAACCGTGTCAACCAAGAGCTAATGATTACTAATAAGAATAAGAAGCAAAAAAACTACAACGGGAAGCTATTCTATTACCACCTCACTCGATATATTAAAAAAATAAAACTACCCACTTTGCACTTATCAATGCTGATGAATTCGACATGCTTCCCGCCTAGTGGGGAGGATGAAGTATTTTTGGATATTCCAACAAGCTCAAGAACATCAGCTAACTTTGCTCCTCCCCATTTTGCTGCAAAAGATCATCATAAAGTAGTAATCTTTCCACTAATACACATAGGTTGGGATCGCTCCCAGTTTGCTCAAGAAAAGGTCAATCACAAAGTTTAACCAGCAGTACTCAGGAGCAATATTCCAAGAAATTACTAGTATAAGTTTTTTTTGGGTTTAGTCCATAATGTTTTTAGATAAAGCTCTATTTTACGGTCATAACAGATATACTTTCGAATATCCATGATGTGATCATCTGCCATTGCCATATGCATTGGTTAATTGTATCAGCTTGTCCTTTTGAAGCCTATTTTTTTAGTATTTCAGCATGATACTTGAGAGCTAGAAGGAAAATAAATTTAAATGGGTTGAAGTGATTGGAAGGAGACACTGAGAAACCAACATGTAAAACCTGATTATAAATTCAAGAAAAACAAAACAATTCAGCAGGTTCAGATCATGAGGATTTCTGTTTCTCATGGTTTAGGCTTTTGTGTGAGAATTTTTAAAATCTTTTTGCTACTGTTTTTTTTAATCAAATTTATGTCCGTACACGAGAAATTTTTGATCATCTTCTCCATTTTTTAACTTCTATCATAAAATTATTCATTTCATAGTTGTTGAGGATGCTCTGAGCCCATACTGGGCTATCATAATTAACATTAACAGAAATTCCCAAACAGGTAAAACGTGAAATTCAATCACCCAAGTAGCATACAACTTGAACTGTACAACAAGGTTAGATTGCCTTAGTTTTTTGGAATAACCAGTTTTTTGGAGCAACCCTATCGCCACTTGAGAATGAAACTATGCCCTAAACCCACTATCTTCTTCAGGAACCATTGGTTAATATAGCAGGTGATGATAGAATGTAGTAGAAATGAATATATATATATATATAAGAAAAACAATTTAGATATAAATTTCAAGTGTCAAAAGGGAAAGCCATTTTTCTAACAAATCACAAGAAACTATGTGCAACATACCAACAAACAATGACAACAATCAATACACTTATTTGTTATTTATTTTACCATGTTAGTTTATATCTATGTTGCTACATGACTTTAGTTTATTTTTTCTACTTTTGCTAGAGTTCATAGTTCTAGGAAGCTAATGCATACGAGGTTGGTACCATATCAATGGTGATTGTGTCATTACAGATATGTGATCAATTAAAAGATGAAGATTATGCTGGAGATTATGCAGATTACATAGGCGAAAATAAAGATTAACCAAATTACAAGGCTCAAGCTAACTCTTTATCTACAAGAATAGGCCTACATATTAGGTATGAAAATGATATCTGATTTGAGTACTAAATCTAAAGAATTGAAAACAAAAAAGGAGGATAGAAAGGAAAGGTCTTTCAGGTTTCTGATCATAATTTCACATCAAATTTTGATGCTTTTTGGTAGCAAAGATGTTACATGTTTAGTTTAATGCAAAAGATGGGATTATTATCTGCATTTCATAATTAACTAAGAGTAGATGTAAACTATAATTCATGGATGATTATCTTGATTATTTCAGTTTTAAATTATACATTTTTGAAAACAGAATTATAAAATTGTACAATAAGGAAACATATACATAATACTTGAATATGTGTTATACAGGGTTCCTATTATATGCAACTTATAGAGATTTTTTATAAACATTTTAACTCAAAACATCTATGACAGACAAATTGAAATGATTAATCTAACAAATTTATATATATTAATGAAATGACATACAAACTAGCAAATGTTAATAATTTTTTTTAGAACTGCCATTCTACTTTTCTAAACAAATGTATTTATATGTTTTTTGTGGTTTCTAATCAGCCTCTCGTTGGAGACGGAATCTACTAAAGTTTTCAAGAAAAATGTTAACAATATCTGCAAGCACCAAGATAAACATGCAAACTCAGTGTCGTACATATAAGGCAAGAAAAAGCATATCATCACAGACAAACTTAAATTAAGTTTCCTTGTGTTGAGGAAAATAGTTGTCTTGATCAAGGTATAGGTTTACTTTCCCTTAAAGGGGATTGAAAGGTCCAATGAAGTATGATACTTACCATTTCCTACAGCAGCAATATCCCAACCAACACCTCTTACTTTACGAGTTTTGCTCATTTCTGTCCTTCTATTACCTGCACACTGCACTGGCCATTTATAATTTTTGAAGGGTAACAAATGAACTAAAGCTGCATATATTAAATGAATGATGTAGATGAAACCCTGTTACATGGTTTAGCGCTCTACCTGTAAAGTTGCAATAACATTGTACTTGGGAAGCTTCCTATAAAATGTAAACCATCCAATTAGTTATTTGGTTTGACCATCAATATGAGCAGCATTCTGAAACACATATATAATTTTTCTCTCTCGATCAATTACCTAATTTCTGGCATAGATATCTCTAAAGGATTCTTCACCAAACCACCTATAGAAACACAATAACTGTTCTCCCAGGAAAAACAAGTATTATTATACAATACAGGAAATGCGTTCATTTTAGTCTATGAAAAAACGACAAAAGATAACCTTTTGATGTCATTAACAATGGGAATTGGTCCATGGTTTCTCTTGTAGAAGAAATCTACAGGGGTAATGTATGACAGTAGAGCTGTACGATGAGGTTCAGCATTAAATGGTTCCTGCATCAGAAACAACATGAAAAAAAAGCCTCGCAAACTTTTGGACGAGAGACAAGTATGCAGACTTCTCTTTTGCAATATCATGGAAAAAGGACAATTTTTTTTAAAAGATAGAAAAGATACTTAGCTTGAAGTGTCTTGTGCATAAAAAAAACAGAAATAACAATCTTGAAAACAGACAAGTTACCTTGGTGTTTCAAATGTTAATAGTAATTATGGAACTAGCAAACAGAAGCACTCTGAAGGCAATGAATGTTTATTTTTAACAAAATTTTAGTTTCATGTAGGACCATGAAGAGTAGCTTGAAGAATAAGAAATTTCTCGATACATGCCTGTATGTATTAAAAGTAATCAATGGATTCTTTATTGGTACAAACATAAAATAACAATATGCTACCTCCCCATGCTAGAGAGAAGTTAGAGATTCCATGACATATCTGAAGCACCGTTTTGTTCTATGCACTTACTCTACGCCAATAATAGTCAAAAGAAGTTGGAGAATCCATGACATATCTGAAGCACCACTTTGTTCTACTCAGCTATTCCACGCCAATAATGCTCAAACAATAAATGATTGCAATAAAAAAAAACAGCTACATAGACTATGTTCCAGACAAAAAGTTATGCACTATTCTTGATAAATAGAAAGCATGCGTTCATACAAAATCTAATACCAATAGCAAGAAATTACATGCAAAATTTGTAAATGCTTCTGTCTGTATCATAATTGGCTTTTAATATTGAAACAATGAACTATGTGTTTACTTAACACTACATCCACTCTCAATCTACAATTACTAGTATCTGTAAATGTCAAGTGTAATCAGATTTAAATGATAATAAAAGAGAAACTTTTTGGAGGAATTCCTTGCTATTTAACCTCTAAAAGGGAACAACCAATCTAAAGCCACGTATAGGGGCAATATACGGACAAACTGATTTAAACCGACCAAAACCTCAAACACCCCACCTCCAAGGAAGTGTGCTGCAAGTACAGCCAAACTGAAAAGAAAAGGTAACACATTAAACTACCTTCGTAAACAATAAAACCAACATAGATTTGTTCAGTAGGTAACATAACCATCAGTTTTCGAACAATCCAGATTTCTTTTTCAGATCGTAGATAGCAACGAAACTACGATCTTAATGAACGAGTCTCCACTCTCCAGTCTCTTCCTTCTACAAAATCAAACACTCGGACCCAAAACCATGAAACGAAAAATCGATTTCCTTCCCGGTTGGATACGGCGAAACTACGACGATACGAACGAGATTTTAAAGGAAGGAGCCGATTCGATGGAGAAGTAGAGAGCAACACCTTAGAATTGATCTTGAGAGATGGGTGGCGAGGGGGTTCTTGGAGTAATCGGAGGGAGCTGTGAGACCAGGCATCTTCTCTCACACACAAGCTCTCTGTCTTTTGTCGATCGATCGAAGAGATGAATCGATTTCTAACGGGGGCGAAGTCGAACTTCCATTTTATGTGGGACGGTTTTAATATTGAGCCATTGTTTTCGGCGTTTGTCTCTTCGTCAAATACCAGCCTCCACTTGGACTCTGCCTGGTGCCGCAGTGGTGGGCCCAACGCCCGGATGCCTGTGGTGTTGAAAGTGGGTAACTGGAAGTCGGATGTTGTCATGATTGGAGAGTTTTGTTTCGTGGCGAGTTTTGTGACGTTGAACACTAATGACTAATACAGCATAAAACTAATTAGAATTTATGATTTGACACGATAATAACTAAAATATTTGCCAGTGGAGAGTTGCAAAATTCTGCGAAATAGAATTGTAAAACCCTGAGTTGTCGGCCGGCCGACCTGCGTGAATAGCCATGCAGTCTCCTGGGCGGGGCCGGATCCTCTATCCCATAGAGAATCCTTATCCCTCTGTCTCACTCATCGACGATAACTGATGAGTCGTCCGATCGTCGATCGGACACTATCGACGATCTCCGACCGTCGCTCCGAACACAACTATATTCTATGGGTACGATGAACCCGTCGGGTATCATCGTAATTACGATCTCGTCGTATTCACCATCGAATCCGACGAGATTGTAATACGGTTATTCCGACGTATTCACCATCGAATCCGTCGTATTCACCGTATCCCAGGATATTGTTTGATTCGGAACGACGATAAAAAATTATCAATAGTATCTGATCGTCGATCGGGCGACTCGCCGATCATCGTTGACGAATGTGGGGCATGCGAGATAGGGTTCATCTGGGACAAAGGATCCCGTCTACTCCTGGGCAGCCAACCGTGTCATCCTATGCAGGTGCGTAAGCGAGTGAGCAGGAGGTCGGATCCTTTATCCAACAAAGTATCCTTGTCCCACAGAGGATCTCTGTTCCTCTGTCTCACTCATCGACGATGACTAACAAATCGTTCGATCGTCGATCTCATCGACGATGGCTGACGAGTCGTCCGATCGTCGATCGGACACTACCGACGGCCTCCGGCTGCCGCCTTGAACAAAATTATATCTTAGGGGGTACGATGAACTCGTCGGGTATCGTCGCAATTACGATCTCGCTGTATTCACCGTTGAATCCAATGAGATTGTAATATGACGATTCTGATTGATTCACCGTTATCCCAGGATATCGTTTGATTTGAAACGATGATAAAAAATTATTAATAGTATCTGATCGTCGATCAAACGACTCGTTGATCATCATCGGCGAGTATGAGACAGGCGGAATAGGCCCCGTCTGGGCAAGCAGCAGACGTTACAAGCCGTGGGACTGACTTTGCCTTGTGTTGTCTCAAGACGAGTTGGCGAGGAATTAAATTCGAGCAAATAATTCTCTGGATAATATTAAATAGTCAAAATCACCTAAAAAGATAAAAAAAAATTAAAAATTTAATTTAATATTTTTTAATTTTAACTTTTTTTCTTTTTTATTAAATTATATCATTTTTTGTTTATTTTCATATTAAACTATATTATTTCTTAATTATTTTTATATTAAATTAATTTTTTAACTTATAAAAATATATAAATCTATTATAATTTTTTTATAATTTTTAATATTTCTAATCTAAATTATATTCTTTTTTTATTTATTACATACTAAATTATATTTTTTAATATTTTTTTATAAAAATATTTTTAATTTATTCATAAAAGTATATTCTGGAGGGCATGACCAGTTGAACACCAACTTTACTACAAATTTTTTTTTATCATGTGTAACTGACCATGCAACCCTGCATGAGCAGCCGACCATACCACCCTATGCGAGCCTGGTTGACAGCGGAGATACAACAAAAGAAAAAGAAATTCACTTCCATTTGATTTAAATGGTTAAAAAATAATTAATTTATAGATGAATGAAGATTATTAATTTAGATATTATGATTAATATGTGAAAAAAATAAGTATATTATATTTGTTAAATTTTAATCTCTAAATTTTAAAATGGTAATACCATACATATTAATCTTCGACCTCGTTATTTTTAAAATGATAATACCATATCATATAAATCTTCGACCTCGTTATTTTATTTTAGGTAAAATAAGAGAAAGTATGGATAATGCATCCTATAAATATGATAAAACTTTTCAAGAGTAAAACATTTGAGGGAATCAAAACCGTCCCTGCATAAATAATTCGCTGACCTGCAACACAAAATTTAAAAAAAAAATTAATTAGATTTTTTCAATTTTGGATGATGAATTTCACGAAAGTTTATCCATAAGTTATGGAAATAAATTAAAAAGTGCTCCCGATGAACGATCCAGAAACTCAACTTTCTATGATTCGTGTCTCATTTAAAAGAAAATTCTTATAAAATACGTCAATTTTTCCATGTCATAAGAACAAATTGAGAAGTACTCACGACGGATAGAGGTGAGCAAAAGTTTGGTCAAATCGAGTTAACCGACCGAAATTTATAGTTCGGTTCGGTTAAAACGAAAATTCGGTTTTTTTCCTCTGAAACATCGGTTATATCGGCTTAATCGGTTCGGTTTCGGGTTTTAAACTCGAAATTCGGTTAAACCGATTCCTGCGGACGACAACACCTGATCGGTCACCGGACCGATCAGGTACTTGCCTGATCGGTTCGGTGACCGATCAGGAACTTTCCTGATCGGTCACCGGACCGATCAAGCAGTGACCGATCAAGCATTGTCACCGAGGGACACTCAACAAAAAAATCGGTTATTTCGGATTAAAAACCGAATAAACCGATGTTTTATCGGTCGGTTCGGTTCGATTTTTATAAAAAGTTCGGTCGGTTCGGTCAGTTCGAAAAAAGTTTGATTTGTTCGGTTTCGGTCGGTTCGGTTTTAAACCGATTGCTCAGCCCTAACGACGGATGATTCAGAAGCTCAACATCTCAGGATTCATAAAAATCCTTATAGAATATGTCGTAGTTGAGGATCGAACTATGATAACAACTAATCCTCTTTCCGCTATATCGTAACCGGATGACCTGTAACACAAAATATAATATATAAATGAACAATGGAAAATACTTAAGATGTATATATCAATAATGCAACCACATACAAAATTGATGGTATTCTGGATGAAGTAATTAATTAATCGGTTTTTTACCAAAGGGCGTACCCAAGATTTGTTAATTACCAAAATGCACACTATGCTTTATTTTTTACCAAAGGGCACATCTCATATTGTGAACTTCCTATTATACCCATCCCGCCAAGTTCAGACTTTCTCGATTCACTTTTCGAGACTTCCGAACCACTTTATCAGTATAATATTAATTTGTGGCTCGGATGGACATGGAGTCGAATTGTTTCAACCTATATATATATTTATACCTTGCACAAGTCGATTCATCACGAAGGTACAAGGTACATATATATTTCTACCTTGCACAATTCAATTCATGACCAAGGCACCTGAGAAAGATAGGTGTTGAAGGAGAAAAAGCTAGCGACAATTTAGTAACAAATAGAAATTGTAATGTACGTATGATTGTCATATTTGATATGGTAGCAAACCTAGTTTTATACATGATAAACTCTTTTGACTATTTTTATGTTTGGAGAATGTAACGCCCCGGAAAATTCTCTTAATATTTCCTTAAAATATTAAGCATGTCTAGATAATTTTCTGAGGAACCTAGAAATATTAATGCGAAATTTGGCCTAGAAAATCCATGTTTTCTCATTTAAATTGGGAAAAAGGGCACTAATGGGTCTTATATGGGCTTTTTAGTACCAAAATTATTGGTGGATTTTAGGTGAAAATTAATATAAATATAAAGGGATTCTAATGGGAAATATTAACATAATTATGGAGGAATTTTTAGAGGATTTTCGGAATTTTAGGGAAAATAAAAAGAAAAAAAAATAAGGTGCATAGACCAAGGATTGAACCTTGGACCACTTGTACAACCATGTATGCTTTAACCAACTCATCTAGTGAGGTAATGTTATGAGGGAATGAAGTGGATATTGGTTAAAGCATAGAAGAAGATGAAGGGTCATGGAGAGACTCTTCATTTACCTCCTTAATGGGCTATAAAGAGGGGGTTTTGGGAGTTACCTCTTCTTCCCATTACTTTGCAATTTCTTCCTTCTCCTCCCCTCATCCTAGCCGAATACCCAAGGAAGGGTTCTCCCTTGGAAAAGCTCCACAAGAGGTCTCATTCTCAAGATCTAAGGGGTCTTCCAAGGATACAAGGACAAGGGGGTTCAAGGGTCCAAAGATCTTACCATTTCTTCTCTTTCAAGGTTCGAAAAATCAAGAAACCCAAGGTAAGACTCCCTCACCTGTGGTATAATAGTTCCTTATGATTTTCATGATTTTTAGCATGATATATTGGTTAGTTTTGGATTTGATGTTGAAAGAAAAGAAAACCAAGAACCTTAGGCTTGTAGGTTTCGGCCACCATGATTTTAAGGTCTATAATTATGCTAAAAATCTTGATAATGTTGTTTAATGTTCCCTTATGATGTTTAGAGGTTAAGTATAATTTTTGAGAATTTTTGGAGTACCCTAGGACACCCTAGGGTTTCGGCCAACATGGAAGGAACAAAATCAACACCTAGAGACCCTATGGGTTTCGGCCACAATGTTTTAGGGTCCATAATGATGCTAAAAATCTTTATAATGTTATTTAATGTTCCTTGATGATGTTTAGAGATTAAGAATAATTTTTGGAAATTTTTGGAGTACCCTAGGATACCCTAGGGTTTCGGCCAACAACAAGACCCCTTGTGTAGGGTTGGGTTTAAAACCTCAAGTGTTTGTTCATGTATTGTCATGATATAAGGGAGATGGAGGGTGTTTATGTGAATGTTTCGCATGCCCTAGAGACCCTATAGGTTTCGGCCAAGTACCCTAAGGGGGTGGAAAGTTAGGACTTATTCCAAGTAAGGGTCCCAATGGCCCTATGGTAAGGTATGGTTGGTGTTTAAGTAATTGATTTGGGGTTTTAATGGAATTTTTCCATACCCCCATGGCCTTGAAGTTTCGGCCAAGAGCAAGTTTAGGGTTAAAGGATTAGGGTTGGCCTTAAGTGTGGAATCAAATGTTTCCTATGGCCTAGTATGTATGTATGGGATGTTGTTTGGGGAAGTTATGTGAAGCTTCATGAACCTATGGTTCCTTGGGGCTTTCGGCCAAGGGCCTAACCTAGGGTTAGGGTTGGGTTAAACCTCCAAAGATGCTTGTGTATGAGTTACCAGGATATATGTTTAAGTAAGATGGAAGAAGTTCTATGTTAACCAAACCCTTAGTTTGTATGTCATGAATTATATGTTGAGTCATAGATGTTTAGACATGTGCCATGATTTATGAATGATATGTATGTATGCCATGTCTTATGAATGATATGCCATGTTTTATGAATAATATGCATGTATGCCATGTCTTATGAATGATACGTATGTATGCCATGTTTTATGAATAAGATGTATGTATGTCATGTCTTATGAATGAGGTTAAAGTACATGCCTTTAAGGCATAACGATGATGTTAAGTATGATGAATGAATGATGATGAATGACAAGTATGATGAATGAAAGATGATGCTTATGTCTTTAAGGCATAAATATGCTAAACGGCACGGTCGATGGTCGACGGTACGACGGTCGAGAGGACCGGTAAATGGGCCGGTAGACGGGCCGAGCCGTAACAAGTTATGCTATGTTAAGTATGCCATGAAGGTCTCATGAATGATGAAGCATGTAAAGTATTTTACTTTATGAATGGGCTTGTACTGGACCGAAGTATGGGTCCAAGGGATGGGCACCTTAAGAACGCCCCGGTTCTGGACTACCGACTATGCTGTCCACGGTTCTGGCACTACCGAAGCTGTGCAACAGGGATGAGCACCTTAAGAACGCCTCGGTTCGGGGACTACCGACTATGCTGTCCTTACCCTAGTAGGTCGAGGCTAGCTACCTCGTATTTACTTAGGGATGCGCGCTTATGATGAATGAATGTGGTACAAGCCAGGGCCCAATGAATGATATGATGATTATGTTTAAGCATTTAAAAGTATGTTTTAAAGATTAAGCATCCTTATATATATATATGCAATTGCCACATGCATCCATCCATGTTATGCATTATATTTATGATAAGAATACTATGCAAAGTAAGTTTATGCAAGGTATGTTTATGCAAATGATTTCATGTATGATTATGCTAATAAATGATGCCATGATTTTATGCTAGTTTATGATGCCATGATTTTATGCTAGTTTAGGATGCCATGATTTAATTATGTTTATGCTAATTTAGGATGCCATGATTTTATTTATGTTCATGCTAGTTTAGGATGCCATGATTTATTTATGTTTATGCTAAGTTAGAATGCCATGATTTTATTTATGTTCATGCTAGTTTAGGATGCCATGATCTATTTATGTTTATGCTAAGTTAGAATGCCATGATTTTATTTAGGTCCATGCTAAGAATGTTTATGAGGTTATGTTGATTATGATTATGTCTATGCCAAGTATTATGCCATGCTATGAATGTTTACGATGTTGATGTCTATGTCAAGTATTATGCCACGCCATGAATGCTTTTATGGTTATGTTATGTCATGCTACGAATGTGTTCAAGTTATGTTCATGCCATGACGAATGTATGCTAAGTGATGGAAAAGTTTATGTTCTAAGTAAGGCACTAAGTATGTTAATGTCTTATGTGCTCAAGATTAAATGATGAATGGTTTTAGTGAGTAGGAAAGAGTCTTACTAAGTCTGTGTGCTTATAGTCTTATTTCCTTATACCGCAGATCACGCAAGGGGACAGTAAGGAAGCAGCAGGAGGGCATTAAAGAATGTGTGTGATAGTGACTTGGCCAAGGAGCAATATGGTTGCTCGTCTTATGATAGAACTCTACCTTTACTATTAAGTACTTGAATGTGACTCTATGACATGATGCTAAAGTATGACATGATATGATGCTAAGTATGACATGATGCTAAGTATGACATGATATGATGCTAAGTATAACGTTAATATACCAAGTTCCCATGTTATGATGTTAGGAATGGTAGTAAGTGCATGTAGGTGTAAGTTTAAAGGTTTCCGCTGCATTAGGATGTCTACATGCCCTAAGTATGTTAACGTAACGCCGCTTTATGAAAAGAAAAAAAAAGCGGGCGTTACAGAGAAAGACTCTAAGGGTGTCATGCATTACATAATTAAGGTTCTGTGAAATTTTTTAAACTTAGGATAAATTAATGCTTGAACTCGACTTAGAGGGTGATATCTTACCATATCAGGCCCTAGGAGGGACTGAAATCAATAGATTCAGGCCCTAGGAGGGCCTGAAATCAAAAGATTTCAGGCCCTGTGAGGGCCTGAAGTCAAAATAATCCATGCCCCTCCCAGGGCCTGAATTCAAAATATTTCATGCCCTTGATTATGATTTTCAAAGTTTGCTAAATGTAATTGTAATTTATTTTTCAGGGATGATAATATTGTTGACAAAATTCTCTCTGAGATATGGAATACTCTTGATGATAATGCTGTCATGGGGAATGGAGCAGAAATAGCCAGTAATAATATTCCATTATCTTCTCAGTATAGTGATAATAGAATTACAAGGAATTTGACAATTGATCTAAATGAAGAAGCAACTAATCTAGAAGATGAGGGTCTGAATTCTTCTGCAAGAGTTGTTGAATTCTTTGAGTCAACCTGGAGTAGGGAGGAAGAAATTCAAATCCGAAATGCAGATGAATTGGAACCCAGTACAAGTGTACTAGAATTATAAGCTGATGATATGCAGATTGAGCAATATGAATTCCCCCAAATCAGTACAGTGACTTAGAGGAGGAGTTTCCATTAGCTGAAGATCCTTATATTTTAAATTCTCGATTGCTTACTGGGTCAATTGGAGAGGTAGAGGCAAGAGATGAGCATGAATTTTTTGTGGGGCAGATATTTCCATTTAGAGAAGAATTCAATAATGCATTTGTCAAATATGTCATAGTTAAACATATGAGATATAACCCAGTTGCCACTAGACAAAATAGAGTTAAAGCAATGTGCTTCAACCAACCATGTACATGGAGAGTAGAAGCAAGGGGGGAAGTAGAGTTTACTGTTACAAAATATGAAAATGATCACCAATGTGAAAATGTTAGGAAAAGTGCTGATCATCATGCATGCTCTTCATCATTTGTTGCTTCTTTTGTTGAAGAGCAATTTATTCATAATGAACAATACAAACCAAGTATGATTATATCAGATATTAAAGCTAGATTTGGAGTGACCATATCATACAGAAAAGCATACATAGCTAGGGAGAAAGCATTGAAAAAGGTTGTCGGAAATTATGATGAGGCATATAAAGATTTTCCACAATATCTGCGTGAGTTAAGAGCTAGAGATCCTGAAACTTATGTTGCACTGTGCAGGAATGGTGACAATCAGTTCCAGCGGTGTTTTTGGGGTTTTGGTGCTTGCCGAAGGGTGTTCAGGTCTTATTTGCGTAGACTTGTCGGAATTGATGCCACACACCTAAGAGGAAAGTCTCCGGGTGTATTGTTGATTGCTACGGCCATTGATGGTAATGACAATGTTCTCCCAATTGCCTTTGCAATAGCTGAAGTTGAATGTGGGTCTGCATGGGAGTGGTTTTTGGAGAATACAAAGAGGTACTTTGCTGTCGATGATCACACAATCACCATAGTATTTGATAGACATCGGGGCATTATATCAGCAGTTAGAAAAGTCTACACAAACGCACATCATGCTTTTTGTTGCCACCACATGTATTGTAATATGGTAACTGATACTGAAAGTAGGGCTGTTTTAGGTTTGTTTTGGGCAGTAGCACGAGCCAACACAACACTCCAATATGATATGATAATGCAGACAATGCTTGAAAAACATCCAGATGCCCATAAATGACTTCAGAACATTGACCCTAAAAGGTGGACAAATGTACACTTTACTGGGAGAAGGTACAGAATGCTTATCACGAATTGTGTGGAAAGCTTAAATGCTTTGTTCAAGTCCACACGTGATTTTCCCATAAACATGTTAATTGATACTACCAGAAGAAAAGTAGCTCAATGGTAGGGATGACAATGGGGCGGGTCGGGGACGGGTTTGCCGTCCCCAAACCCGTCCCTGAAGTAAATCTCCATCCCCGAACCCTCCCCATCCCCGCCTCTACTTAATCGGGGAATCCCGGTCCCCGAACCCACGGGGAGTAAATCTCCATCTCCGTCCCCATCCCCACGTGAAATATCTATGCCCACTTGAAATATCCATATCCTCGAAAAAAAATTCGAATCGAAGTCGGTCTCTTCCATATCCTCAAAAAAATTTCGAAGGCGATCAGGCTAAGAACAAAGAGTGCGGAGAAAAAGGAGATCTTGTCCGGCGAGTGACGCCTGGGAGACGAGACAGAGAATCGAAAACTTGTGGGAGGTGGCGAGTGAGCGACGATTCATTACTCATTATGATTTTCACACATCTTTAATATTAATATTATTAAATTATTTTAATAATTATTAATATTTTATTATTATTAAAGATATCGAGGCGGGTTCGGGGACGAGGATAGCATCCCCATATCCGCCCCAATCTATTTCGGAGATTTTTAAAAATCCCCGAATCCGAATCCAAACCCGATAATACTTCCCCAAACCCGTCCCGTTTCGAATTTTCTCCGCGGATATCTAAATCCGTGGGGAAAATTGTCATCCCTAATCCGACGGACTTTATAATCTAAACGATTCCGCACTCCACTCTCGTCTCATTGACACGTGGAGTCTATACACCAAAAAAAGATTTGATGACGTTTAAGAAGATGAATTACATGATCTTGCATTTACTTATTCTAAAAATGATCATCTTTATTTTTTATGTTTATCAAGGATAAATAGTATATATATATATATATATATATATATATATATATATATATATATATATATATATATATATATATATATATTCATTATATTTTTTTATAAATTAAAAAAATATGATAATTCAGTTTGAGAAAATTTTCATAAATTCTCCATTCTTAAATTCATCTTTACATACAGTCCCTATTCAAGTTTTTCTTTACATGCAATTCTTGATGGGATTGACAAGATAGTTTGGTGAGTATTATTTGAAGAAAGTTAAGTATAAAAGTTAGAAATTTGAATATGTAAAGTTGTATCCACCACATCAAGAAACTGTGTACTTAATTTTCACTTTTTTATACTTAAGTTTTACTCTTTTATACTCAATTTTTACTGATGTATATTCAATTTTCACTCTTTTATACTCAATCTATTAAAGAATGAATGTAAAGAAAATCTCAAATGGGGAATACATGCACAGATCAAATGAGAATTGGGGAGTTTTCTATAATTCACCGATTCTGTTTTCAGAAACAACTGTACAGGCCCGGCTTAAGGCACAGGCCACTAAGGCCTGTGCCTAGGGCCCCAACAAATCTAGGGCCCACCGCCCGTTATTAGTATATATATAGTATTAAAATTTAATTATTTTTTTTATATATCTGCATGCAGCCCTGGGCGTGATTGCAATTGCCAAAAATCACGCGCATGCAGCCATGCGTGATTGCAATTGCCAAAAATCACGCGCCATGCAGCCATGCGTGATTCCAATTGCCAAAAATCATAGGTTTGCCACCCAAAAATCACACGTTTGCTTCACCCAAAAATCACGCGTCATTAAATGTGATTTCTTGGAAAATTCATCGAAATATTGAATCATTGCCGAAACGCGTACTTGGCATTAATCATGCCAATTGCCAAACCAGTAAACCTCATTCCAATTTCCAAAACTCAACGCACCAATAATTAACTTCATATTAATTATAATTATTTTATTATCATAAAAATTTTATTTAGGACTATAATAGGTCAAGGCTGATCATTTTTTTCATTCTATTTTATATGTCATTAGCTCAGTTTTCTCAAGTGATTTTTTAAGAAGACATCATTCTTCTCAAGGCTCAAACCTCCCTCGCTTGATATTCGGTAATAATTTTTCACTCTTTTCTTCTTCCAATCTTGAATCTTTTTCGAAATTTTTTTTTATTATTCTGCATAATGAATAACTATACAGAAATTTCTTATTCTGCATAATGAAATTGTTTTTATTCTGCATAATGAAATTTCTTATTCTGCATAATGAATAATGAATACGAAATTTCTTATTCTGCATAATGAAATTGTTTTTAGTATTCTGCATAATGAATAATTGTTTTATTATTCTCATCTAGGTCATCCATGCCAACTTTATTGTTTAGCTTTTCTATTTAGCATAATGAATACAGAATACTACTTCAATAATAACTAATGGTATATCATCTTTTTATCCAGGTTTTATTTTTACTTGGAAAACTATCGACCGAGTAGAGACTTATATTTTATTATTATTTTTTTAATTTAAATATGTCTGCTAAAAAATATGATTCCGGGTATACAAAACGTATGAAGAAAACAAAAATAGAAGAATTTATTCAATCTCAAAAAGGTGTACTTGATAGGTTTATTATTAATAATCAAAATGAAAATGAAAATTTAGAGAATAATATAATTGAAAATTTAAATGAAAAACAAATTGAATTTTCATCTGAAGATAATTCTTTACCATAAAAGGAAATCTGTCAAGAATTTTTTAATGATCACAAATCTAATTCATCATATACTAATATTAACAAAGAAGATAATAAAAATTCAAAAACTGAAGATGACGTCTTAATAGATCATGAAAATAATTTTTTTAATAATATTGATGAAACTATTATTCAAAATAAATATGATCCAGCACATTGGAAAAATATAAATACAAATTTAATAGATTTATTAGTTGAAAAAGGTCCAATTAGAGAAATTAATATTTCTTTTCCAAATGATGAAAATTCTAGGCATTTTTCTATGATTCATTACATTCGAAAATTACCAAATGGAGAAAAACATGATCGAAAATGGTTAATATATTCTAAAGAATTAGATAAAGTATTTTGCTTTTGTTGTAAATTATTTAGTCAAAAATCAATTACAATTCAATTAGCAAACGAAGGATGTCGAGATTGGAAAAATCTTAGTGCCAAACTTAAAAGTCATGAAATAAGTAGTGAACATATTATAAATATGAACATTTGGTTTTATATTGAAATGAGATTACTTAAAAATAAAACTATTGATCAAAATTTACAAGAAAAAATAAATAAGGAAAAAGAACATTGGAATAATGTATTAATAAGAATTATTGCTATAGTTAAAAATCTTGCAAAAAACAATTTACCATTTTGAGGTACAAATGAGAAAATTTATCAAGATAATAATGGGAATTTTTTAGGTTTAATAGAAATGATTGCAGAATTTGATCCTATAATGCAAGAACACCTTAAACGTATTCAAAATGGTAAAATTCATAATCATTATCTTGGTCATAATATACAAAATGAGTTAATAAATATATTAGGAAAAGAAGTAAAAAATATTATAATTAAAAAAATAAAAGAAGCAAAATACTTTTCAGTTATACTTGATTGTACTCCCGATATAAGTCATCAAGAACAAATGTCTCTTATATTAAGATGTGTAGATATTTCAACAAGTCCAATCAAAATAGAACAATATTTTATAGAATTTTTAAAAGTAAATGATACATCAGGAAAAGGTCTTTTTGATACGCTTATTAATATAATAAAAGAATTTGAACTTGATATAAATGACATAAGAGGACAAGGATATGATAATGGGACAAATATGAAAGGTAAACAACAAGGCGTACAAAAGAGATTGTTAGATATAAATTCTAGAGCTTTTTATACGCCATGTGGTTGTCATAGTCTTAATTTAGTACTATGTGATATGGCTAATTCTTGTCCTAGTGCTATAACATTTTTTGGTGTGATACAACGTATTTACTCATTATTTTCTTCTTCTACAAAAAGATGGAAAATTTTACAAGACCACGTTTCTAATTTAACTCTTAAACCATTATCACAAACACGTTGGGAAAGTCATCTTGAAAGTGTTAAAGCAATAAAATATCAAGCTCCACAAATAAGAGAAGCTTTATATAAACTTGCAGATGTTGAATTTTGGAATTTCAAATTTATTGAAGGAAATTTAGTCCCACATTGCTAAGCCATTGGAGTTGGAATGCCTTATATATCAATCCATTCCTACCATGCTTAGATGGCTTAGGGGGACCTACACGCATGCGCGGGTTGAGCCCAAACCAGGTGGTTTCAGGGGGTCCGGGCTGGAAATCCATAAACCGGGCGCGACGCACGCGATTATCGCGCGCAGGGGGGGTGCAAATCCCCAGCCTGTGAGCCTCGCGCTTGCGGGCGGCCTGATTTGGTTTTGCAGATTTCGGTCTGGTTTATTTTTCTAAACAAATTTGGTTTGGTTTATTTTTATTTCTTATTTTATTATTCTTTTATTTTTTTTTGAGAAGCCGCATCCTTTCTCAAAGTCGCGCACGACGCGACTCTTGGAGGCGTCGGCGCAAATAGGAAGAGGCTCAGTGCCTCTTCGGATCTATAAAAGAAGGGAGGAAGAATGCAGAATTCATTCACTGCCTTCTGCCTTCTCACTGTGCTTTCTTCTCTCCTTCTCTCTCTGCGCGCCTTTCTTCTCCAAAGGCAGCGTTCGCCTTTCTTCTTCGGTCGGTTTAGTTTTGGGTCTTGAGGCTTTCGATAGTGCGATCTGAGGTTGCTTCCGAATTGCGGTGTTCGTCTTGGAGTGCACCTACGAACGGCGTGAGTGGTTGTCGGATCTTGAGGGGATTTTGCCAGCGAGCCTCTGCACCTTGGGCGGCAATAAATTCTCTAAAGACAGTCGGCACGCCGACGCTTCAACCGGAGGATAACTATTTCCTAACCCTGCTAATTCATTTACTGTCTATTGCATGCTGCCTGATTTTATTGGTGCAAATATATTACTGATTTTAGTGCTATATTTACAACAATTTTAGAGAATTTATTGTAAGCATCAATAGACATGATGAATAATAGGGTAGTTGGGTCTAATGAGGCTAGCGCCAGACCTGAAATATTTTTTGGGCAGAACTTTAGGCGTTGGCAACAACGCATGAAGTTTTGGCTTACCACGCTAGGGCTATTCTCTGTCATAGAAACAGATCCTCCTTCACCTGATGAAGAGGAACCTGGCCGTAGTGCTGCCTTAGAGAGGTTTAAGTCAAGGGATTATCTCTGCCATGGGAGAATCCTGTCTACCCTCTCAGATGCACTTTTTGATGTGTACTGCTCAACCTCTTCGGCCAAGGAATTGTGGAAATCCTTGGATAAAAAATATAACTCCGAAGATTCTGGTTTAGAAAAGTACACCGTGGCAAAGTTCCTAAACTTCAAAATGGTTGAAAGAAAATCTGTAGTTGAGCAGACCCATGAATTTCAAGTTCTGATTCATGGTCTTGCTGAAGGAGATATGCTACTACCCGAAAAATTTCAGGTCTTGTCTATCATCGAGAAGTTGCCTCCGAGTTGGGAAGATTTTGGCATGACTCTTAAACATAGGAGAGGTCAAATCTCTTTAGAAGATTTGATGATTGCCTTAAATATCGAGGAAGAACATCGGAAGCAACATAAAGATGATAATAAGACAATACCTATGGAATTTGCTCCAAAGGCAAATGTAGTGGTCTCTTCTGACAAGAACAAATTCAAAAACCAAAAGAACAAAATGAAACCCAAACCAAAGGTTCAGAAGAAGCATGGGACTAGGCCGTGCTGGGCTTGTGGACAAGTTGGACATTTTGCCAAATTCTGTCCTGAACGGAAGGACAAGAAGAAAAACCAAGGCAATACGTCCAACACCAAGGCACAAGCAAATGTTGTGACTGCTAATGCCGACACCAGCGATAGGTGATTGAAGGCACTTCCGTGACCATGGGGAACCATTCTGCAGCTAGGGTGCTTGGGATAGGACAAGTTGACCTAAGGTTCACCTCTGGAAAGGTCCTGTCACTGCATGAGGTGCATTATGTTCCAGCGGTCCGTCGGAATCTGATTAGCGGGTCAAAGCTAGTTCGTGTTGGTTACGAATTGAACTTTAAATGTAATAAAGTTGTAATATTACATTTAGGAACCTTTATTGGAAAGGGTTACCTTAATGAAGGATTATTTAAACTCAATGTAGAAAATGTAACTTTGAATAAATCTAATGATGTTGGTTGTTCTTATAACATTGAATCTTATGATGTATGGCATGATAGATTAGGACATGTTAATTTTCAAACTGTAAAAAGAATGATAAATCTTGACATGATTCCTAAGCATGCCATAAATGATAAGAAAAAATGCGAAATTTGTGTGCAATATAAACAGCCCCGAAAACCCTTCAAATCAGTTGATAGAAATTCTGATATTTTAGAATTAATTCATACTGATTGTTGTGAGTTTAACGGTGTAATAACGAGAGACCATAAAAGGTATTTCATTACCTTCATTGATGATCACTCTCGTTATTGTTATGTTTATTTGCTAAAAACCAAGGATGAAGCTTTAGATAAATTTATGGTTTTTAAATCTGAAGCCGAAAACCAAACGAATAAAACCATTAAGAGGTTAAGGTCTGATAGGGGCGGAGAGTTTACCTCGAACCTGTTTCAGAAATTTTGTCAAAATTCAGGTATAATTCACGAGGTGACTGCTCCATATAGTCCTCAATCAAATGGTGTAGCAGAACGAAAAAATCGAACCCTTGAAGATATGATCAATTCCATGTTAGGAAGTTCTGGGGTACCCAACTTCATGTGGGGGGAGGCTCTATACACTGCATGTCATGTGTTAAATAGGGTCCCAATGAAGTCAAGGGATAAAAGCCCATATGAGCTTTGGAAAGGTCGGAAAACAAGTTTGAAATACCTTAAAGTGTGGGGGTGCCTTGCAAAGGTACTAGTACCTGAACACAGAAGGAAGAAACTTGGTCCAAAGACCGTAGATGATATCTTCTTAGGTTATGCTCAAAATAGTATTGCATATAGATTTCTGATTATTAAATCAGAAATTGCTGGAATAGATGCAAATACTATTGTAGAGCTTCGCGATGCTACATTTTTTGAGGATATATTTCCTATGAAGATGAGAACACCTCAGTCCATTTTTAGTATTCCTACTAGAAATGAGCCTGCTTCCGTGGATGTCCCATTATCCGTAGTGGGTGCACCTTCCTCAAGTCACTCTAGACTAGATGAATCTAGTGAGTGTACAGAACTGAGAAGGAGCAAGAGACAACGTGTCTCTACGGATTTAGGCCAAGACTTTATCACCTATAATATAGAAGGTGACCCTGTGACATATAGAGATGCTATGGTTTCTCCTGAAGCTAAGCACTGGAAAGAGGCCACTAAAAGTGAAATGGACTATATTATCTCTAATGCCACTTGGGAGTTAGTAGATTTACCTCCTGGTTGTACCACCATAGGATGTAAATGGGTGTTTAAGAGAAAACTAAAACCTGATGGGTCAGTAGATAAATTCAAAGCACGCCTAGTTGCTAAGGGATTCAAACAAAAAGAAGGGATTGACTATTTTGACACTTATTCTCCTGTTACCAGAATTACTACAATCCGAGTGTTAATAGCATTGACATCCATATATCATCTTGAGGTCCATCAAATGGATGTCAAAACAGCATTCCTTAATGGTGATCTTGAAGAAGAGATATATATGGATCAGCCAGAGGGATATGTAGCTTCTGGAAGTGAGAATAAAGTCTGTAAGTTAGTTAAATCTCTATATGGTTTGAAGCAAGCCCCAAAGCAATGACATGAAAAATTTGATAGTGCTATGCTATCGTTTGGCTTTGAAATTAATGACTCTGACAAATGTGTATATACTAAACTGAAAGGCGATTGATGTATTATTTTATGCTTATATGTAGATGATATTTTATTGTTTGCATCTGACCTTTCAATTATTAACGAGACCAAGGCTCTCTTAAGTGGTAAGTTTGATATGAAGGATATGGGTTGTGCTGATTTGATTTTAGGGCTGAAGTTGACTCGCTCAACTGATGGAATAGCAATTTCTCAGGCACACTATGTTGAGAAAGTGTTGGAGAAATATGGCTATAGCCACATAAAATCTGTAGTCACACCTTATGATCCTTCAAAGACTCTCCACAAGAATAAGAGTGGCGTGGCTGTGTCTCAACTAAGATATTCCCAAATAATAGGTAGTCTAATGTATTTGGCAAATTGTTCTAGACCTGATATTTCTTTTGCTATAACGAAATTGAGCAAGTTTACCAGCTGTCCGGACAGAACGCATTGGGATGCATTAGACAGAGTACTCAGATATCTAAAAGGAACTATATCCTTGGGCTTGCAGTATGGGAGATTCCCTGCAGTCCTGGAGGGATATAGTGATGCCAGTTGGATAGCTGACACTGCTGAGTGTAAAGGCGTTACTGGTTATGTCTTTACACTTGGAGGCGGTGCAGTTGCTTGGAGGTCTGTTAAACAGACGATTATATCCCGTTCTACATCTGAGGCAGAATTGTGTGCTTTGGATACCACAGTAACTGAAGCAGATTGGCTTAAGGGTCTTCTGTCTGAAATTCCCTTGATGATTAAGCCAATACCTTCTATTTCAGTACACTGTGATAATCAAACAACAATAGCTCAGATTAGAAGCTCCAAGTATAACCAGAAACAGAAGAGACATGTACGAATCAGATTGAAGTCTGTTCGTGAGCTAGTGTCTCTTGGAGTGGTGTCTTTGGACTTTGTAAGTTCAAAAGACAATATTGCTGATCCACTCACAAAAGGTCTTGATTCTGAGAAAATCAAGAGATCCAGTAAGGGAATGGGACTGAGGCCTATCTTGGTTTCATCTATAGCGGCAACCCAACCTATCTGATTGGAGATCCCAAGAAGTAGGTTCAATGTGGTATAAACAAGCTATAAGGGTGAACCGTAAGCATCAAACTGATTGAGATGTAATCTCATAGTCTCTTCCCTGGATAGATGCTTGACTGCTAGTAAGGATGAGCCTAGGGGCTCTTAATGAGTTCAAGGTCTTTATGACAGGATGCTTGTAGTACATCCTTGGAGAACTCACCTATGTAAGTGTAACTGTGGGGCCGCAGTGTGGGGGGTCTAGGCAACTCTCCTTAGCACTTATGAAACAAGATTCGGTGGCATGGCCGTAATGCACCAACCCAGAAGGATTCAACCATCGCCTGTGATGAGTTGTTGCCAATTGATTTTCACATATTAAAGGTTTAAGTTCAAGACTTAGTTCACTTCAAACCTGTGTGCATAAGATTGGTTTACTTAGGTGGAAATTCAAACCGGAAGGTATTTTCACTGAAAGCTCATTACGATAAAGCCTCAAGACCTGTTTTATTGTTTTATTATAATTTGAAATTTGTGGGGGATTGTTGAATTTTGGAATTTCAAATTTATTGAAGGAAATTTAGTCCCACATTGCTAAGCCATTGGAGTTGGAATGCCTTATATATCAATCCATTCCTACCATGCTTAGATGGCTTAGGGGGACTTACACGCATGCGCGGGTTGAGCCCAAACCAGGTGGTTTCAGGGGGTCCGGGCTGGAAATCCATAAACCGGGCGCGACGCACGCGATTATCGCGCGCAGGGGGGGTGCAAATCCCCAGCCCGTGAGCCTCGCGCTTGCGGGCGGCCTGATTTGGTTTTGCAGATTTCGGTCTGGTTTATTTTTCTAAACAAATTTGGTTTGGTTTATTTTTATTTCTTATTTTATTATTCTTTTATTTTTTTTTGAGAAGCCGCATCCTTTCTCAAAGTCGCGCACGACGCGACTCTTGGAGGCGTCGGCGCAAATAGGAAGAGGCTCAGTGCCTCTTCGGATCTATAAAAGAAGGGAGGAAGAATGCAGAATTCATTCACTGCCTTCTGCCTTCTCACTGTGCTTTCTTCTCTCCTTCTCTCTCTGCGCGCCTTTCTTCTCCAAAGGCAGCGTTCGCCTTTCTTCTTCGGTCGGTTTAGTTTTGGGTCTTGAGGCTTTCGATAGTGCGATCTGAGGTTGCTTCCGAATTGCGGTGTTCGTCTTGGAGTGCACCTACGAACGGCGTGAGTGGTTGTCGGATCTTGAGGGGATTTTGCCAGCGAGCCTCTGCACCTTGGGCGGCAATAAATTCTCTAAAGACAGTCGGCACGCCGACGCTTCAACCGGAGGATAACTATTTCCTAACCCTGCTAATTCATTTACTGTCTATTGCATGCTGCCTGATTTTATTGGTGCAAATATATTACTGATTTTAGTGCTATATTTACAACAGCAGAAACTAGTGATGATCCTAAAACAAAAAGTGAAGCAAATTCTTTAGCAACATATGAGTTCGAAAATTTTGAATTTTTATTAGGTATGGTTATTTGGTATGATATATTATTCGCAGTTAATACTATTAGTAAATTTTTACAATATAAAGATATGAACATTGCTATTGCATTAGATCAGTTAAAAGGTCTTGTTTCTTTTTTCAATGATTATAGAGAAAATGGATTCATATCTGCTGTAATTTCTGCCAAAGAGATTGCAAATGAAATGAATATACAACCAAAATTTCATGAAAAACGTGTAATTAGAAGAAATAAACGATTTGATGATAATACAATTAATGAGGTAAAACTTTCACCTGAAGAATCTTTTAAAATAAATTACTTTAATTATATTATTGATTATGCTATTTCTTCACTTCAAAGTAGGTTTGAACAATTTAAAATATATGAAGATAATTTTAATTTTTTATATGAAGTAGAAAAGTTAAAATTGCTTGATGATAATTTTTTAAAAATAAAATGTTTAAATCTTGAAAATTTTTTAACACAGAATATGTTATCTGATATTGATGATTTAGATTTATTTTCAGAATTAAAAGTCTTAAAAGAAATAATAAATCCAGAATTAAAAACCGTAATTGAGGTATTGAATCTTATAAAAAAATTAAATTCTTTTCCTAATGCATGGATAGCTTATAGAATATTATTAACTATACCTGTTAGTGTAGTTTCAGTAGAAAGAAGTTTTTCAAAATTAAAATTAATAAAGTCTTATTTACGTTCAACAATGTCTCAAGAAAGATTAAATAATCTAGCAATTTTATCAATTGAAAAAAATATATTATCAAAACTTGAATATAAAAATTTAATTAATAATTTTGCATCTCAAAAAGCTAGAAAATTAAATTTTAAATAAAAATTTATTTTTAAATTAATATTTTATTTTTTAAAAAAAATTTTAAATCCATCATTGTCGGTCCCAAATCCGAATAAAAAAAGTTGAGGACAAATTTTTATTTTTAAAAAAATTATTAAATATTAAAAAATAATTTAGCTTAGGATTTCATTGGAAATTTGAGGTGGTCCTGCAACTGTAACTGAAACAAGTGTCGCCTAGATTCGGCTTTCCATTTGACAACTTCCGATAAACCCACGCGTAGAACGAGGACCAATAGACAAGTTGACAAGTTCCTCATTATGTACGCGGACCAATAGACAATCTCCACTGTTCACCTCATCATGCAAACAGGTAGATGGAACACGTGGACGGATATCATCGAGTCTCGTAACAATTACTATGCGGCGGTCTTGCTGCTTAACCGGCCGCAGCGTCCTTTCCCTTTTTGGTCGCGACTGTGAGTAGGACGCGAGTTCATGGTAGAAGCGGAAGCCAAGGGGAGGGCGGGCGCGATGCAGAGAGGAAGAATCTAGCGCTAGGGTTTTCCCATCCTCCCCAATCCGATACCACTCCCGTTGGATCGTTCGCGGATCTCCCCCGCCCAGCGTTCCTTTTCGCCGATCGTGGGCGGAACCTAGGTCCGAGCCGCGCTGATGCTCTCGCTGCAGGGTGATGCGCGGCAGCCGCAGCCGCAGCATCATCAGTTGCAGTCGCCGCCGCAGCTGCAGCAGCTGTTTGAGGCGAGCGTGCCTGGCGGATTAGGGTTGCACGTCCCGGAGGTCAGCGATGCGGAGGAGACGCTGTTCGCATTGCAGTTGCTCGATGGCTCGGCTGATATCAAGGCCTTGATCCCGAAGCCGATCGAAGGTTTGGATTCGCTTTTTTGTTCCAATTCCGACTTATCTGTTGTTAGGACTGGAAAACTTGTCCTTCTTGTTTTCTGTCGTTGGGACTAATTACAGTGTCTGACTAGATCAAGATCATTAATTTATGATTCAATCTGATGGTTTAGGTAACGAGGACATCCACCTAAACCTTGCTCACGAGAACTACAAAGCCGGAAACTACAATAAGGCATTGGAGTACAGCAACGTCGTTTATATGAAAAATCCAAAACGAACTGACAATCTTCTTCTTCTTGGTGCAATATACTATCAGGTTTTACAGTTCACTCTTCTCAAATACACAGCTTTTGACTTATCATTCCATGTTTGTTACTTTATACTTGACTTTTTGATTCTTATTTCCAGTAGTTTGTGTCAGAATTCTGTTCACTTGGTTTTATGTTCTGATTGTTGTATATTGTGTCATTTTAGCTACAAGATTTTGACGCCTGTATTGCAAAGAATCAAGAGGCTCTTTCAATTGATCCTCATTTTGCAGAATGTTATGGTAACATGGCAAATGCTTGGAAGGTAAGAGATTATTTTTACTGAAACTGATGGGTAACAAGGTTATTGGTCATTCTTAGTAGTATCTGAGTTTGCACTAATCTAGATATATTTGCATGGGACACCTCAAATTAGAAATGACACAGATAATGTTGGCACAGGAAAAGGGCGACATTAATCTTGCCATACAACTTTATCAAGCTGCTCTGAAGGTTTGTTTCCTTGACTGAGACATCTACTGTGTTCTTATTTGTTGGCTACTTAATCTGCTCGGTATTTCTTAGCTTAACAACTTCACACTGTTTTTCGCTAAATGTGCCAGTGTAAGTTGGTAGGTTCTTTGGGTCCCAAATTCACCTCTTGGAGTCCAGTACATTTTCCATATCTGATAATTTTGTAACTGATTCTATTGGTACAACCTGTTTGTGTTTTATTTCTTTTTCTACTGAATAGGTTTCTTTTTTTTTTCTGTAGTTTTATATCTCATCTTTGTTAAGTAGTTGCTATGTTGCTCATAAAGAGGTTGCAGAATTGTGTAAGAGTGTATTCCCTATGCTACCTCAATAATTCACATGGCAAGCCCATGATCTTTAACCAACAAATTGCTTACATGTTTATGCTTACATTTCTTATATTTTCAGCATCCAAGCCATGCAATTGCTCTTTTGTTTAATATCACCGGTATTCACTCTATATATCTGTTAATTGGTATGTAACCAACCATTTTGGCATTAGCACTAAGTTATTATGGCTTCAAAAGATAGTTGACATCGAAACTTTATTGGGCGAAAATCAAAAGGGCATCCTTTATTTTTATTATCATCAAAAGGATGCCCCATATTCCAAAAATACCCTTGTCCAACATTGTTGTAGTAACTTTGACTAAAGCCGCCCCAAGCAATTTTAGTCAATTTCTCTGCATTGTAGTATTTTTTTATCCTACATTGCAATTTTGGTCAAAACAATTCCATGTTGTAGCAATTTTGACTAAAACTATTCTATTAATATTTGTCTAGTTTTAATTAAGTTGGATTAGTTTTGACCCAATTGGTGCAGTTTTAACTAATATTTGAGCATTTTTGAACAATGTTAAGATTATTTTAAATATAATTCTTTAGTAATTTTAGTCGGTCACTCTCGCACAGTAGCAGTTTTGATCAATACTGCACCACATTGTAGTAAGCAGTTTAATCAAAACTGCTCCAATTATAGCACTTTTGAGCAAAACTACTCTAGTAATATTTGTCTAGTTTTAACTAAGTTGAACTAGTATTGACCTAATTGGAGTAGTATTAACCAACATTTGAGCATTTTTTCCCTAATGTTATAATAGTTTTAAATAATTAATTTTGAGCATGTCGGAGCATCTTTGGCTAAAGTTGCCACTTTTTCATGATGTGGGGTGTTGGAAAGATAACTAGCACCGTTAATGAACTAGCCTTTCAAATTTGTTATGTTCTTTGGATTGAAAGTTCAACTAGTGCATTTTTCCATGCACAAAATCCGATCTTTGTTATCGTTTCTTCAACTTGAACTATAAAATCTCTTGATCCTTGACATGCCGATTTACTTAGGCCCACTCTCTGTTCTGGTGATAGCATTACTTTGGACAGTTGTATTTTTCAATGAAGTTGTTGACCTTATTATCGTGTTATCTGAAGCATACCTAGCATGTGCCATAGTTGGTGGCAGTGCTTCCTAAGACAAATGTGAGTTTAATTTTAGAATTTTGATATCTTTAAGGCTTCATCAAGTAGGATATTTTAGCATCATCATCTTTTTCCTCGTTGAATGCTGCTTGTGATTGGTTGATTAACATTTCATTTCAATCCTCTCTTCAAACCCATTTGTAACAGGCCTTAAGATGCATTAAGATTGTTTTGTGCTGCTCTTCCGACTCCTATTTTACTCCTCATGTTGCCTATTTGCCTTGTTGTTGAGGCATGGAAAGAAGCATTGCTGTCATGTACTTTGTCATCCTGGAAGCTTAGCTGTGTCGCCACTTTGGAAAATTTGGCCAGTCTGGAAAAATCCTAATTAGGCCAAAAAAAATCTTATTCTTATCATGCTTCATTGTTTGCTAAGTTAACAATATAGCTTTAGCTTTCTTTGAGTGGTTCCCAGGACAATAAATTACTCAGTTATGAAATTCATTGTTTTTCAATCTTAATGTCTCTCTAACTATGTCGTTTGTGGTGCCAACTGCACATTATGGCATGGGGTCATGTAAATTTGGCACTGCACATTTTCCTTTCTCCGTAATAGTTGACCAAAGCTACATGAGAGGCAATAAAGAAGAGTTGATCAACATTAATGTTGCTAGTTGTCTTTCTCCAAAATAGAGTTATTTTAGTGTTGTTGGTATGCCCTTTGCAAATGTGTTTGTTCTATTGGTGATGGACAAAAATAGGGTTTACTTGTTATCTGACTTTGATATTGATGGAAGGATGGAAACATTTGATTTTTTCTCCTCTATTGAAACCAATGTAGCACTAGGAACAAATCACATACATAACCTAAAAAGAAAATTTCATCAAAGTTGCAGAATGAATCACATGAAGGGTTGAGAGTCCCTTATATAAAATGGACAAGACTAATTCTCCTAATATCATCTTTACTTTTACTTAAAAAAGAACATAATAATGAGTTAGTAAACTTTTAAAACTTAACACCTTTAAATATTTTCAACAACAAAACTATCTATTATATTATTCTCCACACCAAGAACTCAATTATGTTGAGCAAAGGAACAACATGATCTATATCACGCCCCGGGCCACCTAGCATAACTGCAAAGACTAACGCTTGTCATGAGATTCAACAAACATCTTAAGGGTAATTTGTTAATCCCTTGTTAGACAAGTTTTAGTTAGGTCTTTGTTGAGTTTTAACTTTTAATATGTGTGTCTAAGTGTACAGGGATTTAAACACTTGTACCTGATGGCTAAGGAGCATCGAAGATGGAAATCCTTAGCAGAAGACGCAAGTGAGAATGATGGCATAGGAGAGGAGTTGACGAGCTCGGTACATCCTAGGTACGAGGAGCTATGGAAGAGTACTCCAATGGAGCGAGAAGGTCGCACAGGAGCGAGTGAGAAGGGCTCGACGCATTCGAGGGGCGAGAAGCCGGAAGGAAGATTGCGTAAGGCGATCGAGACAAAGTCCAGACAACTATATGCTCGGATGACTGCGAATCATTCGGGCGAAGTCTAAGGTTGACATTTCAAGGCGACCGAAGTCAACCGATGAGTCATCCAGAATAGTTGTCGAAATGGATTAGAATGGCCACGTTAGCAAGCCTCCAAGCGAGAGCCTCCGGTTGGCCATAAGGGGTCGAGTCATCCAAAGCCATTATCGAGCCATTGTTGAAGCGGATAAAGCCTGAAGACACGTCAACCAAGATTCAATCGACAGGAAGGCATCCGGGTGATTGAAGGTGCCATGTCAGCACAACGTTCATATCGAGATGAAGGCTGTAAATAGGGTCGAAGCACGAAGAACAAAATACAACACACATTCGGATACTTCTCTTTCTATTCTTTACTGTCTTTACGATCTACACATACTAAATTGCTGTAAAAGGCTTCTCCACCTCCGGGACGTCTCTAAAGAAGGAGAAGATAGTGAAGCTTTCATAGTTTTTGGACTAACAACCCAAGTGTTGTAACTAAGTAAACGTCTAGCCTCTATCCCTTTTATGCGTTCTTTTTTACTTTTAATGTGTGTGTCCTTGCTAGTTAGTTATCAAGAAATAGATTGTCTTTAATTTGCAGGTCGCTATTCATCCCTCCTCTCTAGCGATCCTAACTGCTTCCGCACCACCAACATAATTTAATAAAGTTTACCTTATGTAATCCATTCAATATTGGGAATCTTTTCAAAGGGATCAAGTATCTCAAGTATTTCCATGAGGAGCTATCACTCTCTCTATAAATTATGCTTATAGTTTGAGGAATTGGTTGGGTTGAGGAGGGAAGAGTTGGTACAATAATTGTAGGATCACGACTTATGCCCAAATAAATAGACAACGAAGAGGGCTCGGATGCTCTTCTATATAATAATAATCTCATGTTGAACATAAACACTTATGTTCTAAAACTTTTTTGGTACCATATGACTTAGTTTAGATTTTCCTTACAACATGAATTGTGGTGAGCATAAAGATTCTAGGAGCTTTTGGGAAAACACTTGCCATGAATGTGAGCATAGCATAATCTTATATATTTGTACTCCTTGGATCTATATGATGTTTTCCAACATGAATTTCATAAATTTCATTATTTAGTATGATTTTCTTCATTAGTTGGTATGAATATGAGCCTTGGTGGGTAAAGTTGCTTCCGTGGTTCCTAGATGTCATGACTTGCAAAAGCAGGTTAAGGTTGCATATAATAGATCGACTTCACTTTGGCGAGAGCTTTGTGTATTGAGACTGCCCTTTTTTTAGTAGGCATGAATCTCTTGAATGTAATAGACTAACCTCTCAATAATTCAGAGAATTGAGAAGTGAATGGTCAGAGAATCTAATCTACTAATTGACAATTTTTTAAACCCATGAAGGACTTTGAAGGAACATAATCAATTCAAAGAGTTGTATGTAAATTTAGTTATTGACATAATAGAATCCCGTTTCCTAGTACTCTCTCTCTCTCTAGACACCTATCTAATATTCTGAAGTTATGATTTACAGCCTTGTTTGTCTATCAGGATAGGGATGAAATGTTGATGAATTATTGTGTTCTTAATAATTTATATAGATTTCTTCAATAGAAACTAATGAATTTAATATCCCATGCAATTTAACTATTTCCTTACGGAACAATTTGACTATATGAGAAGCCCCCAGAGCTATGGTGCAGCGGCAGGGAGACTAGTTGTTATCCCAGGCATCCGTGGTTCGATTCCCAGCTACAGCGTATTTTGTAGGAGTTTTTCCTCCAAATGGGGCGTGAACTCTGGGACGCTGGGCTTTTGGACCGTCTGCCGCGAGCACTTTCCGATTTACCTTGGTGGTTGGTGGGAAACTTCCGTGGGGCTGGACCGGTCGTCCCAGGTTTGCCTATTACCTGGTACATCAATTTGACTAAATGAGAAACCTTGTTTGTTTTGTTAAATGAAATTAAAGTGTTATCTTAGAACACATATTGCCAACCACCAAAATAATATCATAACTAATATTGGTTTGAGGCTATTCTAAAACAAAGTCAATTTTAAGGACTTTCCAAGGAACATGAATTGATATCAAGTGTGGTGTAGGGCCTAATTGTTTTGGTCTTGCTTTAGGGCTGAAAAAAGTTAAAGATGATGCTCCTGTTCAGGAGTCTTTGTGGACTTACAAGTAATCATCAAATTTGCAAATGTCATCATCTCAATCTTTTGTTTTGATACGACTTTATGTAATTCCTATCATGATTACAAAAACTGTTCAAATCAGAAAATTTTGAAGTTATAGTTATTTCGTATTTGAAAAAGCAAAAAAAAAAAGTATCCTATCATACTGTAGGCTAGTTTCTGTGCCTCAGAGGCATTGTTATTCACTTTCTGAAAAGAAACTTTTTGGTTCTTCAGTGGCTATATAGATAATCAATTTTATCCTTGGACGCTTGAATATTGACATCAGATTGTCAGCACACATGTTTCTAAAATTGAGCAACACCTTGATTGTAGGTGCATCTGACTTTCTTAACTACAGAGCATTTGTTTTTTGCCAATACTAAACAAATCATCTATATTTTGCATCCATCTATTTGAATTTGAACTGTGATTTCCATTTGAAGCTGCGGCCAAGTTTCTCTGATGCATGGTCAAATTTAGCTAGTGCGTACACTAGAATTGGAAGACTGAACGATGCAGCTCAATGTTGCCGCAATGCTCTTGCACTAAATCCTCGATTGGTAAAAAAATTTCTCATAGCTCTGTTCCTATGATACTTCTAATGGAATGAATTTAAATTTTTTTTTAACAAATTAGGTTGATGCCCATAGTAATCTCGGAAATTTGATGAAGGCTCAAGGCTTGATTCCAGAGGTTAGTTATTTGAATTTACAATTAGGTGTTTATCCAATTAATTTGTTATATTCAAGTTACTGCATTAATATAAGTTTATTTCAATGATCCAATAATTTTTTTCAATAACAATTTAACTTCTCTTTATTCTGCGTTCTATCATATGCTTGCTATTGACAATTCTTCACCTCTTCATCTGAATATCAATGTCCAATGGGATAACATCTGTTTTTTCAATTGAGTTGAAAATATTGAGATGTTGTGATCTTAGTTTACATGGAACATGTTAAAATTTCTGGATGACGCTTAACCTAGCTTTTCTGGGGCATATACAGTCTTATAACTGCTACTTGGAGGCTTTGCGAATACAACCTACTTTTGCAATTGCTTGGTCCAATCTTGCTGGGCTTTTTATGGAGGTAGGAGATTTTAACAGGGCGCTGTTATATTACAAGGTAAGTAGCCTATCTTTTTGCATTAGCATCATTTATTCTTGTTTATTGTGAAATGTAGGTTTTCTCTTATGTTTATACCTTTTTTTTTTGCTTTCTTATGTCTTGAACTAATTCATCTTTACATCAGTTTCTGATTTCAATGTTGCATGAAGAATAGGCCTAAAATCTAACTTTCTACAGAATAATTATTCCTTTTTTATTTCACCTTAATATTTCCTCTCATCAAGCTGAGTAAACTCCTCTTTGATTAAACTTAGTTATTGCTCTCATCAACCTAAGTAATGTTAGTTTGACAAATCGGATTGTCTTTTCTCGGATATTAGATTATTTAGTTGTAGGAATATTTTGGTCAGATGGTTCTCTATTATTACACAATCCCTTCAAACCAAACATAGAAATGAAGAATATTTTTTCGCATTCCTATAATCTTCACTTTATTCAATACTTCATCATGATCATACATAATAAATAAAAAAAATCAATAAAAAAAGATAACCCAAAAATCACAAATATTAATTGGAACCAACCGACCAACCCAATCGAAATTTTAACCGAACCCCCAACCGACCCGACCTGAACCGAAATTTCAACCGAACCGATTTTTTCGGTCGATTCGGTTGGGTGTGGTCGTTTGATTTTGACACCCCTAAAGAATGTGAATGCAACATCTTCTATTAAAATTCATTCCATAAACCAAATTATGAATACATATCCTTATTCCATATTCAGTCCAATTCTCTAATTACAATATTTCATTCTTGGGCAATGGCGTAGGCAAACCAAGATGCCCTAATGAATTCAAGGCATGTCTTTGATTGTGATCTCTGGCATATTTGCAAGGGATGCACGATGTCGTGTGAAGATGGGAGAGGGGCTCCAAGTGGGGTGTGCCAATCAATAGAAGCGAGAGGAGTTTTGAGTTCCTCACACTGTGCGGGAAGAAATAGGGAGCTTCATGCGATTAGGGATAAGGGGAGAGGAGAGATAAAAAGGGTATTTAGGACACCCAAAACCTAAAGGAATTGGACCTGGTCAACTGAACTGCTTCACCACTAGTTCAACCGTAAATCATCCAATTTAACTTTTAATCAAGCTCGGTTCAAGCTGAAAGCAAGATCAAATCAATTCCCACACAGTTATACCTATTTTAGCAAGCATGTCCATTGTAAAATCCTAATAATCTCTAATTATATTTATTTGAAACATTAGATTTTAAGAGTGACAATTATACCATGTCAAGAAAATCAAAGATCAAAATCATAGCTGATGATACATAGTGTTCTTTGGAAGAAGAGAATATTGATCTTCCTGTAAGAGGACATAAAGAAGGGAGATAAGGAGAGCAAACAACTTGCGATTAAGTTTATTTTTTGCTTTTTTAATGCAAAACATCACATATAACTATTATAACCTTTTTCTGATTCCTAGATATTCAGCCTACAAGATTATTTGTTTGGATAAATGCTTCTAATAAAATAAAAATAATCATAAAATAAACTGCTTCTAATACCTTGGCTGTCGCAAATTGACTTCATACTAAAACTTTCTTCTTCACTGATGGCACAAAGCCTCAATTGATCACTGATGTAGTTGAATAATCATTGGCAAGCAATATTATTGGAAGAATGCTTCCTCCATTTGTACAATTATCGATCAGGAGTTTGTGTGGGATTTTTTTTTCTATACTGGTTCTTTGTTTGGTGGATTTTCGAGCTTAGACCTGGGAATCATCCTCTTATGTGGCCATATTTTTCTAGCCTATGTAGCACTGGTCTTGGAAGTTGTTACCGAGGTGTTGGTTCAAAACCTGCCTTCATAAAAAAAATGGATCTTGAGGGGTTCCTCCATATACTTTTTAAAAAAGGACCTGGGCATCATCCTCTTATATCTTCTTTTTAACTAACAAGGAATACTTCATAGCTGATATTTGATATGTTTAATACTTTAATTTGAAGGATAAAAGTTGATGATGTTATTTCTGGATACTGAAACTAGATTCTGAAAGGTCATAATACATTTGTTGCATGTTTACCCTATATGAATGTTCACGTGCATCAGGAGTCAAGAATGCAAATTACCATGTTTATAATTAGAAAAGAACATGCATACGTGTACTTCACTTTTGATTTTTCCTCGTTACTCCTAAATCAATGGGAAAGCAACTGTTGGTGAATTAATCAGGAAACATGTTTTAAATGCACAGTATCTTGTATCTAGATCTTTACAGTTCTATTCAATCTCAGGAAGCAGTTAAGCTTAAGCCAAAATTTGCAGATGCCTACTTGAACCTAGGGAATGTTTACAAGGTAAGTCCCTGGGAGTGGTTCAAACAATCTTATATTCTGGTGTTGGAGATAGACATTATCCGTCTTTTTATTTACTTTTCCAGTCATTGAGAATGCCTCAGATGCTATTTTGTGCTATCAGCATGCTATACAGGCACGCCCAACTTATGCGATGGCGTATGGTTAGTCCAAACTATTCTAGTTACATGAAATAAGATAATTTCTTTCCCTAGCTACTCTTAATTTGCTTATGGCATGTTTATTTGCAGTGGAAAATTTATAGACTGTTTCTTGGAGACCAGACAGGATAAGTAGATTGGTTTCTTATGTATTTTTGGCAGGGACATCATAAACAAATCTCAGTTGCTTGTTATGAAGGACAAAGTAAAAGCCCTCTCCTATACTGGAGAGAAATATTTTACCAATCTGTCATTCTTATTTCCTTTTACTGAATTTTGGTTGAGGGAAAAATGTTTAATTTGTGAGACAAATGAAGGCACTCTCAAGGAGGAAAAGTTGTGTTTGTGATTATGCTGAGAACTTAAACCATTTTTATCTCTAGTTCAGTTCACTTCTAATTTCCCAGATAAAGCTGGCCTTAGTGGTTCATGTTGAGGTCATGGTGGTCATCAAGGTAATATTATCCGATAAGCATTTATCCCAACAAGATAAAGAGGTGCAACTTTGAGCATTTCTACAAACACTGCATGAGAATACTCTTTATTGTTGTTTTGAAAGGGTTGTCACACAGAATACCTTCTGGATCTATTTGTTATTAATGACTTTCCCTCTCATTTGATACATTCTGGTTGAGTACCTTTTCCCATCTTCACTCTTCCTCCATTCTGTACTGTCATTGTCCTTTTTCCACGACTTTTCATTTCCGTGTTCTTGGATGTGTCCCAATGCTTAGGTGTTCCTGAACCATTAGCAGTTACTACATATGCTGCCATGGTACTCTTGCAAAAGTGTCAGTTCACTTAGTCGTTGGACTGCAGCACAGAAAAAAAAAAATTGATCCCGACAGTGTCAATTCTTTTACTTATTGGCACTTGGCAATGTTAATCTGCCAAGTGCTAGTTAAATTTATAAGCTAGAACATTGCCAAGTGCAATTAAATTTATAAGCTAGCATAACTTCATCATTTGTCAATTTGAGCCTGCCTGGACCACACAACAATTTTGCTGTCACGGTTATCTTGTGCAAATGAAGCCTTTCTATAAATGCCTTCCCCTGGTGGATTAGAGAGGTTAATTGAAATATGCTACGTGATTCAATAACTTCTATTTTTCCACTGGACTGTTAATCTCTTTTTTATTTTGTGGATAACTTTGCTGCAAACTATGCTCTGAAGAGAGAGTTTATTATGTCAACTATGCATTGGGGATATCTGGACGCAGGAAACCTTGCTGGCATCTATTACGAACAAGGTCAACTTGACATGGCAATTCTGCATTACAAGCAAGCTATCAACTTTGATTCTACCTTTATTGAAGCTTACAATAATCTGGTAAGTTGATAATGGTCTAATATGTCAAAATGTGGTAACCTCTTGATTGTCAGCCAGTTTAGTATTAATGATTGACTTTCTTGCACCTTAAAAGGGGAATGCTCTCAAAGATGCTGGACATGTGGAAGAGGCTATCAACTTCTACAGGGTGACTGTCTAATTTGGATATTTTCTCTCTTAAGTTTTTTCCCTTGTCGAATAACTTCATTTTAATAATTTTTCCCAAGTCATGCCTTGCTTTACAACCTAACCATCCACAAGCTTTGTCAAGTCTTGGCAACATATACATGGACTGGTAAGCTCTAGAAATGTTTGATGACAATTGTGTGGATGGTTTATGTTGTTCCTTAATGTAACTTCTCTTCATGCAGCAACATGATGAGTGTTGCTGCATCATTCTATAAGGCAACTTTAGCAGTTACAACAGGGATCTCTGCGCCCTTCAACAACTTGGCTATTATATACAAGCAACAGGTAGAGTACTATATCTGCCTTTTTCATCGCAAGATTGAGAGTTACTGCATATTGCTTCATTTAATGGAGGATAGTCATATAATTTGTCTAGCTTTTTCTTTGCTGCCTTTGTCCCTAGTTGGAAATTGATAGTTCTCGTGTTGCACCAGGGAAATTATGCAGAAGCGATAGCCTGTTACAATGAAGTTCTTCGCATTGATCCTTCTGCTGCTGATGGTCTTGTCAATAGAGGGAACACATTTAAGGAGATTGGTAGAGTTACTGAAGCAATTCAGGATTATATACGAGCGGTGAATATCAGACCAACAATGCCTGAAGCCCATGCAAATTTGGCTTCAGCTTACAAAGATAGGTAATTTCTTCTTTGAATTTGTGCTGGTGTTGAACTATATCAGTATCTTACATCTATGCTTCTTCATTCCATTGTATAGTGGCCTTGTGGAATTAGCTATAAAGAGTTATAGACAGGCATTGATGTTACGTCCAGATTTTCCTGAAGCAACTTGTAATCTTCTTCATACTCTACAGGTAAATCTGTAGTTCTTGAAACCTTTGATATCTTTCAGTGCTCTTTTATAGCTCTGTTTGTTTTAATGGTCTGTATTATTCAGGGGTCTTTTTTATAATCGTTACATTACTAATTTATCATTTGTTTCTAAATAGTCTGTCTCCTTAAAAAGTTTTGTTTAGCATATGTTACAGTAAGTAGTCCTTGTAAGTGCAGTGAGCACTTGCGATTTCTAAAAGAAGGGGGGGAGGGTGAATAGCGTACTCCCAGACCCCACACACATTAAATAAAAACTAAATAAAAGAATATATGAGAAGGGACACAAGGATTTGCTTAGCTCACTACATCCAAGGCGACAAAAGGCGATTCGCTCACCCTTAGCGCCCCCGCCAATCCGTCCCAGTGCCAACACGGAAGAGGTAAATCACCGGGGTTACTAGCCCGGATAATGACTAGCACATAAGGGAGGGTAGACAACTTTGCCAGGATTTGACCTTAGACCTCATGGCGGCAACGACTCATACGCTAGTCATCAGTCTATCCCGTAGAGACTCAGTTCACTACATCCAAGGTCTATGCATAGATCGCATATCCGTTATCTTTCTCCACTTCGGTAACATGCTGGAGGTGGAGAAACCTCTTACACAAATAAGTATTACAAGGAAAGTAAACAATACAACATAGTCAGTCTCGAATGTAGTGTGGTTGTGGTGCTCCTGGCCTCCTTTTATAGCCTTGGTGAAGGTGCTAACGTAGCACGTTCAGTCTCATCCACGAATATCTTATCACTCATTTCGGTCGCCTAATACTCGATCAACTCTGATATCCACTTTGGATCATGCCCCACATGGCCTTTCGGTTGCTTGATCCTTCGCCTGATCCCAGTCAACTTGGATCTCTTCTATGGATCATGATCCATGAGGTTTTCGGTTGCTTGAACTCACTTTTCTAGTCGCCTGATCCGAAGAGTCTTATTCGTGATAAACCTGTTCAAATAGATTAGTGGATAATACCTACTGGAAGGTTTGATCGACTTCTTGTCCCTCGAATGCATCGAACCCTTCTGGCTCACTCCCCGTGCATCCTTCTCGCTCTATCGGAGTACTCTTCTGCTAAGCTCCTCGCACATCGAATGCACCAAACCTGTCCTCCCTTCCTGTTTAATCCTTTTCACTTGCTTGCGTTTCTGTTCTAAGGTTTGTTGTCTCCGATATTCCTTGTCCTTTTCGGTCCTTCGTGTGTCACATACCACCTTTTACTGAACTCCATCGGATCCTGAGCCATTGGATACCCATGTGTTCTCCTAATTCCCTACACACTTAGACACACATATTAGAAAGCCAAACTCATTTGATCCAATATCAAAATAGCCGTGGTTCACACCACTTGGGGTTTATGTGACTTCCCCTCAATCGTTTGGGGTCCCATGCTCTCATGTTGCTTACTTTTTTTTTACTTGAAATCAATATCTGTATCTTTCTAATTAGTTAAATTAGACAAATCAATGTTGGAGTTGACCCTACCTTATCACTTCCACCCTCTCTCCTCTCTCACCCTCTCGCTAGCTAGTTTGTTGTTGGTTGCAATTTCCTCTACTTCTTTCTACCACGATGTCGAGCCCTCTTCTTTCCCCATCAGTCTTTTTATCACCTCTCTCTCTCTTTGCGTGCACATGCAAACTTCTCCTTTCCCCTCTTTGTTACAAGTCACCCATGCACCTTTTTTCTCTCTACCAATTCAAGCCTTCTACCTCTTCTCTTTCCGTCACCTCCACTCTTCCCTTCTTATTTGATTGCCCCTTGTTGTCCATCATTTACTTCTCTTTAATTCCTTTCTTTCTCGTTCCCTATAATGGTTGGTCATTTGCCTTCCTAAATCCTAACCCTAAATTTTTCTCTCTTTCTCAAGAATTCTCTTCATGCTCATCTAACCCTATTCTCATTTCATTCTTGTTTTGAAGTGTTAGCGTGAAGAGTTTCATGCGACATTATCTCTCTTTAAACTCAATGATTACTATTTGATGCCACCCTTTTTCAAAGAATGCTTAGATAGGGTTACAAAGTGATCCTAGATGGAATGCTTATCTATCTTGTGATCATTGCGACTATTCAAGTCCTTTGTTTAGATATACTAACAAAAGTTTGTGTATCCCTAATGCATAGGCTATTGTTGATGTATCATCTTTAACTTTACTCTCACACCATCAAGTGGCATATTGCATTGTGAAAATATGAGCACTTTTCGTCACTCTTTAAAATCTCATGCAGTGCTGGACAACACAGTCCAAAACATCGTCCTATAAGTTATTAAAGTCCAATACTTATCAGCACGACTAATCTCTTGTGTCACTCATGTTGTTCATGCCAATGAGTATCATACGGCATTGATACTCAACGCACATCAAAATGAATTGAAATAGCTTCTTTTATCAAAAATCTAATTCAATTTAGTATTTAGTTGCTATATTCTTATTCTTGAAAGTAAACAAGTTATGTAGAAGATTATAAGGGAAAAACTTATTTGAATATTTTTGTGAGTGAGAAGACTCAAAACAACTTCTCCTCTGTAATAATTTGGAACATCTTTACTTAATTTGTGAACATTTTCTACCAACGAAGGAGCTTCTTTGTGCTCCATGATGACTGCTTCAACTTTGTAAGAACCGCAATGACTCATGAAATAGTTTTTCAACTTGCGAATGGCTCTATGGGAACTGCACGAGCTCAGCAAGTGTTTTCTTCGGCTCACAAATAACTTTTGAATAACAGAACTGTTGAACATCTTCCTTCTTGTCAAATAAGTCGTAATTATGTAATTGTCCCTTCTTTCTTTCTTTTTTTTTTATTGCCTCCCTCTCCGCTAATTCACAAGTACTATGTGTCAACAGTCAACACTACAACACATACCGAAATTGTCTTGTTTTGTCTAGCCATTAAAATTGTAGCCTGAAATGAAATTTTGAACCTTGTTTCTCACTTTACCATCTTCCTTGAGAAGCTTGGCAGGCAGTTTGCATTTCTATCGAGTGCCAGCGTTCCTTGGCCACATATTTATTATTAATTAGGGTTTATGTATTACATAATTCACTAGGAATCTTTAATCTATTATTGCTGCTCATTCCCTTTGGATCGATGGAGTTTTCCACATTGCTGATTGATTTTCTTTAGACTCTTCATCTATTAACATTATCTCTTATCAATGAGATTGTCCCCACATATATCCATCACTTGTCAAAAGAAGGTTTCTCTTCTATCTTCTCTTAATATTTTCCAATGTTTAATGTGCCATCTTGACAGATACAATTATCTTTCTTTATTCTAATGGTCATTAAAATATTTGTTTATTTTGATGTTTATGCTTTGATTTTGATAGGGTCAATTTTCACAATTTTATGAGTTACATTGGTTTCTATTCTCACATATTATGAGATGAAGAAAAGGACTTTGTGTTCCATCTGCAATGCTACCGTTTTGACATTGACTTGAATGAACACAAGCTAAAAATTAACAATATTATTTTATTTCATCTTGACCTGTACGAGATTTCAAACTTTGGCACCTTATAAATTTCATGTGTGCATGTAATTATTATTGTGGAGCAGTTATGCTTTCTTTCCTACTCTTATTTCATCAATTGGCTTCCTTCTTTTTTTGATGCTAAAACTAACTTCTCATGTTTTTTACTCTTGCTTGTCTCCTTTTCAACATCTAGAAAAATTTCCTCTTGTTGTTGCTTACATGCTCCTCTAAATGCTCCTAGGTATGGACGCAAACACAATAAAATAAGCCTTTGTGCTACTCAATTTTTGTTGGATACTCTTGGACACGAGGTTCAAAAAAGATATATTAGGCAGTATGCAGTTGACTCACTACATTAGCCCATGTGATCAGAATTAAAATATTTAACAAATAATTATATTGATGCCTAAATATTTATCACTTGAAACAAATGTTTAAGTTAATAATCACAGGTTTCAAGCTACTAAAAATAAGGTAAATTAGCGTGTTAAATTAAATTTGTTCGAGTTATACTTGTTTGAATGAACAGTTGTTATGTGCATCTCTAGACCGCTAATGCCATATGCAGCTATATCCAGTTCCTTTCAAAACATGCCAAGTGCGCACATATTTGGGCCCGATCAAAGGCTTTTTAAAACCATGCTCGTGCAAATAAAGTGTGTGGTCTGATGTAGTGTCTCTAAATTCCTATGTCTCAAGTAATCTTGCATTCTTCGAGATTGCTATATATTGTATTGTTCAAGGGTTAAATGTGTTCTTGTTCTGATTTTTGTTCCAATTGGGATCAATTTCAACTCACTTCCTAGTTTTACCAAAATAGTATGTAGGTCAACACTAATTGGAATTGACAACCTCGAACCCTATTCCACTTCTTTTGATCTTCTAGTGCCTTCTTCCTCTTTCTGTGTCTTCTTTTTCTTACTGCACTTCTTTCTTAGTTGCATTGCCTTCTTCCTCTTCTCCTTTGTGCACCACCACCTTCTCTGTGCTGAGAGAGAATGCTTCTGTTATTGCCTTGTATCTTCTGACTTGTCTTTATTGGTTGAGGATTCTTTACTTGTTCCTGCACAATCTTCTAAGCATTTTATGGACTATGTCCATGTCATGGAAATTGTTTGAACCTATACATCTCACTCGTCTCTCCATTCTAATTTCTCACCTGTTCTTCCCTCCACATATCTTTACCTTCCAACTTACCTGATTCCACTATTACCCACTGACTTATATTATCCACACAGCTTCTTCCAGTAGATTTTCAGAACTTCATCTGGTTTACTTTCAACTAAAGACCTCTTCGACCACCAGTACCTCCATCAATAGGCTGCCTGTTACTCTTTGATAAGTTAAGTACATCACCACTATCCATACAATTGCTCAAACCATATCAACCTTTGATTTGGTCTTTTTGTGTTTTTCCTTTTCTTTGTTACTAATTGTTGGTGATCCCTGTCAGAAGCTTGCCACAAAGAAGCCTGCCCTTCTATCATGTGGTATGCCAGAGCTTGTTTGTCATTTGTTGGAGTCATTCTGTTTCATATTACTGATCTTCCCTTGTAAATGTGTTCCAAAAGCTAAAGTTAATCACCACACAACATACTTTTATGAAAAGAATTTATCTAGATTTATAGCATAAATTGCTTTCAGAATTTGTTTTATCCAACACAATATCATCAATATTTTCTTTTCTTTGGCCACAAATCAAGGTTATTAGAACTGCTCCAGATGGATGTTAATGCACTTTTTCTTATATTGGCAATCTTGTTGAGGTTTCTATGGAGCAAGCTATTAGGTATGTTTCTTAGGAGCAGATCAAACTATGCAAATGCAGATGACAATCTATCACTTCAAAAGAAATCCTCAGCACAATACAAATATTAGGTTATACTCTATATAGTACAGTAAGGTTGATCATTCAGCTTCTATTCAATGCAAATTCATGGACCCAATACTGTATTAGCTAAATTCCTGATTGGAAAAAGTCATTCAGCTTCTATTCAACGCAAATTCATGGACCCAATACTGTATTAGCTAAATTCCTGATTGGAAAAAGTGGGGAAGTCTTGGAATTGATTTTCCTTATACTTCTGTAGGGATCTTCAAAGTATGCTGTTGATATGTATGATAGACATGCCTACTTGGATGTTAAGTAGGAGGCTATTTCATGTAGCGTGGTTGTGAGATAGTGATGATTTTAAAGGTTGCTTATGCTGTTGATGTATATGAGAGACTCATCAACTGGATATGATCTCTGCATTTGGTGTGATAAAAGAATCCATGCGGGAACCAAAAATCTAATATTGGGAGCAGTGTTGACATAATATTCTCGGGAAATAACTTTCTAAAGAGCTTAACATTCGAGTATTTGACTTTCTTGAATCTACTATTTACAAGAGGTTTATTTCAGAATCTAGGACTTGCATTGCAAGTCATTTTTTATGTCGTGTCATATACAGATCTCATGGAAACAAATTATTAATGCCTTCATGTCATTGCCCAACATATTTATTTTGTTTTCTTAGGTAACCTAGGTCTGATTGATATATGTCAGTAATCACATGGAGCCACATTGCCTATTTTTTAATTTAGTGTGGTGTTTGTATCGTCGACTACATTCAATCTTTTGCACACTGGAAAATTACTTATATTTTAACAGTAATGGTACCATACATTTGAACCTCCAAAGTATACGAGCCATATTCATTCTTTGAAATTAAACACCTATGCTCTTGTGTAACTCTGCAGTCTCTTATTCTATCTGCTTCTGATTATTCTTGTGAATTCATTTTGCAGTGTGTTTGTGACTGGGACGACAGAGAGAAGAGGTTTTCAGAAGTTGAAGGCATCATTAGAAGGCAGATAAAGGTTTATTATTTTTTTCACTGATTCTCTTATGCTATTACTTACGTACCAAATGATTGTTATGTGTGTACAAATTCAGGCGTCAGTTCTTCCAAGTGTGCAACCATTTCATGCTATTGCATACCCAATTGACACAATACTTGCATTGGAGATAAGGTGACTATTTACTGAATTCAAAATATTGCTGTCATTGTTTTCCCTTCCGATTCTTATTGTTTCATTTGCTTCTAGTCGAAAATATGCAGTACACTGCTGGTTAATTGCTTCACGTTATGCACTTCCTGCATTTGTCCATCCACCTCGTATTCCTCTGAAGGCAGACAGTGAAAGTGGGAGGCTGAGGATTGGGTGTGTACCATCTATTTCTTTGTATATGCTGCGTTGCTATAGTTATTTACCATATTTACGAACTAAGAACCTAAGAATGACCTGGTTGGGCTTTAGGCCAAGTTATTGATCAGACCGATGGGTCAATTAAATAGATTATTCTTTTATTTCAGAAGTATTTAAATGTATAATAAAAAATTTTAATATTTCAAAAATCCAGACGATTAAAAAAAATAGAGAACTGATGGATTGCCAATCTAGTGTGTTAACCATGTCAGCATCGACAGTTTAGCCAATCCATTAGTTTCTTGCAATTCTAGACCATTAAGCAGGCTTAAGGTTTGATTTTCATGGTTACCAATCAATTGGTTTGGTCTTTGTAACTATTTTATTCACTCATTTTTGACAATCTTTTAGGTATGTTAGCAGTGACTTTGGCAATCACCCACTCTCACATCTTATGGGCTCTGTCTTTGGAATGCACAATCGAGAGAATGTTGAGGTTTAATTGCCTGCACCATTAGACATTGTTCCATGCTATATAGTTTTGTTTCTCTTTACTAGAAGTTATCATCTACAGGTTTTCTGTTATGCATTGAGTCAAAATGATGGCAGTGAGTGGAGACAGCGTATCCAATCTGAAGCAGAACATTTTATTGATGTGTCTTCAATGTCATCTGATTTGATTGCTAGAAAGATCAATGAAGATATGATACATATTCTAGTAAACCTCAATGGTTACACTAAGGTATTTTATTTGGTTGATTTATGGCTTCATGTTATGTTTCTGCAATTGCACAAATGAATGTACAAACTTGTATGTTTCTACCTATATCCTATAAAAACACAGAAGTGGAAATGTAAATTTTTCTAGAACCTTGGTTACAAACTGGAAAAATGTAATTTTTGCTTTATCCTTGAGTGACATGCATATTACATTGAGATGCTAAAAGATGTCATGTTGAGTCTCAAAAAGGATGTTTGGATAATATAGTAAAAAGATGGGCAGCTATAGATAGTTTTGGTTTATAGACAATGGTTAGTTAGATGCATGCTTATGTTTTATTGAACTTTAACTATGAGTCCCTTGTTTGAAGAGGAAAATATTTGACAGCTGATAGTTCTTTGTCAATGGTTTGTGCATACATTTTCTGTTGCAGTTTTCATTTTTAGGAGGGATCAGACATCATCCACATGCATGAGTTCACTATGAGAGATGAGTCATAATGCAATATTTGAATTCATGTTTGTGTGGTAGGGATGCCTACTATTGTAAAACACAAAGGCACAAAATTCAACAATTGAATCATCTACTAAATCAATCAGAAAGAACATCAACTATAACAACCGTGCCTATCAAAGTGTTAAGTAACATATATCAAGTTTAGTGTCCTTTGACATTTTGACATCTTTCTCTTCTATAATTCTGTGAAAGATCATAGTGGAAATACCAAATGGTTGTTTGGTCAATGTAAACATGTACTGATAAAGAAAAATGAAATATATATACATACACAAAAAAAATAGCACTTAAACGTGCCATTATTAATATGACTCTTTAAGAGAGATGTTTGAAGTGTTTTGTAAATTAGTTTGTTAGTTGCAATATTATTCCACACTGAAACCCTACTCCATTCAATTATTTTTTGTACAAACTTGAGTACTACTTACATGATTTTCAATATTGTTCATGGTTGGAGAAATTGGCCTTTCCGGATAGGGTTTCATTCAATTATTTTTTGTACAAAATTGAGTACTACTTACATGATTTTCAATATTGTTCATGGTTGGGAGAAATTGGCCAATCCGGATTGGCTGAGTTGGAACAGAATCAGACTCTGATTTGATTCCTCCAAGATCTTATGTGGACTAGAAAAACTTTAAGATTGTTTAGAAAGCACCATGTAATTAACATATTTTCAGAAATCAGCAAAAATAGGAGTTTTACAAATGAATCGGGCAATATGGAGATGAGAAGGAAAAGAACGGAAAGACACAATGCCTTATTTGAAGGAAGCAATGAGTTGTAGGATTGTGGAGTACCAATTTGAGGCATAGGGTGAGTTCAGGGAAAAGTTTGTGGAATTCCTGTTAGCAATCATTAGTTTCGATTGATCTCCAATGGCGTGGCGGAGTGTGAGGCGTGAGATGTGGTGGTTGGTTGTGAGTTTGAGGTAGAATAACATAAGTTAGACTTTAGAATCTTTTAGTAATGTTTATAACTGAAATTATGATTATTGTATTAATAACAATAAGTTTTTCAATAAAATTAAATCAGATTTGAAGTTAATTATTAATCACATTTTAAATATCATATTGATTAAACTAAATAACATTTCAACTTAATTTTTTTAATTATAATTTAGCAAAATTTAAATTGAATAAAAATCTGCTAATTAATTTAAATGATTGAATTAAGTGAAATTAATTTAATCAAAATTAAAAATATTTTAATCAAAATTAGATTAATTAAATTGATTTAAAATATTTTAAATACGGCTAATACTGAAAAATCTTGGTACTAACACCAATACCGTCAACCCTGGCATCATCCCTTAACTCCTATCTTCCATAAAACACGGAATATTTTTAATACTTGCACTCTATGTCTCTATTTTTTTTTAATTTTTATTGACATCTCTAATAGTTGCTTAATAGCCAATCCCAAACTCACTTCATCTTAGTGTATGTAATCTGACCACATCGAGTTGCTGACCTTCAACGAATCATTCCAAGTAAAGTAAATCTCTGATAATGATGCTGCCACACTCCAATTAACCTAATATAGCATTAAAGCTGGTTATGGTTTCTTATTTATACACTTTTTAACTTAGTTCCATTATTTAGGGTGCAAGGAATGAAATTTTTGCAATGAAACCAGCACCAATCCAGGTTTCTTACATGGGTTTTCCAGGAACCACAGGTGCAGCTTACATTGATTACTTAGTTACTGATGAGGTAACCTGAAGGCATTTTCCATCTTTAGGTATTTATCTTCTAAAATTTAATAATATAATTACAAATTTACTTCTGATATCCTTTTTTTGCAGTTTGTTTCTCCTACACATTTATCGCATATCTATTCAGAAAAGCTAGTCCATCTTCCTCATTGTTACTTTGTAAATGACTATAAACAGGTTAGATTTGGAATCTGTTTTTGTCTTTAAGTTTTTGGTGAAACATTTTGATAATGCTGTTAACTTTGCATATGGCAGAAAAATCGTGATGTTTTGGTTCCTATCAGTCGGCATAAACGAGCAGATTATGGTTTGCCAGAAGATAAATTTGTTTTTGCATGTTTTAACCAGCTATACAAGATGGACCCAGATATATTCAATACCTGGTAATTCACGCATATTGTCAAATGTTGTCAATCTTCAAATAATTGGCTGCGTTGGTTGTGTTCTGCAGTAGTCAATTCTCTATATACGTGAATAATTGGGTTGTTTTCTTTCTCTTTGTTCTTGTCCGCGGTAGGTGCAATATTCTGAAACGTGTTTCCAATAGTGCATTGTGGCTGCTGCGATTTCCAGCAGCTGGTGAGGCGAGACTGCGTGCATGTGAGTATGTTAGTTGTAATAGTTGAATTTGATTTTAGTCTATTTGGATTAAGTTTGTTGTCTTTGCAAAACCAGTATGAAATAATACTTGTCAAATTACGTTTTAATCTGGTTGATCAGGTCAACTATTTAAAAACCACCAGTCTTGTTTTTGAACTCTTCAATCCTGGGATGGAGATTTGAAAATTTTCACTGTAGGACCAAGTAATATGCACTTGATGTTACGTATGCCCATACTACTAAATGCCCAGGCTACATTGTGATTATAGAAGTGGTTGATTGATAGTGAATCATTGCATCCTATAAAAAGTTCTTAAGTTTATTCTAGTAGCTATAGTCATTTGATGTTTGGTGCATTTTGGTTTTAACAAAAAAAAAATCTGAACTAAACTGTTTTGTTTCCAGAATACATCCACTGGATCCTTGTCCCTAGTTCACTTAATTTTTGTAACAATTGTAGACCCTCAAATCTAATGTATCAACCTAAATATTTAACTCATTAAATATTTGGGTGATATTGGTTTGTGTAGTTATTGTTGAGGTCCTATTTATGATTAGTGAGAGGGGGCTATGTACCTTTTTGATTCTTCCCTAAACAACTCACATAGTACCAAACTCCTAATTCTTGTCAGTGTCAACTTCTTTGTGTGTTTGCATTATCTTCTTTGTCTACACCAAGAAAAGCTGCTATCACACACATTCAACCGATGTCTCGAACAATTAACAACTCACCAACTCATGTAGGTGTGCTCCTCCCCTTCAAACAAATCCAACCTTGGTGTATATTATCTGTTGTTGCTGACTCAATCACTTGAGCTCACTCTTGTTGAGATGGTAACATAACCCTGACGACCACCGCCTGTGTTGATCCACAGAGATTGGGGTCACTTTGCTCGATAATGTAGATTGGTGGAGATGAGTTATGAAAACATTATCTAAGTTATTTTCTATAGTTTGTTTAGATTTATTACCTTTCCCTAAACTCAAATGGGTATAGTGCATAAGAGTTTACCTCATAACTTGCTTTCTTACTTAAGGGAGAACAGAAGTTAAATCCTAGCCTTGCTCCATCTTATCCATTGTCATCCTTAGTTTGTCCACATTGGGGCATTGTTCGCAAAACAAAGCCTTTTTTCTTCACCTGTTTGCGAGCTTCTGACATCTCAACTATTATGTGGTCGTTTGCAAGTGACCAACTTTGGCCCTGACTCACCTAGTAGTGCTCTCCCATATCGGCCATTGAGACTCCATCAAGAAGGCATTCCCTGATGTTGTGGGGTCAGCATGTGCTTGACCCACTCCACAGATTACTTCACTTATGTGTGAACCCTTAGAACTACGCCCTTTCCTTATGATAGTGTTTTTCTACCCTGCAAATCACATCACTGCTCCCGCTCCCTTCATAGCAGGCTTCATTCTTCCTTTCATCAGGTCTTGTCTTCCCTGCAGAACCTCCACGAGATTGTGCATGAGGACTTTATGATCAGAAGGTGGTTATTGTTCCTTTCCCAGATTAACAGTAGCAACATTGATCTCGTCTGCCACTGCCCTGGCTCTTCTTCCTCATATATCAACTGCAACCAATGCAACAGTTCTCTTGTCAGTATCTTGGTAGATATGGGCTGGTGTTCGCTTTTGATTTGATTCTAGGTTATTGCTGCGAAAATCATATATTCTTAGAAAGAGTATAAGCTGTTTATATAGGCACACTCCTTCCCCAGCAAGTTGGATTCTGAAGCCGCCCAGTGGCTTCCGTTCCACTTACAGCTTTGCTTCAGCTCACGGTGACAGTAAGATCCGGCCAACTTTGCTTCCAAGGTCTAGAATCCCAAACCTTTAGTTGCAATTGCCTGCAGCCCTTTTAATGTTGGATCGCTTTTCAATCCAAAGACTTCATATGATCTTCCTGTCTGTAAGCCTTCGTGTGTTCCTGGCTGTAAGCCTTTGTGTATTCTTTTATGCTATATTTCAGTCAATCATGATTGATATCTATGCCACAGCTCTATCTTGAATCCCATGTTAGTCCCATTTGTCTTCATTTTGCTTACTATAGTTATGAGAAAACTAGTTTGAGGTCCGGTATATAGATCTTATCCCGCCATTAAATTTCGTATAAGATTATATTGCTCCTAATATTAGATCGAGTTAATCAAATTTTAGTTACTTGTCAATTTTATTTAATATGGTTCTTTATGAAGTTCTGCGTTGCAATTACTTCCTTTCATTGCACTAGCCGAGCCTTTCTTGTCAACTGGTTGTATCATTGGAAATAAGGGATGAAATAATATGGGGAATGGGAAAGATCTGACAGACGCACTTAGTGTAGAGCAAATAAACAAGGTCTATGGTTGCCAGGCTAGTGTCTTGAACGCCTTAAGAGTCCATGAATGAATGTGGATCAACTAAGAGATGAAAACTTTTCTAGTATGATTATTGTTTTGGGACAAGAGTAGTTGAATTTTCAATGCCAGTTCGTTTAGGCTATCTAAGGGTAAATTGGTTCTGTTCATTTCTGATGATTGGTGTTCACAGACACTGGTGTGGGGACACAAGAAAGCATGCATGCATGCATTAGCCCAATCAACTTACCTGCTTTTTAATTTTTGGTTATTATGATTTTGGATGTGCAGATGCCGCTGCTCAGGGAGTTAAGCCGGATCGGATCATATTCACAGATGTTGCTGCAAAGAATGAGCACATCAGACGCAGTGCTTTGGCCGACCTATTTCTTGACACGTTTGTGATTCCCCTCTCTGCTTCTGCTTTATTCGTGCTTTATGTTCCTCAAACATTACTCATAAGATAAAACATCAAATTTCAGGCCCCTATGTAATGGGCACACAACTGGAACCGATGTGCTATGGGCTGGGTTGCCAATGGTAACACTTCCCCTGGAGAAAATGGCTACCAGAGTGGCAGGATCTCTCTGTCTGGCCACTGGAGTAGGGGAGGAGATGATTGTTGACAGGTGATTCATGTGGATTTATATTTTTCTTGTTCTACTAGTTGAGACTGAGTCACAATTCACTGACGTAGATTTTGTGTTATATTATTAGCTTAAAAGAATACGAAGAAAGAGCAGTAGGTTTGGCAGAAAATCCTACAAGGCTTCTGGCGCTTTCTAACAGGCTAAAGGAAGTTCGGATGACTTGCCCACTGTTTGACACTAAAAGATGGGTAAGATGAATCCAGCCGCACTTATCATGCTTTTACATTATTATATGCACAGAGATAGGCAAGATTTCCATATCACGCACCAACTTTCAGTTTTTACCTATAAAAATTGTAAAAAAAATGAAAAGAAAGAAAGGATTATGGTTTTGATAAATTTGCCAGAATGATAAGTAGTACCTTTTAGGGTCTTACTACTGGCTTACATGTTATAATGATGTAGGCTAAACTATGGAACTACTGCAGGTCACGAATCTGGAGAGGGCATACTTCAAAATGTGGAACTTGTACAGTGTTGGCAATCATCCTCAGCCCTTCAAAGTGACAGAAAACGATAACGAGTTCCCATACGATCGATAGACCAACAATGAGAGTTGCTTAAACCCATTAGATTTGTTTTCCAAATGCACTGTAACACTGGAGTTTGCCCGGTTATTAGCTTAGGTATAGATTGTTTTATGAAGAGGCAAAGTTTGTAGTCGAGGGAGCAGGTTTATGTAGCATTGGTATACAGTGTGTTGTTGGACCTAAATATATATATGGTGCTCTTTACCTGTTGGCTGTTTCTATCGTAATCAAGATGCATATGCCATGGCTGCCAGTGGAGACGCATGTCAAAAGATCGATCCTATCATCCACGTTAATACCGTATTCAAATTAGTCTAATTGGCTTGAATGTCTTGCCTAGCATGATGGAATGAGCCATGAAACCTTATTAGGTTGTCTGCTCGTCAGTGTTCCTCATCAACTATTTGGATGGCCATCTGCGTCTTCTACTAGGCCACATCAGTTTGTACGACGCAGTTGCCCATGTCTGATCAATCAACTTGCCGACTGACAGCCAAAACATAATAAAAAAGAATATATAATGCATTAATATAAACATACGTGTTCTTTATTTCATTATTGTATTCTAAGTATTGAATATTTATCACATTGCTCTTTATCATATAAATCAAATACGTATTTGAAGATGTTGCGTGAAGTATGCACAATAGTAGTCATAAGAAGCTTCAAACTTGAGTTAGCCATTATGTTTAGAAAAGAACTCTAAGATTGTGTTAATTTAAAACAAATTGTCTTGATTCGTCATTTCCTTAAGCATTTACACATCATCTAACACCATTTCCTCAATCATTTACAACACAATAGAATCATAAGCATCAGTAAGACAATCATTTAACATATATAATAAACTTGAAGCATCTTAAAAATCCTCATCCAACTTGAACTCATGGATAGCTTCCTTGCTATTCAAACTTGACATCACAGAAGCCATCTGGTACTCCCCCACTCTCTTTTCAAAAAAGTTGGTCTTTCCTTGCAGGGAGATGAGCTCCATCCAGTCAAAAGGATTGCTCACATCGTACATATTTTCATATCCTAAAGCCCTTAGAAGATGATCCGCAACAAACTTAATGTATTGGCTCATGAGTTCACTATTCATTCCATAAGGGCCACAGGAAGGGAGTCACAGACAAACTGTCGCTCAATATCGACAGCATCGGCGACAATGACCGAACCCTTTCCTCAGAGAGCTTATTGCGGAGGAGGCTATAAAGGAGACAAGCAAAATCACAATGAAGACCTTCATCGCGAGATATGAGTTCATTTGAAAAGGTGAGACCCGGCATCAATCCGCGCTTCTTGAGCCAAAAGATAGCGCAGAAGGAACCGGAAAAGAAGATGCCCTCAACACAAGCAAAGGCAACGAGTCTCTCAGCAAAGGATTCGGATGATTCAATCCATCGAAGAGCCCAATTAGCCTTGCGAGCGACGGTAGGAATAGTCTCGATAGCATCGAAGAGATGATCCCTCTCGTCATCATCCTTAATGTATGTATCGAGAAGAAGCTTGTACATCTCAGAGTGAATGCCCTCGATCACCTTCTGGAAGTTGTAGAACCTGCGGGCCTCGGGGAGTTTCACATCGTTACAGAACCGAGCGGTAAGATTTCTATCACGATGTCGTCGGCGGTGGCAAAGAAGGCTAGAACATGGGAGATGAAGTGGCGCTCATCGGAGGAGAGGCGATGGTGCCAGTCTCCGAGGTCCTGCGAGAGATCAACTTCCTCCGCAGTCCAAAAAGAGGCCTCGGCCTTTTTGTATAACTCCCAAATGGAGGGGTAGGCGATGGGAGAGTTACGGGAGCGTTTGGAGTTAGCTGTCAACAAGGGCTCGTACTCCGCTTCTCCTCCGACGGCGAGCATAGGGGCGGAGGAGGTTGCGCTGAAGGCATCGTCGATCGGCGAACAAGAAGAGAATCGAATAAGTTATTCGAGGAGGAGGATTAGAAGAGAAAATTTTGGGCATGATAGGCAGAGAGAGAACCGTCGAATTTATATAGAAAAGGATGAGATGGAGAGAAGGATGTGAAGAGGGCCGTTGCGAAATTTTTGCAAGAATAAACTGTAACCAATTTATAAATTTTTTTAACAATTTATTTAAGAAATATTTTTTATTTTTTTGAAAAAACAAAACGCATCTGATGGATCTAAATTAAACTTTCTCTTTTGAAACAATATAATTTTTAATAAAATTTATTAATCAATTTTAACTTCTATTAATTATTAGCTAAATTTATTTAGTCAAAAATATTTAATTAATAATTAATCATTTGTAACCTCGATCATAAATTTTTAAAAAAGTGTGTATAATAATTAGTAAAGAGGCGATAATAATATAAGAATAATATAAAAATGACTACAAAAGAGAAAAATTTAGAAAAAATAAAATTCAAAGAAAATAATATAATATAAATATAATTTTATAAAAATAATTTAAACTAAAAATTAAATCTGTCCAAATAAATTTTCACCAATAAATTTTAACTTTTACTAAATCCAACTTTTAATTTGGTATGAAAATAAAATTGGTTGAATAATAGGTTCATCTTTATTAATTTCCGAAATATATTTTTTTCAATTAAAACCCTAAATCCCCGCGCGTTCTCGCGGCGCCGTCTCCCTTGCGAGCAGCGGCAAGCAGCCGCCTTCCCGTCTTGACTAAGCCGCGACCACCATCGCTGCCGTCGCTGCCTTCGTCCGTCATGACCGCCGCCGCTTCGCGTTCACGGCTCTCCCCGCTGAGAGCTTCGTCGCAGCTGCTCTCCCTGCCGCAAGCTTCGTCGACGCCGCTCCAGTTAGTACGCTAGCGCTGCCACTGCGGATTCCTGTGCTCCGCCAGCGTTGCTCGGCTGTTCTCGGTTCCCCTCTGATAACAGCCACAGCCGCCGCTTCCATTTCCCCACCGCAAACCGCCGGCCGACGCCCACTGCTGCCGTCGGATACACAGAGAGAAGGCACTTTGATTAATTAATTAATTAATTAAAATGTTAATTAATATTATTTGATTGATTCGTAATTAAGATAAATAATCGATTGAATTAGGATTTGTTGATTAATGATAATTAATCCTCCGATAATCTTTCTGAACAGTCTTCATAAAAAATTTCCTGCCGATGGAATTGGCTGCTGAAGTAGCTGTTACTGCTGACACTAATGTTGAGGGTTTTTTTTTTTTGTTCATTGCCATCTATGTGTGTTTCTTGTTTTTTGTATGAACTGTAATCCTAATTCTACTACCTTTTCGCCTTCTGCATCTCTCATTTACAGGTTTTAAATAGGAAACTGGAGCTAGATCGAATTTATTCTAAATTAGGTGAAAAGATTACCAGAATCTTTATAGACTACATGACAAAGTAAGCTCGAAGTGCATTTTGATCATTTGCTTGGATATATCATATTACCTTGATAACCATCTATGAGAAAATGTGATTTTCTCCCAGCTATTAGCTTTTCAACCCACCATGCGACTCATGCCCTCTGCTCATATTGTTTTGTATGTCCGACTTTTTTTTTTTGCTGCTGTAAAAACATGGTCTTGTTCTTGCGGATAATATAGGAAATTTTAGCTGTTGGTTATAAATCAGAGAAGTCTCAAGATAGACTGCAGCTGGCGACTGGGGGTTACATAAAACCAGAATAAACTCATAGAACATACTTTGATTATTTCAGAGTACCATTTCCCCCTCTTATAGTGTCAAAATTATCAATTTTACATGAGTGGGTTTGCCATACTATTACTCATTTGCTCTGTTCTATAACATAGTCGACTGTAGCAGTCTGTTTTTACTTGAAATTCACATTTGAAGGGTTACCGAGTTTGAGGAGCTAGCTGATGTGGGGAAGAGGTTTCTTACTGGATTTCACAGGGTAACAGGTATATTTCACCAATGCTTTTTTTACTTTATATATAGATAGATAGACAGATAGCTGGGATTTTAAATTCCAGCAGGAACACGAATCTGTTCTGAGTTTGGCACAGGCAGTGTTAGTAGCCTATCATCCCCTCCATAACATGAGTTCAGTTGGTAATATATTAAATGTTTGGTAGTACTATGTATAGAAAACCACGTGTTCTGATCTAGTGTCAATGCTAACCATCAATGTCCAGCGTAAGAACATATGGCATAATATAATGAATACATGGATATCCATTAATAATGTTCTGAAATCAAATGTTTGGCAACCAATTAGTATTGGAATAAGAAATTCCAATACAACAGCAGTTGGTACAGTGGATGGACAATTATCGAAATCAGAAACACATGACATCTAAATCTGGCTGCTGCATATTGCAGTTTCAAAATTTCAGGAACAAGCTTCAGCATAAATAAGGATTGTACCTGTTCAGGTCAAATCAACTTTAAGACTTCAGAATGACACATGAAGATGTTTTATATATTGGACTTAAGGCAATATTTTTTGATCTTTTTTTTGTTCTTAAAAGGATCTTAAAAATTCAAATGCATGTTCATGGTTCATAATTTTGCCAGATATCTCAAAGATGTTTGACCACTTGTTGAGAATATATGAACTTGGCTGTCAATTGACTATCTGGTTGTATCTTCTCTTTATACTAATTTTTTTTTATCAAGTTTGCTATCTCCTATTGCTTATTCACAGATATAATCCTTGTAAAATATGGCTTCATTGCATCTTTGCCCCTTTTTGATCTTCTGTATTATCGAATCAACATTTTATTTATTAAACCTTCGATAATCCTGTTAACTCTGTGATGGATAATACAGATTATTCTTAGGAACTTTCCATATTCTTCAGTTACACGACTTTCTCATTTTTGGCTTAACTACTCTTGTCGTCCTTTTCACTTGTGCACAGCAATGTTTAGGACGGTTGAACTTCAGAAGACTTCAAACAACATCAGTAGGATAATTGATGCTAACTGGAATGAACATATGAAAACTTATGTTGAAGCAGGGTGCAAACAACAATCGCAAAGTGTTCAAAATATGCATAATTGTAAGTTGTTACCATTCGTGCATTAAATTATTCCTTCTTGAAAAATGTATTTATAAATTATAATGCACATAGGAAACTGAATATTCCTGAAAATGAATCCATTGGAATGAAGGTTAAGAAAAAGTATATAGCAAGAGGACAATATACACTCAAAAGCTTAGTTTTGTCTTAGTGATTTGTTTTTGGTCATTGTTCAGGTTGAGCCCATATGCAATAAGATGAGTACAAACTTCTGTTAGTGTCAATCTAACACTTCCTTTTCATTAATCAGAAGCCTATTAAGTATACATTTTAAAAGTTTAAAAGATAAAATAAAATAAAATAAAATATGGAAAACAAACACTAAGAAACTTGCATTAAACTAACTTTCCATATTATTCACTTTTCAGGTTTTTTTTGTCCATCTTTATCCCTGGTCAAATATCTTGATGAGAGCTGACCTGATGATTCTTTTGATTCAGCTTCTTGATGTCTGAATTATATATCTCACTATTAACATTTTTTGTGCCAGTGCACTCTTGTGTTTTGGGACTGCGAGACAATTTGAAGAGCGTTAATTTCTATTAACTCCCATCTGATTATCTTACTTGATCTGCGTGTTTACACCAACCAGTTCCTTTTTTAACCTGCTGTTTTCAAATGTAGTGTCTTCTCATGCTAGGATGAGAAATTCCTTGAATTTTGATTTTCTAATAGAAAAAACCCTACCATGAGAAGACACTACATTTGAAAACTGCAGGTTACAAAAGGAACTGGTTGGTGTAAACACGCAGATCAAGTAAGATAATCAGATGGGAGTTAATAGTAATTACCGTTCTTCAAATTGTCTCGCAGTCCCAAAACACAAGAGTGCACTGGCACAAAAAAATGTTAATAGTGAGATATATAATTCAGACATCAAGAGGCTGAATCAAAAGAATCATCAGGTCAGCTCTTATGAAGATATTTGACCAGGGATAAAGATGGACAAAAAAAACCTGAAAAGTGAATAATATGGAAAGTTAGTTAAATGCAAGTTTCTTAGTGAATAAAGATGGAAGTTTCTTATACCCATCGTAATGAAAACAATAGGAAAACATAAATCGATGATTTATTATTTAAAATCGGAATGGTAATTGATTCGCCCCTAGACGGATTGCTTACTATTCCATCTCATTTAATCAAGTCAACGAATACTCGGTTAGTTGATCTGGTTATCAATCCAAGTTGGATCTGATTTGGACCCGCCCAATGATGGTTGCGCCAAATCAGAATCCTGATCTTTCTTACTCCGGTAAGCCTGCCGATGGATCTTTCTCACTTCGATGGTTCAAAATTCAAATTTCTCACTCGCTCACTCCGATAAGCCCAAGCTCCTCGATCTCTCCGAAGCAGAAGCTTCTCGATCTTTCTGCTATAACGACTATAAGTAAGCGGCTCCTCTATGGTCTATGCCCTTACGTCCGATCCTAAGATTTCCTCCTCTCTCTCTGTTCATCTTCGTAATGGAGCCTTCGAAAACCTCCGCCAAGCAACCCGTCCGCCGAGGCCAAGAACAAAACCTCCGCCGAGCAACTCTCAGCCGACGTTGCCGTCGCCAAGAAGAAAACCTCCGTCGACGCCACTGAGCAACTCTCAGCCGATGCCGCCATCGCCAAGAAGAAAACCTCCGCCGACGCCACTGAGCAACCCTCAGCCGACGCCGCTGAGGCCAAAAAGAAAACCTCCGCCAAGTTCACTGAGCAACTCTCAGCCGACGCCACTGAGGTCAAGAAGAAAACCCCCACCGATCAACCGTCCGCCAAGAAAACCTCCGCCGAGCAACTGTCCACGGAGCAACTCTCAGCCGACGCCACTGAGGATGATCTATTCTTGTGTGAGAGACCCTGCTTCGGTATGTATCCCGCAGCTTATTCCTCTATCTATCAAGCAATTATACAAGAGGGCTACCGCCTCCTTCTGGATGGCGGAGATTAACCTTACGCAAGAACTCGATCACTGGAATCACCATTTGTCATCCAACGATCAGCATGCAGTATCTCATCTCCTATCTTTTCTTACCGTCTCTGGTGTTATATTGGCAGAGATCATTGTTGCTCGGTTTGTCCCGTACGTGAAGCTTCCTGAGGCTCGTGCTTTTCACGCATTTTAGATGTGCGGACTGAGGGTACATGCTGAATTGTACTGTTTAATACCAAGTATTTGCATCATTGACAGCGACAGGACGATTCCTTCGGTCGATCAGAAAATTGACTGGGCTAATAAATGGATTACTTCTAGTGGATCTTTCGCTGAGAGGTACCTTGTCATAGCTTGTGTGGAGGGCATTTTTTATGTTGGTTCCTTTTGCATTATAACCTGGCTCAAAAAGCGAGGTGTAATGCCCGGCCTCACCACCGCCAATCAATACATATGCTATGATCAGTGCTTACATTGCCCCCACGGGCTGGCTCGGTTGGTAAGGCATCTGGCTACTTGCATTGGAGGTCTCAGGTTCGAGAGTCGCCAGTCGCACACGGGGTAAAAATCTGGTCTGCTGGCTTATATCCTCTCGGCCCCAGGCGCCTTACCCCACCAGTAAAAGCCGTGATTTACCCCCTCTGGACTCTTGTGGGGCCTGGACCAGGGGCGGTTCCACCTTTTGCATATGATCAATGTTTACATTTCAAGTTTTACAATCTCGTGTACAGTCTCCTCCCCAATAAGTTAGAGGAGGAGAAAGTCCAAAGCATCCTATCTGAAGCCGTTACTATCGAATAGAATTTTATCCGTGATGCATTTCTCATCGATGCAGATGGGATAAATGCTGACATGATATGTCAATATATTGAATTCTCAGCAGACTATTTGCTGAAAGCCTTAGGCTACACAACTATGTGCAAAGTGCTCATTCCATTTAATTGGGATGAGCTCATCTTGTTTGGCCTTGAGGAGCTTTAGTATTTTCTGTTGCATTTCCCCATTCCCATCATATTCTGTAATAAAACTGCAGATCATAATAACATTTGTTGTTGTTGTGCGTATTGATTTTGATAACTAAATGTGTCTGTGTCAAAGCTAATATAACTTGCTTCTATTTATTTTTTTTGTTTTTCGTGTTATGTTGTTCAATCAAAATTGATGTAATCTTAGGCACTTGAAGATGGACATGTTCTCCTCTGTTTGGCACACCTTTATGAGGAATTGCTCATTGTGCCAAACATAGGAGAACATGTCCATCTTCAAGTGCTTAAGATTACACCAATTTTGATTGAACAGCATAACACGAAAAACAAAAAAAAATAAATAGAAGCAAGTTATATTAGCTTTGACACAGACACATTTAGTTATCAAAATCAACAGCAAATAGTCTGTTGAGAATTTAATATATTGACATATCATGTCAGCATTTATCCCATCTGCATCGATGAGAAATGCATCACGGATAAAATTCTGTTCGATAGTAACGGCTTCAGATAGGATGCTTTGGACTTTCTCCTCCTCTAACTTATTGGGGAGGAGACTGTACACGAGATTGTAAAACTTGAAATGTAAGCACTGATCATATGCAAAAGGTGGAACCGCCCCCTGTCCCGGCCCCACAAGTGTCCAGAGGGGGTAAATCACGGCTTTTACTGGTGGGGTAAGGCGCCTGGGGCCGAGAGGATTTAAGTCAGCAGACCAGGTTTTTACCCCGTGTGCGACTGACGACTCTCAAACCTGAGACCTCCGATGCAAGCAGCCAGACGCCTTACCAACCGAGCCAGCCCGTGGGGGCAATGTAAGCACTGATCATAGCATATGTATTGAGTGGCGGCGGTGAGGCCGGGCATTACACCTCGCTTTTTGAGCCAGATTATAATGCAAAAGGAACCGGCGTAAAAAATGCCCTCCACACAAGCTATGGCAAGGTACCTCTCAACGAAAGATCCACTAGAAGTAATCCATTTACTAGCCCAGTCAATTTTCTGATCGACCGAAGGAATCGTCCTGTCACTGTCAATGATGCAAATACTTTGTATTAAACACAGTATAATTCAGCATGTACCCTCAGTCTGCACATCTGAAATCCGTGAAAAGCGCGAGCCTCAGGAAGCTTCACGTACGGGACAAACCGAGCAGCAATGGTCTCTGCCAATATAACTCCAGAGACGGTAAGAAAAGATAAGAGATGAGATACTGTATGCTGATCGTTGGATGACAAATGGTGATTCCAGTGATCGAGTTCTTGCGTAAGGTCAATCTCCTCCGCCATCCAGAAGCAGGCGGTAGCCCTCTTGTATAATTGCTTGATAGATAGAGGGATAAGCTGCGGGATACATATCGAAGCGGGGTCTCTCACACAAGAATAGATCATCCTCAGTGGCGTCGGTTGAGAGTTGCTCCGTGGACAGTTGCTCAGCGGAGGTTTTCTTGGCGGGCGGTTGATCGGTGGAGGTTTTCATCTTGGCTTCAGTGGCGTCGGCTGAGAGTTGCTCAGCGGACTCGGCGGAGGTTTTCTTTTTGGCCTCAGCGGCGTCGCCTGAGGGTTGCTCAGTGGCGTCGGCGGAGGTTTTCTTCTTGGCGGCGTCGACTGAGAGTTGCTCAGTGGCGTCAACGGAGGTTTTCTTCTTGGCGACGTCGGCTGAGAGTTGTTCGGCGGAGGTTTTGTTCTTGGCCTCGGCGGACGGGTTGTCGGAGGAGGGCTGCTCGGCGGAGGTTTTCGAAGGCTCCATTACGAAGATGAACAAAGAGAAAGGAGGAAATCTTGGGATCGGACGGAAGGGCATAGACCATAGAGGAGCCGCTTACTTATAGTCGTTATAGCAAAAAGATCGAGAAGCTTCTACTTCGGAGAGATCGAGGAGCTTGGGCTTATCGGAGTGAGCGAGTGAGAAATTTGAATTTTGAACCATCGAAGTGAGAAAGATCCATCGGCAGGCTTACCGGAGTAAGAAAGATCAGGATTCTGATTTGGCGCAACCATCATTGGGCGGGTCCAAATCAGATCCAACTTGGATTGATAACCAGATCAACTAACCGAGTATTCGTTGACTTGATTAAATGAGATGGAATAGTAAGCAATCCGTCTAGGGGCGAATCAATTACCATTCCGATTTTAAATAATAAATCATCGATTTATGTTTTCCTATTGTTTTCATTACGATGGGTATAAGAAACTTCCATCTTTATTCACTAAGAAACTTGCATTTAACTAACTTTCCATATTATTCACTTTTCAGGTTTTTTCTGTCCATCTTTATCCCTGGTCAAATATCTTGATGAGAGCTGACCTGATGATTCTTTTGATTCAGCCTCTTGATGTCTGAATTATATATCTCACTATTAACATTTTTTTGTGCCAGTGCACTCTTGTGTTTTGGGACTGCGAGACAATTTGAAGAACGGTAATTACTATTAACTCCCATCTGATTATCTTACTTGATCTGCGTGTTTACACAACCAGTTTCCTTTTGTAACCTGCAGTTTTCAAATGTAGTGTCTTCTCATGGTAGGGTTTTTTCTATTAGAAAATCAAAATTCAAGGAATTTCTCATCCTAGCCTCTCAACTGTGTACTTTCTAGTTAGATTAATATTTCAATTAATGGTCTTTTTACTCCAATACATATTATAAAGTGTTCATGATTTCAGCTGAAGCTTTGCTCAATGAACTTGATTGCCTAAAGGAAGATGCAATTGCTGTCACACAAGCAGCAACCAAGAGTGGTACAGCTTTGCATGACTCTTTTTGTGAAGAAATGTTAAATGATCTTTCCTTTGAGGTAAACATAAATACGAGGCATCTTAAGTTTCTTTTTGCGTTTTAAATTATTAACATATTAGTTTGCTTTATTAATGATCAGCATTCAGAATTATTGCCAGATTTAAATTACAAAAAAAATTACTTTTGGTGGTAAAGGATGATAATCTTTAACAAGCTAATAGGCGAGAGATTCCAATCTCTCATAAGTAATTTGTTTAACAGAGAGTCAGTTTCAGAACATTTAGTCAACCGAGCAGACCAATTGGATTTCTCGTATAATTTGTTTGACGGCAAAAAGAAATTGTTGTTTTTGATTATTTTTTTCTTGGTTGCCACATAAGTGTATTTAATAACTTTTACTAGGAAGAAAAGGAACCATTGTCCAAGCATCCTCAAGATGCATCAATATCTGAAGTCATGCTAATGAAGATCATCAGTGATATGTTAAAGCTCGACTATGCCATGCAGGTAGATGGATCCATAGAGGTAGTTTTTCATAATTCCGCCTCAATTGTTAATACAAAATTATATATTGCAGAAAAATATTGTTTTGAACTTGAACATTGGGACAAGTGCATCTGAACTAGAAGGCTATTGTCTCATGTGGAATCTGCATCCATACATAGATGATGACATTATACATAGGGCATGGCGATATGTTCCCTCTCATGATCAGAGTTTGCGATAGTAGATACCTACCTCACTCTTGCGTGAATGGGGTGGAAATGAGGGTAAATCATGGCCCTTGGCTTCTCAATGGAACTCCATTATCACTGGTTCCTTGGAGGTCTTACTTTTGTCTGCTGTTGAGTTTCTTGTGTGGATTGTAGGTTTGCACTTTGATCTTGTTCATAGAGTGTTAGATTCTCGATTGTCATACATTTAATATTTAATTGATGTTTATTATGATTTATTAAGGTTTGGAGATTAATGCATCGTGTGTTAGTAGGGTTAAGATCTTGTGTAAGCTATTTTTTGAGAAACCGTGTAAACTATATGTTGATATTTACATAGAGATGATGATTGATAACTTGAGTTGTGATGCAGTTATTGATTCATTTCATGATTTTACTAAATTGAGTTGCTAATCTATAGGTGCATTGTGAACTTGTGATCTAAGTTAATTGTTGATTAAGAATTGCTAAATTTTTATTTGATCTACGTTGAAGGGTAGTCTTATTTATTTGATCATAAATAAGACCTATAGGATTTAAATTCTCTGTGGTGTCAAAATCCCCAAGAAATGGAGTGATCCTTATTGAGCTAATGTGTGTAACTAAATATCCCTTTGGTTAAACAAGGCTCACTTGTGAAGAAAATGACCTAAATTACTGTGGCTTCCTTTTATAACTAGTATTCTTAGGATATTTTTGGTTAAAAATTATTGTTGATAATTTTGATTATCTATTGAAGGTTATATTATTTAATCATGTTTGATTCAAGTAATGAGTGATTGTTAGATAATAGAGCATGTCCGCCACCTCAATGAATGGGGATAAATTCAAGTCCCTTGAAGCCTGAGGTTTTACCTGATTTCAAAGTTAATAAAAAAAAATTAAATTACCCTTTGATTTTTTTCCTTTTAGACAAAAATAATTCGTGTTATGGCCACTCGCCCAATCCACTCTTCTTCAAAGAGCTCTGTGAATAGCAAGATCTTCGTCATCTATCTTAGGCGAGTTCGCAAGCTCTCACTCACCTATGAATTCAACCTACATACTTTTTTTGTTAAAAACTTCTTTTTATCGCAATCCTTGATTCTGATAAGCAGCTCGAAATTTCGATCACCTATCGCCACTTCGACGTGTCACTGTCGACACGATGAGTCCACACAAGATGTCGATTCCTAATTGGAGTTGCCTTGTTGTGGCTCTTGATATGTTACACAGAGGTTCGCCTTGTCTAGTCTCTCTTCACACTGCATCGATTGTATACCATAGTAATTTAATTGGATTCACATGAAGCTCAATTCATCTAGCAAGTCCCTTTACACCATCATAGCGAAGAAATGAATTAATAAGTAATAAAGGCATGAATAATCTGAATATAAAGATAATACATAAAAGAATATAAATTATAATTTGATTAATAATATTTAATAATTAATAATAAGATTACATGATAATTAAATAAATGCATCTAATATGTTGGATCTCACGAGAACTAGACTCAAATTCTTAGTAACAATGAAGACTAAAGTCATAGCACTATAAAAAAAAAAATAAAAAAAAAATAAAGAATAAAAACAATAACAAAGAAGATAAACAATACGTGCATCTAGAAGTTTGACATAATTGCTATATGATTTCTAGACTCAATAACGGAAATAAGAATATAGAATGATTGCATAATTTATATAAGGAATACAATGAATGCTTATTTTGAAATTTGATTAATTTAATTTGAGAAATGATACGCACGATAAAAGTGAATGTCTCGGTGAAAATTTGATCATCATTCCGGCACGTCCGATGTCGATCGTCGATCGAACAACCTCTGATCGTCATCCGAATCAACTATACTTGGAGGATGGTGAATCCGTCAGGATGCCAACAACGATAACGGTCGAAATGACGGTGAATAATGCGAATCGCAATTACGGCGATCTCCGACGGTTCACCGTATATGTTCGGGACGACGGCCGAACCGCTATGTGTCATCATGGAAATACCGCTGATCATGTCAAATTACTGATACATGGTATCCAATCGAGTAAAATCGTTTGATAGTCAACTAAAAAGGAAAAACAAGGCAGGGTCGATCTTGAAACAATTCATTTGAATTAATTAAATTAGTCATTTTTGATAAATCAAATGATCCCTTTACAAAATATAAAAAATATAATAAGCAGAAATCAATATATAGGGAGTTCCAAGGAAATGGAAACACTTTTGGGTTAAAACTAGTTTATTTTAAAAATTTACTAGTCGTCTGAGGATCGAACCGCGTTTTGGATTAGCGACTAGTCGCTCTACCGCTGCATCATAGCCCCGGAGGCTAGAATAACTCCATAAGGAACTCAATAAAATGGGGTTATTTGGATAATTTGACAAGTTTAAATCAAGGCAAATAGTTTGATTTTCCCTTCCAAGTTCTGTCCAAGGAAACATGCAGGGAAAACAAAAACAAAAGACTTTCCCTGCCTAATTTCTCCACCCCTATATTTTCTTTTTCATTCTCCAGAGTAAACGCAGAACTCTTAGTTCATGCTAATTTACAAAGTCCTGACAACATATCAAAGCATCAACTATATCTGACACAAGCTTTACAATTCCGATCCGAAAGCAATGGGCTTGGAACCAACATAATCGAATTCCGCCAAAGGCATTGGCACAAAGCAATCTGTTCAGCTCTCGAGAATTAAAAGTCGAATTGATGAAAAGTATCCAAACATAGTGACTTTCTAGCAAACTTGAACTTTACAATGTAGCTGCCGATATAGAGGAAATGTGTGAAGCCAAGTTAAAAAATATCTCCAGAAACACACACAAAGTTAGATGTGAATTCTCATTTCATTTCACCCTTCAATGGAAGTAAACTTACACTACCTACTCCTCTGTATCCACAGTGCCTCCCTTAAGATGCAAGTGTTTCTCCCTCTTCTGGAACTCCGTCAGTCCCTTTCCGCTGCCGATAACACCAACCTTACCATTGGGATCATCTGGAGACTTGAAGATACTTTCTCGCTTGCGCCCAGAGAAGAACCCGATCTGCAACAGTAATATAGGTATAAGTCGAGGCCTAATAAGGATACATTTTTTGTTACAACAATCGGCATTGCCTAGAAACAGATGAATATTATCAGAGGCACGAATGAAATATTTTCCTGATGTTTACCTTTTTCGTCTTTCCTTTGGCAGATTGGAATTGCTGCCATGCATTCTGCCGCTTATTTTGTGCAACTTCAAGTTGCTCACTTCGAACCTTTGACTTGAAAGAGTGTATTTTCTTCCGCTTAGCAGCTTTCTGGCAATACACCCCCAAATGCATCAGTTTGTAGAGGGTTTTCATAAGAACAAGCATGTATGAGAACAATCCTTTATGCTCAACTAAATTCAAAGCATAAACCATGGCAATCCTTTATGCTCAAAGAAGTTTGCTAAACTACCAAGCACAAAGTAGTCTGGCAATCGTTGATAGTACTACAAAGCATTCTCAACATAAAGCAATGATGCATGCAAATTGCAATACGAACATAGTATACATGTCCAGGATCATCCAATTTGGTTCTTAAATATAAAAAGAGCATATAACCAACCACATCATCTGGATCATTCGGATCGATGCGAAGTTTAGCAGGTAAAGTTCGTGCTTGGAAATCAGTTATAGCAGCTTGTGCAATTTTCCTTTTGATAGCCTGTCTCGTAGCTTCAGCTTCCCTTTCAGCTTCTAGTAATGCATTGACCTCTTCAACTGGCCTAACATTAGCAAAATCCACCTAAATGAAGCATAATTCAGTTATCATCACGAATGAGAAACTCTGTTGTGGTTGCATATAACTAAAGAAAGTACAAGACGGGGGAGTTATAGTGTTGCGCTACATTGCCACTGAATACCCATACCCCTTTTATCCTCCTTATCATTACCTAATCTCCTATTGTTTCTAGATTAATATTCTCTTATTATAAGATGAATTATAATATCAATTGTATTTATCCGTTACGTAAGAGATTATCTGATCTTCTGATCAGCTAAATTTGTGGACAGATCTCATTTTTCTATCCTGCTACAATGCCTACAACAAAATTTGGATACCATATACATTACAAGAAGCTAAACTATATTTACATTAGTATAATTTTGTTAACAAAAACCACGGCGGGACCTGCACACGGATACCCAATTCTTTCTCTGATCAGACATGTGTTTGTTGCTTATAGGTCTTGTTATGCATTCTGCAGCAGAACAGCAGCAAGAAAGCAGGAAAACAGAGAAATGGTAGAGGAGCACAAACCATAAGGTGCTAATCACCACAAGTTACATGATGGAAGGGCATAATACCAAGGAAAAGATTATTTTTAGTATACATGGTTTAGACAAACAGGAATGGAACCTGAGAACAAGAGGGAAAAAATCATGTTAAAGAAAAAATACAAATGACTCAAGTTCATTGAATATACAAAAAAAACTCATCAAAAGATTAACAATAAAAACACAAGAAATTAGAAAACCGAACCTTGGCCAATGTAAATGATTAAAGCAACTTAAGATGAAAATAATGTTGGCATTGATCAATTCACCGAAAAGAGTCTAGAACCATAGGTTCCTCACAACTCTAATTGGAAGAGCTAAATTCCCCTCTTAACTATACACTAATAATGTCCTTGCCAAGAAAACATCCATAAAAAAGTGCAAAAAATTGATTATCTGGAAACTGTGGGAACGACAAACTCAGAATGGCATACCTCCTCTGTGTTTCCCCAGACTTCGTAGGAGACAAAATATCCATTAGGAGTAATAGATTCAATGGTTGCATCATACCTGAGCATTCAACTAATCAGCACATAAAAGTTAAAATTAAAAGGTAAAACAACAGAAACAAGCTAATAAAAAAATGCACATATCATGGCATAGATACCATTCCCCGTCTTCGCTCCAAACTGCTTGAACTTTAGTACCAACAGGAAAAGTTCCATATGGCTGAGAATGTTCAAATGATGCGTAAATGTAAGATGCCAGTCTAGAATAGATTAATAAAGTAGCAAGATAAAGAACAAATTCACAAATATGACAAGTTACTCTATTGAGCCATTTATAAAAAGGCAAAACTTGGGTTCTCTTGTGTGTAAAGGAAATTCAAGCCAGAATTAATATTCATCATAGATGAAAAGAATAAAATAGATGATAGATAATGTTTTAATAAATTAAATTTGTTTACAATTTAAATTAATCCCTCAGCCATCAGAAGGCTTCCTAGCTCAGCAAATAGTTGAAATTAGGCGACAATTTCGCTTAAATCATCAGATGAATTGGCAGACAGCAAGTGGCCTCTTCCAAACTGGAATTTCTCCTGCCAATATTACTTCACCAATTTCCAACACCCGTCAATCTTACCCGGTTTATGAATGATCTTACCGTGACCAAACTGATTTACAGTCGTAAAAGAGCAGGTAGGAGCACGTAATTTAGCCCTTCCACCTTAAACTACGTTGACATAAAAGCCAGTTGTCCGATATAACACTATAATTAGAAGAAATAGGATCTATAGAAAGATTAACTAATATTGCAACAGAATACCTGGTATGCATTTAACTACGCAAAAGCATCAAACTAGTAAGCTGAGAAATTACTAATCATTGATAAATTTTGGAAATTTTCTAACAAAAGTTAATTCAACAATTTTAGAAGATAACCAATTTCTTAAGTCTTTCAAGCTCTATGATTGAGTTGACAGGGAATGATATGGAGTTACAACCTTGGAGTGAGATGTCCCGTCAAAATGAGTGTTGGGAGATGCAATAGAATCAAGCTGATGAAAATCTGTTGGCTTTGCAGTTGTCAGAAGCTCCTCTGTCAATGCGATAACCTAGATTCACAGAAGTGACGTTATATTCAGCCTACAAGGATGAATCAGTCCTTTGGTGCAACTCAAATTAAGAACTAAAACTCCAAACTTAGAATAGCAGCATGAACATCTGAAATCAGGAGATTTTAAGCAGGAACTAGGCAGGCCATCAGTCATCATGAAAGAGAAAACCTGCAAAGAACCAGATAAAGGTAATGGCCTATTATGACAATTTTTCACATATAGCTCTTGCTTCACAGGTCATGGTTTGCCGTATGACTCGGACTACAAACAAGAGCTATTTTTAATTTAAATCACCCTTCTCACCTTTCAAGATGTTAGAGACTGTAAAATCCTCATTAAAACCCTCTAATATAATGCAGCCAGATCATGCTATCTTCCTTGAATATCTTATGGCCCCTTGAAAAAGAACACATGGGAAAAGCAATAGCAAAATTGGAATCTTATATATTATATAAACCAAGCATCATACTGTTGTTTTAACAATATTTTACTTTACGTTTAAGAATTGCAATGGCTAATATATCATGGCAATCGATAGGGCGGCATCCATCATGTTGCACACCAGATGGCTATCATTTTGCAATTTTGTTATTTAAGCATCAACACAGCTTACCTCTTCAAGTTCCTTCTCCATATCTATATATTCAGAGTTTCCAGGGTCATCAGCCAAAATCTTTTTAATCTGAAACACCAAGATCAAGAGTTATTAGTCCAAGGTATCCCAATATATATGCCAAGTAAAAGGAGCAAGAAAACATAAACATCTAAGATTTCACAAAATTATGTCAAAAGTCCTTTCGCATAGAAATGAAAGAAAAGTTATTCACTAGCCTATGACAGATCAAGGCAATGGTAATGCATTCAGGCCCTAATGCAATAAATAAAGTAGATGAACATCGACACAAATAAAGAAAAGAAACTTGCACAATTATTAATATAATTAATGAAAAGTTGATAGACCCATCTAAATATTCCAAATGGGACGAATAATGTCACCATTTGTAATTGTTGTAGGATTTTGATGGATTTCCATGATTTCAAAATTATATCATACCAAATACAGAAAGAAAGACAGAAAGAGTGTTCCTCTTGGAACTACATTGAAAGAGTGTTCCTCTGCGAACTACATGCTTCAAATAGAACAATAGAGATATTGAAACAGACCAGACCAATGCAGTTCAGATTTAAATTAGTGGTGTCAAGCAGACCAGGTTAGGATGCCTAACCTTAAATGGCTAAGCCATGCTGGGCACAAAGCTAGACTAATCCTGTGTTGTCCAGAAGCACACTGACCCATGAGAAAGTCTTGACGTAACATGTGCCTCGATAGAGCTCAATGGCACGATGTGGATAACTGAACCCTGGGCCTCAGCCTTTTCCTCTATGATCCCAATATACTCCTTATTTTAAAGAATAAACAATAAGACAATAGGAATATTTTGGCTATTTTATTTTTCAAATGACTAAATTGATCATAAATACTTTAAAAATATATTAATATTCCTTAAAATCCTCTATAAACACCCTCTCCCTCCTTCAACCATCTAATGTCTCATCTCTTCTCTTATTCTACCATTCTCCAATCTCTAGACTCACCTCATCTCTCATTTACATTTTTCAATCTCCAATGGACTAGTGGTATTTTCGTCTTTATCCAACGATCATTTATGTGCATCTAGTTGAATAGAGTTTCCTCTAGTCAACTGGAGGCAACCAAAAGTGATCCTTTGAAGCATGTTATATATAAGCTCGCAGAGAGCTTTTAGGTACTTAGAACTTATTATAACAATCCAAAATCTTGTATCATTTGTGCTCATACAAATAAACTGCTCAAAAAGATCCAATAGCTTCAATCATCAAGCTCTTGATATTTTGTTATTTCCCTTACTTTTATTCCATTACAGTGGAGGGGAGGGGAGGGGAGGGGAGAATTTTATTGCAAAAGATATCACAGTTAGGGGTCAACCTTGCGGTAGCTTATGAAATTTAAAAGATTGAATTACGGAGATATCTTAAACCATTACCTCTTACAAAAGGTTGGTAATAGTGGAAATTACAAGAGTAATGCATAAACACATCATAGGCCATGGGGTAGAACCGAAGTCTTTGAACCATGTAAAATCTTCTTGTTAATGTTATTTTTTAACTTATTGTTTTTATTTCCACTGTGTACATCTGCTTGACACCAATCATGCAAAATCACACTCGTACTACTAATTATTGTATTTGTTTGTATTATTGTGCAAGGAATTGACAATTTGGGTATGTCATCTATTCCACTCTTTTCAGGCCATAGTAGATAAAACAATAAATCAATGCACAAATGAATCCCTCCTTTTTCATCAAAGAAGAACATCAATTTCAAAAGATCTCCACAAAAATATCTAAATCAAGCATCATCTACGGCATACACATAGTGGAAATAAAAATAATAATCTACAAAACAACATTAACAAAAATAATTTACCAGGTTAGGAGAGTGAGCTCGTACTTTATGGCTTATGTTGTATTTATTTATGTTGTGCAATGAATCAACAATTTGCTATTCCCCCTCTAGTCAAGCCATAGCAGATCCAACAATAAAATAATGCAAAAATTGAATCCCCTCCTTTTTTGAAGAAGAAGAAGAACCATTTCGAACTTTAAAGTCTTCAAATTAGTCTCGAAAGTTCTTTATAAAATGTATCCGCGAAGCATCGTCCACAGAAAAAAAAAAACAAAAAAGCCACAATGATTGAGAGTTTTACCACTCTATATACATCAACATAAATTCTGTAACCAATAAATTAAAATATGCATGCAATTAAGACTTTTAACTCCCACTCCTCAAGTTTTTATATTACAACAATTACTTATCATATTCAATCTGTTTCATTCTTTTACACGTCTAGGAAGCATGCATCACAACGTCTACATTCATATTAACTCCATAGTGTCTAAAACTTAAACATTTTGAACCAAAATTTCTATAGCCAAATGAATGTGAAACTTCTTACTTAGCAAATTTTATTGTGACATATCCACAACTCATGTATATCACAGTAGATAACCATTTTTTATGAACAACACTAAGCATTCCAAATATGGATTCTACCTCTACTGACTAGATATAAAAAATATAACTAATAACTAGATATATCACAAAAGAAGCAGATATGATTGTACTCCTAGTTGACGCAATGGTCAAGAACTCAAGATCATTGTCAACAAGATCATTGTCAAGGAAAGTTCGCTGCAGCAGAATCTAGATACTAATGAATAGTAGAAACTTCTACTCTATACTTGCACTTGACCTTCCGAAAATCCCCCCACTCGCAGGAACCTCATATGTGGGCAACCTTAATGATGTGGTTGTATATTAAGAACAGATTAAAGTTAATAATTCCTAGTTATTCCCTTTTATTATGAAAATGTGTGAGGTTGAGTGCATTGAAGAGGTGGCAAAACAGCATAATGCAAGGTTCGTCCAATGTGTATATCTTCAATCTCCATTATCAGTTGTATATCATTTTTTCCATGTGTCCTGCAATTTATTTATTACTTGATAAGGTGGAGATCTCTTATCTGGAAAATTAAAGTTTAAACGAGATACTTTCAGCCTAATTACCCATGAACTATTTGTATATTACACCACAAAACCTAACTAGTTGAATAGGACAGAATTTCATGGTTCATTTTAGCTCGGACCAAGAAAGACAATCTAATATTTAAATTCCTAACTAAACTTGTTCAGCAACTGAAATCATATTATGAAATTCACAGTGCGTCCGACAATCAGTTTCAAAAATGTAAAAATATCAACAATTACTTAGCACTCTAGCACAAATTAAGTGAGCACGGAGAGATTCAGATTAATACTCTGACAATATCATAACGAAATCCAATTTATGCAAGCAACAAATCAGACTATCTACCTTCCAAACAATAATTCAGCAAATACAACTTTTAACGATGACTAGATCAATGAGTGACGAAAAGATAAGTTCTTAAGCCAAACCCACTTGTGCTCTTTTCCTGATCCATTTTCCAGACAGAACAATCCTTAAATCGGTGACATTGGTACTTGAAAAGTCGGAACAAATATATGATAGAAATTAGAAACCCTAGAAAGTGAAGCGCAGAGCCCGTGCAAGAAAATGAAGCCCAACACCAAGAGAAGCCGTAAAACAAGCGTCAAAACGACAAATTCGGCTGTCTAACAACGAAGATACTGAAGAAAAATCCTGAAAAAAAATATCCAAAATTCGACGAATAGAACCTCGCGGAGCTGATCTTTGTAAGTAGAGAGATTGGAAGCGAGCTCCTCGATGCTTAAATCCTCTCCCCCTTGCATCTTGTGCCCTCTGTATCGCCCTTCCGGCTTTTGCTCCAAATTCGCTCCGTCCCTGGGGAGACTGCTTTCACGGCGACGCAAACCCTGGACGATATTTCGAAAATAAATAAATGCATGGGGATGAATGGCCAAGAACGACCCCCTATATATATATTTATCTACGGGAAAAAGGTAATAATATTTTATAAATATTTTTACTTATTTATGAATAAATTTTTTAAAATACTGGCCAAAAAAAAAAAAAAATGATTCGTTCATTTCAACCCTCCGCCAACCCGTCCAAGGGCCAACACTGAGAGGTAAATCACAAGGTTGTTAACCCGAATGTTGTGGTTAGTACATAGGGAAGACGTTCACATTGACTTTGTCAAATTTTGACTCCTAGATCCCATTCTGATAATACTCAAGTATTAATTATCAATTCGTCTCGCGTGGACATATATTTTTTAAAATAGCAATATTAGAAAGTTGTGTATGATAATAAATCGTATAAAATTTTATAAGGAAGAAGAGAAAAACAAAGACAAAGGCTAATTTAGTAATCAATAGATATTAAAAATGTAATTAGCCTTTATTTATATTTTTCGAAGGTTAAAAATTTTGGAGGTGCAAGGATTCTCGTTTAGTAAGAATTTGAACATTTTAAAATGATAAATACTTATGACGACACAATATTTGATAACAATGTATGATTCCAAATATCAAACTTGGGGAATAAGTCGAGGTAAGTATTTGTGGTTTAAAATGTTGATGAAAGAATCGACACCTTGGCATTTGATTCAAGCTAACCAAGAGTGTACCTTTTAGTTTAGGTAAGTCAATTGTGGTTTGACACTTTGATTTAGAGTGTAGACTGACAAAGAATAGTTAAATCCTTCAATTTAATAAACTAATGATGAAGGGGTATTGTAGAGAATATATGTGTCTTTGGATAAAAATTATAGTAGGGATGTGGCCTTTGCGTATTCAATAAAGTTGAATATCTTTTTTTTTTTTTAATGAGATGTCCAATTAATTGAAAGATGATAAATTTATTATAATAGATATGTAAAATTGGATATCTTACGAACGACGTACAGGCATTATTAACGAAGCAAGCACTTCTAATAGATATCAAGACATTTACACATTTTGGAGACTCTGTTTCAAAAAATTCCTTCCCCGCTCTTTCGATGACGTCCGACGAATTGTTCGATCGTCAATTGAATACTATCGATAGATTTTGATCATCGTACTAAATCAAATGATATTCTAGAAGAATAATGAATCGATCGGAATTATTACAATTATAATCTCGTCGGATTCGACGGTGAATCCGACGATATCGCAATTGCGGTCATCCCGACGGGTTCATCGTACTCTAGGGTATAATTTTATTCAGGACGATAAGTAATATCTGATCGACGATCGAACGACTCAATGATCATCGTCGGGGAGCGAGACAAACGGAGCAGGTTTTTTTTAGACAGAGAATCTGGCCTCGCATTTACATATGCACCTCCACGCTTCACCTACGTGGTGCAAGTCTATTGGTTGTCATTAATTTTGCATTTATATTTATATTGTCCCTTTTAAATCTAAACTCATTTATTTTTCAACTCTTGGTTCTATGGTAAATAAAGATATTTTTTATCTTATAAATTTATAAATTTTTTATATATTTGAATGAGCTATGATAGAGAGAGTAAAAATGAGTGAATGATGGAATGAATGACGTGGCACTTGAGTAAATGACGTGACACTTTACATATACACGTCCGATTATCGCTTGGACATCATCAACGGCATTCGGTCGCCGCTTCGAATCAAATTATATCCTGGGGATGATGAATCCGTCAAAAATCACTGCATATAAAAAGTCACATCATTCACTCTACATTCTATCATTTCAATTCTTAAATTTCAATTAAATCCATTAAATTGAACGATTGGATTGGAAGTAGTTAATTAATATATTATGACGAATTGACTCTTGTATTCAAATCATTATTTAAAAAATTAAAAATTATTGACTCGTGACTCCGTCCGACTGGGCTTGATATGCAATATTTGTCGATCGCTAAGAAGATCAATTAATTCGATAATTTATTGAATTAACTAATTTTTTATTAGTTTGATTTATTTAGTTTTTGATGGCAATCAATTGGGATTTATTTTTTAAAAATTAATTTATTCTAGTTCGATTTAATTGATTTGGTCAAATATATTTTTAATTGATGGCTCATCCTTGTATATATTATTGTTTTTGTTTATTTTGAGACATCAAATTGTGAGAAACCTTTTCACAAAGAATAATCTACTCAATGGGACTTACGTGAGATTTTTTTTTCTTGCGGTATTTAAAAGGGCTAGTATATTTTTATGTGGGAAAAGGCAATAATGCTCATTCACGCTCTAATTAGAATTTAGATACAATTAGATAAATTATATGAGATTTCGTGAATTAGACGGTAATAAAAAAAATTATTCGTTAGTTTTTAATGTTTTCGTCAATCTATCTCAGGATTAATAGAGAAGATAAATTACTTCATGATAGATATTATATCTCATTGTAGCAAACAAGATTTATTATTTGGGAGATTAATTTGAGTTTACAAGACACTATAGTATTTTACTATGGCAAAACACTACAACCGACATTGTCATTGTAGCTAGCTGTTGAGAATAAATTGTTTAGGAGAAGATTCTAATGACTTATAATACTTGGGGATAAATTTAAATAACATGAGATGTTTCTTTTTTAAGCCGGATCGAAGAGTGGAGTCGAATAAGGTTTGATAAAGAAATATTTAAAAATGTGGCAATTTACCAAAGAGCGTACCCAAGAATAGATATTTACCAAAAGGCGTACCATGGTTTCAATGTTACCAAAGGGCGCACATATTTTAGTAAACATCCTCTTATACCCCTACTGTCAATCAAGTACTGCATGCAATTCTCTTTCCCTTTTTCTTTCTCTTTGTCAGTAACGAATTTCGAGATGGACCATAAAAAGATGTTTCTTTATATTTTAATAATAATATTATGGAATCTTTTTCAAAATAAAAAAATATTGAAATTAATTAAAAAATTTTATTAAATTAAAACTAAAAAAAATTTCAGCCGGCCACGATGGGCCTGAAATGGTTCCATTTCAGGCCCAACGTGGGCCTGAAATGTTTCCATTTCAGGCCCAACGTGCCCAATATTAAGGATCTTTTCTCGATTCTTTGATATTACATTTTAACACGTCGGAGAAGTCCAAATAAACAATGGATAGCAAATTTGAACTCCTTGTAACCTCAGAAATCCACAGGAACTGAAATTTTTACAATCGGAGCTCTCTAGGTCAATCAGTGGCCTTTTGGAATCATTGGGGCCTGAAATGGAAAAATTTCAGGCCCACGTTGGGCCTGAAATGTTTCATTTCAGGCCCACGTATAAACAATGGATAGCAAATTTGAACTCCTTGTAACCTCAGAAATCCACAGGAACTAAAATTTTTACAATCGGAGCTCTCTAAGTCAATCAGTGGCCTTTTGGAGTCATTGGGGCCTGAAATGGAAAAATTTCAGGCCCACGTGCCTGAAATTTTTCCATTTCAGGCCCCAATGACTCCAAAAGGCCACTGATTGACTTAGAGAGCTCCGATTGTAAAAATTTTAGTTCCTGTGGATTTCTGAGGTTACAAGGAGTTCAAATTTGCTATCCATTGTTTATTTGGACTTCTCAGGTTTCTGTAGATTTCAGTTCCATTTCAGGCCCAACGTGCCCATTTCAGGCCCAACGTGATGTTTTCTCGGTGGTATCCATTATTCATTTGGATACCACCGAATTGGGCACGTTGAACTGGCCCAACGTGCCCAATTCAAACTTGCTATCCATTATTCATTTGGACTTCTACGAGGTATTAAAATGTAATAATGAAGAATCGAGAAGAAATCACACATCAGGCCTTTTAGGGTCATTGGGCCTGAAATGGTTGGACACCTATTGCATTGGTGATATCTAATATATAGATGTTTGGACACCTAAAATATCATCTCCTACCTCTGACCTCTCTATTCATATGGAATTTTCAGAAATCCAGATATGGGAGGTCCATCAGTGGGTTTTGGTCAAAACTCACTGATATTTCTAAACTACTCCTATTTGATTGGTGATATCTAATATATAGATGTTTGGACACCTAAAACATCATCTCCTACCTCTACCCTCTTTATTCATATGGAGTTTTCAGAAATCCAGATATGGGAGGTACATCAGTGAGTTTTGATCAAAACTCACTAATATTTCTAAACTACTCCTATTTGATTGGTGATATCTAATATATAGATGTTTGGACACCTAAAATATCATCTCCTACCTCTACCCTCTCTATTCATATGGGGTTTTCAGAAATCCAGATATTTTTGAGGACCATCAGTGAGTTTTGGCCAAAACTCACTGATATTTCTAAACTACTCCTATTTGATTGGTGATATCTAATATATAGATGTTTGGACACCTAAAATATCATCTCCTACCTCTGACCTCTCTATTCATATGGAATTTTTAGAAATCCAGATATGGGAGGTCCATAAGTGGGTTTTGGTCAAAACTCACAGATATTTCTAAACTACTCCTATTTGATTGGTGATATCTAATATATAGATGTTTGGACACCTAAAACATCATCCCCTACCTCTACCCTCTCTATTCATATGGAGTTTTCAGAAATCCAGATATGGGAGGTCCATCAGTGAGTTTTGATCAAAACTCACTGATATTTCTAAACTACTCCTATTTGATTGGTGATATCTAATATATAGATGTTTGGACACCTAAAACATCATCTCCTACCTCTACCCTCTCTATTCATATGAAGTTTTCAGAAATCCAGATATAGGAGGACCATCAGTGAGTTTTGACAAAAACTCACTGATATTTCTAAACTACTCCTATTTGATTGGTGATATCTAATATATAGATGTTTGGACACCTAAAATATCATCTCCTACCTCTGACCTCTCTATTCATATGGAATTTTCAGAAATTCAGATATGGGAGGTCCATCAGTGGGTTTTGGTCAAAACTCACTGATATTTCTAAACTACTCCTATTTGATTGGTGATATCTAATATATAGATGTTTGGAGACCTAAAACATCATCCCCTACCTCTACCCTCTCTATTCATATGGAGTTTTCAGAAATCCAGATATGGGAGGTCCATCAGTGAGTTTTGATCAAAACTCATTGATATTTCTAAACTACTCCTATTTGATTGGTGATATCTAATATATAGATGTTTGGACACCTAAAACATCATCTCCTACCTCTACCCTCTCTATTCATATGGAGTTTTCAGAAATCCAGATATGGGAGGTCCATCAGTGAGTTTTGACCAAAACTCACTGATATTTCTAAACTACTCCTATTTGATTGGTGATATCTAATATACAGATGGTTGGACACCTAAAACATCATCTCGTACCTCTAAACTCTCTATTCATATGGAATTTTCAGAAATCCAGATATGGGAGATCCATCAGTGAGTTTTGACCAAAACCCACTGATATTTCTAAACTACTCCTATTTGATTGGTGATATCTAATATATAGATGTTTGGACACCTAAAACATCATCTCCTACCTCTACCCTCTCTATTCATATGGAGTTTTCAGAAATCCAGATATGGGAGGTCCATCAGTGAGTTTTGATCAAAACTCACTGATATTTCTAAACTACTCCTATTTGATTGGTGATATCTAATATATAGATGTTTGGACACCTAAAACATCATCTCCTACCTCTACCCTCTCTATTCATATGGAGTTTTCAGAAATCCAGATATGGAAGGTCCATCAGTGAGTTTTGACCAAAACTCAGTGATATTTCTAAACTACTCCTATTTGATTGGTGATATCTAATATATAGATGTTTGGACACCTAAAACATCATCTTCTACCTCTACCCTCTCTATTCATCTGGAGTTTTCAGAAATCTAGATATGGGAGGTCCATCAGTAAGTTTTGACCAAAACTCACTAATATTTCTAAACTACTCCTATTTGATTGGTGATATCTAATATACAGATGGTTGGACACCTAAAACATCATCTCGTACCTCTAAACTCTCTATTTATATGGAATTTTCAGAAATCCAAATATGGGAGGTCCATCAGTGAGTTTTGATCAAAACTCACTGATATTTCTAAACTACTCCTATTTGATTGGTGATATCTAATATATAGATGTTTGGACACCTAAAACATCATCTCCTACCTCTACCCTCTCTATTCATATGGAGTTTTCAGAAATCCAGATATGAGAGGTCCATCAGTGAGTTTTGACCAAAACTCACTGATATTTCTAAACTACTCCTATTTGATTGGTGATATCTAATATACAGATGGTTGGACACCTAAAACATCATCTCCTACCTCTAATCTCTCTATTCATATGGAATTTTCAGAAATCCAGATATGGGAGGTCAATCAGTGAGTTTTGATCAAAACTCACTGATATTTCTAAACTCTCCTATTTGATTGGTGATATCTAATATATAGATGTTTGGACACCTAAAACATCATCTCCTACCTCTACCCTCTCTATTCATATGGAGTTTTCAGAAATCCAGATATGGGAGGTCCATCAGTGAGTTTTGACCAAAACCCACTGATATTTCTGAAAACCCACTGAGTTTTGGTCAAAACTCACTGATGGACCTCCCATATCTGGATTTCTGAAAATTCCATATGAATAGAGAGGTTAGAGGTAGGAGATGATGTTTTAGGTGTCCAAACATCTATATATTAAATATCACCAATTAAATAGGATTAGTTTAGAAATATCAGTGAGTTTTGATCAAAACTCACTGATAGACCTCCCATATCTGGATTTCTGAAAATTCCATATGAATAGAGAGGTTAGAGGTAGGAGATGATGTTTTAAGTGTCCAAACATATATATATTAGATATCACCAATCAAATAGGAGTAGTTTAGAAATATTAGTGAGTTTTGACCAAAACTCACTGATGGACCTCTCATATCTGGATTTCTGAACATTCCATATGAATAGAGAGGTTAGAGATAGGAGATGATGTTTTAGGTGTCCAACCATCTATATATTAGATATCACCAATCAAATAGGAGTAGTTTAGAAATATCAGTGGGTTTTGGTCAAAACTCACTGATGGATCTCCCATATCTGGATTTCTGAAAATTCCATATGAATAGAGAGTTTAGAGGTACGAGATGATGTTTTAGGTGTCCAACCATCTGTATATTAGATATCACCAATCAAATAGGAGTAGTTTAGAAATATCATTGAGTTTTGGTCAAAACTCACTGATGGACCTCCCATATCTGGATTTCTGAAAACTCCATATGAATAGAGAGGGTAGAGGTAGGAGATGATGTTTTAGGTGTCCAAACATCTATATATTAGATATCACCAATCAAATAGGAGTAGTTTAGAAATATCAGTGAGTTTTGATCAAAACTCACTGATGGACCTCCCATATCTGGATTTCTGAAAACTCCATATGAATAGAGAGGGTAGAGGTAGGGTATGATGTTTTAGGTGTCCAAACATCTATATATTAGATATCACCAATCAAATAGGAGTAGTTTAGAAATATCAGTGAGTTTTGACCAAAACCCACTGATGGACCTCCCATATCTGGATTTCTGAAAATTCCATATTAATAGAGAGGTCAGAGGTAGGAGATGATATTTTAGGTGTCCGAACATCTATATATTAGATATCACCAATGCAATAGGTGTCCAACCATTTCAGGCCCAATGACCCTAAAAGACCTGATATGTGATTTCTTCTCGATTCTTTATTATTACATTTTAATACCTCGTAGAAGTCCAAATGAATAATGGATAGCAAATTTGAACTCCTTGTAACCTCAGAAATCCACAGGAATTGAAATTTTTACAATCGGAGCTCTCTAGGTCAATCAGTGGCCTTTTGGAGTGATTGGGGCCTGAAATGTTTCCATTTCAGGCCCCAATGACTCCAAAAGGCCACTGATTGACCTAGAGAGCTCCGATTGTAAAAATTTCAATTCCTGTGGATTTCTGAGGTTACAAGGAGTTCAAATTTGCTATCCATTGTTTATTTGGACTTCTCAGGTTTCTGTGGATTTCAGTTCCATTTCAGGCCCAACGTGCCCATTTCAGGCCTAACGTGATGTTTTCTCGATTCTTTGATATTACATTTTAACACCTCGGAGAAGTCCAAATAAACAATGGATAGCAAATTTGAACTCCTTGTAACCTCAGAAATCCACAGGAACTGAAATTTTTATAATCGGAGCTCTCTAGGTCAATCAGTGACCATTTGGAGTCATTGGGGCCTGAAATGTTTTGGGCCTGAAATGTTTCATTTCAGGCCCAACGTGGGCCTGAAATTTTTCCATTTCAGGCCCAACGTGGGCCTGAAATTTTTCCATTTCAGGCCCCAATGACTCCAAATGTCCACTGATTGACCTAGAGAGCTCCGATTGTAAAAATTTCAGTTCCTGTGGATTTCTGAGGTTACAAGGAGTTCAAATTTGCTATCCATTGTTTATTTGGATTTCTCTGAGGTGTTAAAATGTAATATCAAAGAATCGAGAAATGACCCTTAATATTGGGCACGTTGGGCCTGAAATGGAAACATTTCAGGCCCACGTTGGGCCTGAAATGGAACCATTTTAGGCCCAACGTGGTCGGCTGAAATGTTTTTTAGTTTTAATTTAATAAAAATATTTTAATTAATTTAATATTTTTTTATTTTGAAAAAGATTCCATAATATTATTATCAAAATATACAGGAACATCTTTTTATGGTCCATCTCGAAATTCGTTACTGACAAAGAGAAAGAGAAAGGGAAAGAGAATTGCATGCAGTACTTGATTGACAGGAGGGGTATAAGAGGAAGTTCACTATTATTAAGTGTGCCCTTTGGTGAAAATGAAACCATAAGACACCGTTTGGTAAATACGTATTCTTGGGTACGCCCTTTGGTAAATTGCCGTTAAAAATGCTTTATTGGTATAAATCTTGTTGCCATTAGTTATAATTGTTAAAAAGTTAGTTCGTCGCCTTAGCGACCCTTTTAAAATTGGTGTCGTAGATATAGAGTGAATTAAATTTAAGCATACAAACGGAAGATGTAAAGTGGAAAGATACCATGTTATCAATTTTTGACTGTTATATCAAAAACATCATATATTTATCGTTTGTGTTGCGTCCTACCCCCTCGGGCCAGTGGTTATTGTTAAAGAATATGTTAGATATGATTTTGCAAAAGCAAAATTTTGATACCATCGATCGTTGAAAGTCAAATTTGACTTCAAAATCGAAATCTAAGTTTCGCGTAGATAAATCTAGACTATTTATTTGCTCAAAACCAATTAAGGGTGAATGAGAAATTAATTGTTCAAGATACGTGCGATCTGGAACGTCAGATTCGAATCTGACTGTGAAGGAGGATGAATCTGTGGCGTCGAATTAACTGATCTAATCTGACGGCCGAGATCAAGATGGGATTTGAAGAGTTATAACTCTTCAGATCAATGGACGAGATTAAATAACCTTTAAAGGGTTATACCCTTTCATTATGAACGGTCCAGATCTGTCCAAACCAAAGGTTACTTACCTCTTCATTCAATATAAATAGATCCCTCCACTTGATCATTTCATTTATTCAAGCATTGCAATCTAAAGCATTTGCACTCATCCATCTTCTGCATCGAGAGTCCAAAAATCCTGCGAAAAGGTTCGTCAGTCTCGGAATTTGAAGTGCCACTATTCCGAGACGACGTCGTTGTATATTGGAAACGAATTGCTGCTATCCGTGAGCACCAGTAGCGGAGCAATATTATTTTACGGAGATAGTGTCGAACACTAGCCTCGACGTAAACTAATCAGTTTGCTTCCTCCGAGCAACCTCTCGGATGATTCGACGGTCGTTAATCGACTAAGTCAAATATCGAGGAGATGCAACCTTCCAGAAGATCTGACGGTCGTTAATCGACTAAGTCAAATACCGAAGAGATAACAACCTCCCAGAAGATCCAACGGTCATAAATCGACTAAGTCAAATACCGAAGAGATACAAGTGATTATCAAATTTTCCAACAGAATATATGGACGATATAATAAAATTGAGAATGATATTACTTTTGGTATTTTTTTAAAAAATAATTAATCAAGTTGGGTAATATCGAATCTGAGACGACCAATTCGATCTCACAAAATTTTTTTATCGGCCGTCAAAGTAAAGTAATTCAGTAAAGTAAATTGATGAGAAGAATATTTATACGAGAAGAAATAATTCAGTTATTTAGTTAAACTGCTGCAAGTTTCATTAGTGAACAAGTAGGTGCTAAATGTTTCGACTGAGTAATTAAACATAATAATTATGCTGATTAAATAAAAAATGTTCATCTGAGAAAAAAACGTAACACTAATAAACAATTCGAACAATATAACAAATTCATGGTCAAATAAAAAACTAATCAAGCATTACGTAATTTCAATTTATTTAAATACGAACTAATTTTATAAGCTATAGCATTAGTTCCAATTGCTTATTTGAGGGATAGCTTATTTATAGATTTTTTTTAATCCAATATATTAAATCCATCGGCTCTCGCCACGTCATCTTCCTTCCCCGCCACGGCTCCATCGACGCGTGTCGGTTCTTCTCCTCCCGGGCCTCCGTCCCGGTCAGCTCCCTAACATTGGCCAGCCGTTTCAAAACCACGTCAACCATACCAGTCATCTACACCAACCATGTACCCAGTCACCAGAAGCCGGCCCCACCGGTTCCCGGTGATGTGGTTTTGTGGTGGTTTTCTGGGTGGTGCGTTTAAGTACATCATCGCGGGCCGGTGGATTCAACCTGTTGCTTCCCGTTTCTCAACCTCCGTCTTCTCCTCTTCCATCCATGCCATCCACAAGCCCTAACTCGCCTGCGCCGCCCGAACAGGGAGATACGAATTTGAAGCCGTAGCAGCGTTCCTTCGACTTTGCAGTTTGGTGGTCGGAGATTCTCGTAGCGCGGGTTGTCCTCGACAACGGCGTAATTTCTCGATCCTTTTCTTCCATTTGGTTCGGATGTCTATGGTTGATCTTTCTCTCTTTTCGGCCCGCTTTGAATTCTTACGAATCAGGAAGTTATATCTTGTATTGGTTGATTGACGATTTTCGGAGTTGTTTCACACCTAAATTCGATGTCTTTTGTTCGAATGCTGTTTTCTAACCCTTTTCCTATAAAGTACGGCTTCAAAATGATTGTTTTCCCTCATTTCTGCCTCTGATTTTGGTTTTGTCGTAGAGCAATGCTGTTTCAGTTCTGATCATGGACTAGTATGGAAGGAGGATACGGTTTTAATTGGAGTAGATTGTATTTTGGTAAAATCAGGGAGGAAAGCACTAACCTTCATGGAAGAAGATAGTAATATTAGGTTCACAGGAATTTCCTCAGGTTTGGCTGTTCTACTATCTGATAATAAACCCAAGGGCGGTCCCCAAAAGTCCCGGTTGATTTCTTATTGTGATGGCATTGGTGACCATTCGGTCGAGCGGACGCTTGAGCATATATTTGATCTTCCTCACAAGTCAGTCCGCCCTACTAGTTTTATAGACATCAATTTTATCAGATCAATCTTGAGGAGCCAAATTCCAAGATTTCAACAGGAAAATGCTGTTGATCGACAAAGAGATGGTCTATCCATTATTAACTGCGGTTCATCTCCAAACACTGTTGTCATAGATAGTTCTAGTGTATGCGGAGATATGAAGACCATAAGGAATCCATTAATTGTAGAGAGCCAGACAGTGTTCAGTAGTGCCCGAGCTAATGCCTGTGTATGGAAGGGAAAATGGATGTATGAAGTGACATTAGAAACTTCTGGAATTCAGCAGCTTGGATGGGCTATTATTTCGTGCTCCTTCACGGATCAGAAAGGTGTTGGCGATTCAGATGATTCCTATGCATTTGATGGTAGGAGAGTTAACAAATGGAACAAAGATCCAATGTCATATGGTCAATCATGGGTAGTGGGTGATGTCATTGGCTGTTGCATAGACTTGGACAATGATGAGATTTCCTTTTTCAGAAATGGTGTTTCTCTTGGAGTTGCATTTGATAGGATCCAGAAAATGAATCCTGAGAATGGCTATTATCCTGCAATATCCCTTTCTGATGGTGAATGTTGTGATCTGAATTTCGGTGCTCGTCCGTTCAAATACCCTATCTCTGGGTTTCTTCCTTTCCAGGCTCCTCCAATCTCCAAAGATTATGCTAATTATTTGCTCAGTTGCTTGACTAGATTATTGGAGGTACAATGTTTGGATAAACCTGGTTCAGCATATTTTGAGAAGTTGAGGAGGTTAAAGAGGTTTGCACCACTTAAAGAACTGTTTTATCCCATATCTCATGGTATAATGGAGGAGTTATTTGATGTAGTTAATTCAAGCGAAGGGAGCTTTGAATATTTTGCACGGGGTGCAATTCCGTCATTTTTTTTAGGTATATTTGGTGTTCAGGAAGCTCATGATTGTGCAAGTTTGGATCAGGTTCTCGAATTATTTCTAGAGTTTCCTGGGTCTGATTCGCTGCTACAGCATTTAATTAGGGCACTTTCATATGGTTGCAAAGTGGCCCCACTTGTACTGACAGAGTGCCCTTATTCTGGATCATACCCATATCTAGCATTGGTCTGTTATATTCTCAGACACAGAGCCATGATGGTTCTTTGGTGGAAGTCACCAGATTTTGAATTCTCATTTGAAGGGTTTCTTTCACTAAAGAGACCAAACAAGCAGGATCTTCATTGCCTCATTCCATCTGTTTGGTGGCCTGGTTCATGTGAGGATGTGGGTTGTGAAAGTAGCATGATGCTTACTATGTCGGCATTGTCCACGGCTATTGATAAGGTAAGCATGCCCATCGTTTAGTTATTTGCAATTTTACATTTAACCACAAGTTGATATGTTCCACTGTCAACATTGGGATTTGAAATTTATTTTCTATCTCTATAGGACCAGTAAACAAGAAGTTAGAGTTGTTAGAGAAACAAAAATTAATTTTTTATGTCATTTTCAATTTGTTGAGTCAACTGAACTACACTTGTTGACTTTCAAAGTATCATCTTCATGCTTTGTTCATTAATGCTTATGTGTATATCAAGTCATTGGCTTTGGTTAATATCTTTCATTTGTGGTAATATAAATTGGGATTTGAAGTCTATTTTCTATTTCTGTAGGACCAGTAAACAAGAAGTTACAGTCGTCAGAGAAACAAAAATGTTTTTATGGTGTTTTCAACTTGTTGAGTCAACTGAACTATACTTGTCGATTGTCAAAGTATTATCTTCATGCTTTGTTCATTAATGCTTATGTGTATATCAAGTCATTGGCTTTGGTTAATATCTTTCATTTGTGGTAACGTAGATGTGTGGTTTGCTGGTTGTTTGAATGTGCTGATTGTTGCTTAAATATTGAATAAAAATTAAATTAAATTAATATTATTCACATTTTTGGATTGTGCCAAAGAACAACTGCACTATTTAAACATATTCCTACTCATACAAAATTCCACAATTATTTAAAACGTGGATGGTTATTTCAATGCTGATTTTATTGCAGTCCTTAGTGGAACTATCCAACAGCAAATTGTTATATGAAATTTCATTAGGCTGAATTTTTTAGACTCACAGTTCTTTGGGTTGCCCTAATTTTTGTAAGCAAAACTATGTGAGAGAAGATATAATGTATTCCACGGAATCTTTCTTGTCTTGGCCACAAATCATGTGCTTGAGTTTTAGTTGGCGGCTTACACCATTTAGATACACCACTTGCCATATTTGTTTGAAACAAAGGTAAAGGTCTTATTTAGAGGTGACAATTCGGCTGGGCTACCCATGTTCCAGTCGGGGCTGAGCCCAGCATGGCCCATTAGGTTGGGACCCTGGTTTGTGGGTTGGGCCAGGTGGAGGTTGCTTAGTCCGTGTGCCGAGTCTTGCCTGCAAATTAGAAAAATAAAAATTTGAAATTTAAAATAAAATGAAAATGATTTAAATATTTAGTTTTGTCTTATAGAAAGTGCTAAACTTTATGCTCTTTATATGATACTAGAAAGATAACTGATTTCCAGCAAGACATCGATCAACGTGTCTATTACGTGGCTATAAAACATTTGTATTTTATTTCAAAGCCATATAGATGCAATTAGCTATAAAACATTGCATTTGGTTTCTAAACCATAAGGCTACAAATTTTTTCCAAACATTTAACTTTTCTTTAAGTTCTGTGAACTTTGGTGGCAACTTTTTCCAAAAAAAAAACATCAATCCATGGCGTGATCTTTGTGATGTTTTTACCTTAGATATCTCTCTTTTCTAAGTTTATGTAATGCTATCCACTGTCTATACTTTTACATGAAAAATTGACTATGCTGGAAATAGGTAATACACTGTTGCTTGTTGTGGAAACTTATTTGGTTATTCTCGCTAACGATTATGCTTAAAAACAATTTTTTTTTTAAAATTCAGATTGAGGAGAAGCATAGGGAACTTTGTAGTTTGGTCATTCAGTTTGTGCCTCCAGCAATCCCCAAGGAGTTACCTGGATCTGTGTTCAGAGCATTCTTACAGGGATTCATTCTGAAGGTCAGAGGTACCGAGAACAAGATGACAACTTCTGTTGTTTCAAATAACTCAGTAGTTGTTTCTCTGTACACAGTAATCTTACATTTCCTATCTGAAGGTTTTAAAGTGGAGGATTTATCTGGTTCATTGAAAGGCATTGGATTGAATCTAGAATCTGATGTTGGATTTCTTCACAGAACTGGGAAGAGAAGGTTTCCACTCGAGTTGTTTTTTGTTGGTGATGGAAACTGTGCTGGAGTTCGTAGAATAGGTGGTGGCTTTTCCAATCACCTATTTAACTCTCAATTTAGTGAGGAAAAAGCTAAAGTAGTACAATGGGATGAAGGGGGCATGGATGATGATGACACAAGGATAACACATTCTACAATGAAGAAGCCATGCTGCTGTTCAAATTCTGTTAATGATGTTGAAACATCAAAACATGGCATTATGCTCACATCTGGAGGTTTCAAAGGTCTTTGTGCTCCTGTTCCAATGAGATCAACACAAGTAGTAGCCATGTTTAACTCCAGCAACCACGATGCTGGAATTGTGGATAAGCCTAGTACAAGCAATCGATCAGAAGCCTATTCTGGATGTGGATCTTTGCTGTATTCAGAAAGTAGAACACCATTCAATGAACATTCCTTAGCTGTATTGAGAGAGGAAGAGCTGCTCCATATGATGCTATTGCTCTACCATTTAGGCGTTGCCTCAAATTTTAGGCAGGCAAGTTAATTCATCTCTTCCTGGTAGCTTAAAAAATATGGACTTCATTTTTTGGTTTAGTAAGTAGGGAAGTTGTGCTCTCCTATGTTAGTGGAACCTTTCTTGCTTTAACAAATTTCAATTGCATGGAGAAATTTGGGTAGCCAACCGTAAATAGCTGAGAGTTTTATCTTTTATTTAGTATTTTTTTCTTGATCTAAGGTTAAATGGAATCAAGTTTTTTATTGGGCGAATAAGGAAGTGAAGCATTGACATTATTTATTTTTTTCAGAAACTTGAAGAAATGAGTATAAATCTCTTAGGCATCTTAAGTTTTTAAGCACAGTAGTCATAAATCTTTAATGATACAACCTGTTCATTCTTCAGCTCAATTATTCCTTGAAAATGTGGTCCAAATGTTGACAAAATATTTTGGCTTTTCAATTGTCAGCTTGTTTTTAAGTTTGTCTTTAGCACTTTTGCTCACTGAATGCAGACAGTTAGTTCTCTGGGGCAACTTCTCTTTCTACCAAAAAGAGTAATTTCAGAGTTCAAGTAGTATCTAAGTGATGTGTCCATTCACTTCAGTCTGAGCAGAATCAAACCGATTGAAATTCCTGAAACTGAATCAAACATGGTTCAGTTTTCCATGTCCTAAATATTCGATTATTAATATATATCAATAACATATATGTTTTGGAAAATAAATAAGTTGCTTAATGGTAGTGAAAAGTTTGTTTTTTTTGTTTGGTTCAATTTGAAGAGAAAACCTAGCCAAACTATATAGAAATTTTCTATATAAATTTGGAAACTGATCTGAACAAAACTTTCTTAGGGAGACCAAACCTAAAGGAAACTTTCGGCTTGGGTTAATCTGATGTATTTGATTCTTCATTGAAATCAAATATGGTACCTTTTGTATGCGGACACTTATCTTATTATGTGTGAATTTAGGAAATTTGGTGCGAGTTTATTATTCTTTTTCTACAATTATCATTTTAGTTTTTATTGAGGACAAAAAGTGATCTTGTTATGAATTCTTCAATTGCAGGCATTTTATTACATGTCTCATCAATCACAATCCATCTCTCTCTTAGATGATACAGATAAACAAATAAGAGAAAAATCCTGCATTGAGCAGGTGAAGCGTTTGAAAGAAGCTCGTAATGCATATCGTGAAGAATTGGTTGATTGTGTCAGGCAATGTGCTTGGTAAGTTGACCCCAATGAACTAATTAAGTTGCAGTTATTTCCTTTTTTAAAGGTTTTTAAACCAACTTTCAATTTTGATTGATAAACTGAAAGCCTCATCATATTAATTGCGTTTCTAATTTGGAAGATGAATATTTTCTCTTTCTTTTTTTTTTTTGCTCTGATCACACTTAAAATTGGTTTTCAAGTTAGTCAACTGAACAAACTCAGTTATATTGTTAATATATAAGAAGACACTACTAATAGGTTTCAATGGTGCACCAGAAAAGAAACTAACAAGATGTGAAAAATAGTTTATATATTGGCATATTTTGATTAGTCTAGGTAGTTCTTTGTCAGCTGAAGCCAATCCAATGTTCTCCATGAAGCTGGGTTCTTGCTGAAGGTCTGTGACAATTTGATTCAAGAAGGCTAAAATCAGTTTGAACGACTAAATGAATGGATTAGCTGGATTTTTATTCAAACTGGATTCTTTTGATTCTCATCAATTCTACTGCAGATATCTATATCCAACATTTGGGTTCTTCATTAGAAAATGAAAACCAAAAGGGATAAATGTTGATCTCAGTGAGGACACAGGAGAAAGGAGGCTTGTCCAAGTAGACACCAATCCATGTGTGAGGTAGAGTGAAACCACCTGGAGAGACTGTGAGCTAACCTAAAATGTATACATTTGCAAGTCATTCAAGTGGTTTAATGATTGTGCAATTTGTGCAATGAGATTAGGAAAACTGAGTTCATCAAATTAGATATGGACACAGATTTAGTTTATTGCAGTTTATGATTATTGATATGGAAAATAAATTCTTAAGGTTCTCGATGCCTTTTTCTCTTTATAGTATTACCCAAAAGAATATTACAAAGATATCCTTGACTTGACTATTATGTTATTTACAATTTGACGTCTAATAGACCCTCTCAAGTTGGATCAAATATGTTGTGGAAACCCAACTTGTTAATAGCATTGTTGATCTAGGACTTCTCAAAAGTTCAATAAGCAATTTTGCTAATTGATCATTGGAGCTAACTGAATAGTGAATACACCCTCTATGATAAAGGGACAATTTATTCTGTCATGAATCATTGGATTAGAAGCTATTTGCATAATGGTTTGCTTTCTTAAAAAAGTTTCATTGGCTCCATCGAGTCACCACTTGACTTAGTCAACAACTCTTTAACCTAGATAAGCTTATATGTTACTAGCGCCATTGCTTTATGTTCTGCCTACTTGATCTGGCTAGTACAATCTGTTTTTCCCCATGAAATTAAATTGCCACCTAGGAGACACAGTAGCCTAAAGTAGATCATCTATCTATACCTGAGCTTGCCCAATCTGCATTAGTGTACCGACGATCTGCAAGTGACCTTGATTGCAGAATAACTGAATAAGAAACCTTTTTTTTGGAGCGCTAGGTATTGTAGAATTCTTAGAGTTTCTCTTGAAGAATTAGAACATGGAGTTGCTAAGAAGTGATCGAGTACGCTGATTGCAAATGATACGTCGGATCTTGTGGAGTGTGGAAATTGTTTTTCCACTAATCTTCAATACTTTTATCAATTAGTGGCTCCCTTGCCCAGGTATCATCTTAACATTTGGTCCATGGGAATATGGACTACTTTGGTACCTAACATGTTAGTCTTCTCATGCATGCATGTCAAGTACATACTTTCCCTAAGAGATATAAATATCTCCTCTTGAATCGACAACCTCTATACCATGAAAATATTTATGGTCACTCATGTTTTTTAGTCTATAAATGCTAGTAGAGAAACATTTCAGTTGTTTAAAACTGTGCGATTCACTGCACTTCTGATTATGCCGTGTAGAGAAGGGCAGAGCTAAACAAGCTCTTGGAGATTGCTTTAGTTCGTAGAATGCTTTTTTAGCTTGAACACTAGGCCAATCTCTCCATGTGCTACAAACTTTGTTCCATATAGGCTTCCTTATTAAGCTTGCCATAAACGAAAGCCTTCTTAATGTGTAGTATTGAATAGGCCTCTGAAAAGTAACTACTACTGTGAGGAAGAAGTGTTTGAGAGTCAAAAATAACTCGGTGTATCCTTTGGCTACTACTGGACGAGTTCTTAGGCAGTGTACAGTTCTATTTAAAACATTTGCCTCTGAAGACCCACTTGCAATCTAGTGTACATTTTTCTAAGGGAAGAGTAACTAGTTTCCAAGTGATATTAGAGTGTAGGGCATATCTCCTCATCCTAGTGTAAATTTTTCTAGAGGAAGAGTAACTAGTTTCCAAGTGCTATTAGAGTGGAGGTCATATCTCTTGATCATTGTTGGCCACCATTTGGTGTTTGAGGGCCTCTAAGACATTGCATGGAACAGATTGTGATGATGAAGAAAGAAAAAACAAGAGAGAATATTTGGGTGATAAGGAAAGTAATAATGAGAAATGAGAAATGAGAAAGTGGAGGTAAAGTAGAACACTTCAAATACCTGCGCGGAAAGGATTGAAAAATTCAATTCAGAGGCTAGATCTAGGACGCCAACCACTGCCACTAGGTGACTTTGTTCATAAGAGTCGTGAGTGTTGGAGTAGGCTAATGCCTTCGTACACATCCGTACACTTGCAGTGGAGGTGAATCAACCACTTAAGCTTAGTAGTAGTAGGCTTGACAAGTGACAAATGTAGGTACAGGGAGGCCCTCATACACTTCAAGTGGCTGACAAGTGGCATCAGGTCAAGTGGCGTGACAACAAACATTGAAGTAGAACAGGAAGGACATCATGCGTTGATTTTGGTCGAGGGGTTGACAAGATGACATAAAGAGTTGACTCAGAGAAGGTGATGACTCAGAGAAGGTGATGGCTGCAGAGATTATGTTTTATGTGTCTGAGGGGAGTAGCAACGATAAACCTTCTATTGACATGAACAAGGATTATGCACTTGACAATCATCGGGATAGCTTATCTTGACTGGGAGATATGACATGGATGAAATAGGTACCCCTAGATACTCGTTAAGGAAGAGAATATATTGTATCCTTGGGGAAGAAAACATGAAAGGATCTTTCCATCGAGAGTGTAGGAAGGCATACGATTTATTAGATAACATGTGGTGAAGATTGCATCTCCTTGGAAGGAAAAATGAACATGCATATGAAGTAGTAGAGTGCGAGTAGTTTCAACTAAATGTTGATAGTTTTTTTTTGCTACACCATTTTGTTGGGGTGTATATGGGCAAGAAGATTGTTGGATAAAACCATGGTCATAACAGAAGTACTCTTTAGCATTGTTATGTATAATACAAGAGATTGGAAGTACTCTTCAATCTTGATTTAGCAAGTTGACAGTGCAGCAAAATGATGGTTCTTGCCATCTCATAACATGCTATGGTAAGTTATCAATATAACAAAATGATCTTGTCAAGGGGAAATAGTCCTTTGACCGACTTACACAAGGTTTAATTCAAGTTGGGAAATGTGGGTCAAAGGACTATTTCTTAAATTCCAACTCATAACATGCAATTCGATCATGAAATTGAAGTGTTGAGAAGAAGCTGAGCTCCCACTTGAACACAGGTATGAATTAAAACTTACAGGTGTGAATTAAAGCTGTGGTTTTTGGCGTGCCACGTGACACATTTCTAGTAGAAACACAACAAATTCATGAAATTTAAAGATATACTATAAATATAATACAACATTAATAAATTTTCTTTTAATGAATAATAATAATAGTTATTATCATGCTATTTGTTATATTAAATACTATAATTCTGTTATTTTTAATATATTTGGATTTGATTTTTTAATTGATGCAACACCAAAATCGAATTGTTGAATCGCCTAGGAATTAGGGATGAAATTGATGAAGCGAAGGGGATAAATATGTCAAAGAGAAAATAAGCCATATACCTAAAGGAAAATTTCTCTCATCGACAAGAAAAATCAAAAGGAAACTTATTAATTCAGAAACTTCTCATGGAATCGTAACCAGACAATAAAACTTATTGTTTGTAACTCAGGTTTTCCCAATAAAAACTTACTTTTCTTCTAAAATTTTCTGTTATCTAAGAAATATAATGAACTATCAAAATTTAATGACTCAAATAATTTTGAACTTTTCAAGAATATTTTAAATAGGATTTAGAATCCTGGTTGTGTTATTAATGACATTTTTTCATTGATATATCTAGATTACAATTATATAAATATTGCCTTTTAAAGATGACTATCATGACTGTACCTTGTTTATCAAATATAATATGAAATCATAATTGACATAATAATCTAAAATATATTATATTACTGTGAAACAAATATAAATATTTGTGTCTCATGATTTAAACTTATCTAGATAAGTTGTATTAATGTTTTAAGAAAACAAGTTAGAGAACATTATTATCCAGTATATCTAAAAAATGCCCGTTAGAAATGTGGGAAAATGGACTTGTGACGTGTTCTAAGGGACTGCATTTTCCAGTGCATTGTTATATTTATTTTGTCTAAAGTATATCTTATTTCTTTCATATTTTCCTAAATGTTCTTATAATTTTCCCTTTACCTTCTTGCTGTATTTCCAATTGTTTATCTGAACTCATCTATCTATTTAATGCTGATTTTGATTTTTCAACCTTCAATGGTCTCATGTTATTTCTGTTGTGTGATTCTATGATAACATTTTAATTCTCTAATCCTCTCCACACTTATTCTTTGATTTTCATTTTGGTTTGATCGATGAGGATGCATATACTCTCTGTATCCTTTTTTTTATCAAGGTTTTATGGCCATTTACACATTTCTTCTGACTTCAAGAGAGAAAATATTTTATTTATTCCCCTTTTTATATCATTTTTATGACCCTTAATGTGTCAATTAGTTATTTTATGGACACCTTGCGTGTAGCTGATGGATGGTACACATATTTCTTGTTTTACTTGGACATTGAATTTGTGCAAGCATGCATAAACTTCACGTGGAAAATCTTTACATGTAACTATGGATTACGTAAGATGATTAATTTGGTTGTTAATTGATATTTGTAAAAATCTTGTTTATATTGTTTGTTTAAGTTGATTTTGATGTAAATGACAGATGTAAGGCCTTGTATTTTTGACACATATTATACTTATATTTTTCAATATAACAAATGTTAGTTTTTACACAAAAAAAGGACTGGTATGTACACACACATTTGTTATCATAACACAAACATTTGTAGTGTGGCTAAATTGCACACCCTTCTGAATATGCTTTTTAAAACATTGTTATTTTGGCAAGTTCCTTTTCTTTTCAAGAAATATATCTTATATCTAGGGTATTCACTTCCAGCAATCTATTCTGCATTAAGAATCTGTCTTTTTTGTGTACCCAAAATCTTTCTTTTGCATTTGCAGAAGTAGAGACGCCAAACAATTTTCTATTTTGTTCTTGATGTGATGGTTTGTGGGTGCTTACTGTTTGTCTCATTTACCAATTTGGTTACTGTATGAATACTGTTTTCAGAGGTTTTCATATTTGTTTTACATTTGTTCTATGGTTTAATATCGAGGTATCAGGATTGTTAAGGAATTCTAAGTAAGTTTCAATGTTATCCCTGTTGTGAGAATAGAGATGAACTGTTTTCATAGGTTGTTATGTTTGCCTTTTTTGTTCCATTGTCCAATATTCAAGTATCTACATTCCTTTCTAATGAATTATTCTAAATACTGACTAGTGGATGCATGCTTTTTTGTTTCTCTTATCCTATTTCTTATCTTGCCTTATGGGTCCTACATCCTATTGTTTCATAATTTCTGCAATTTATTTGGAATACGGGAATACTGTAGGTATCGTATCTCTCTATTCTCTCGCTGGAAGCAAAGAGGAATGTATGCAACATGCATGTGGGTCGTGGAGCTGCTCTTGGTTCTTAGTAATAGTGATACTTGTTTTTGCTATGTTCCTGAGTTTTATCTTGAGTCACTGGTAAATGCTATTTTGTCATCTATTTGTAGTTCTGGTAATAAATTTCTTTCTATTTTCGTTCATCTTGAAAATTCTTTGATTTTTCTTTTTGTTTTGTTTTTTGGCAGGTTGACACTTTTCATGCATTACGGAAAAGTGATCCTCCATTTGTTGCTTCTGCTATTTTTCTCAAGCAAGGACTTGCTTCATTTGTATGTTTCTGACACGAAAGCTCCTTTTAGATTCAAAATTTATTTAAACACTAACTGGTAGTTCTATCATTTCTGACTACATCACCGTTGCTATTAGATACAAGAATCAATGTCCTGCGTGCCCTATATAGTTTGAGAAACCAATATAGTTCTCATGCATGCACAAGAAAGTCTATATCTATCTTATGTATACAATTTCTTCAGCAAAAGAGCTTGCAAATTCAAACATCTGGAAGTTTCATGCATAGTCAATCCCCAATTAGAGATTACATGTATTGGACATGAAACTACAGTCCAATTGGGTTGTGTTCAATACTGGCACCACACTGCATATTTGTGAACAAGGTTTGAAAGTCGAAACATAGGGTTCAAGTGAAAAACTTGGTTGAAGTCGTGGATCATATGACATCATTGTACTTCATGCCGTAAGTGGGTCCCCTTGGCCATTCGCATGGTACGGCCCCAACCTCCCACAATGACCACATAAAATTTCTGCTGCATTGCTAAGCTGAAATCAGCAAAAACAGGTGAAGTGTACCTACTCTAGAGCAAGCTCCTAGCAAATGGTCAAACGTCAACCCCCAAGATCCTAAACATCTTTTCTTGTATGCCCTGGATTAGCAAAAAGGGGAATTGGTAAAAAAATGGAATGAGGTGAAAGAAAAACATGAAATTACAAAATAATAGATTATGGAAATGCTTTTGAGGTTATTAACTACAATTTATATCTTGGATGATGATTGTAACACAATTTCACATCAAAATGCTTTCTGTTAAATTTTTATCAATGAGGGCGGTTATGTCTGTCTCCAGTTATAACTTTGACACTTCCCTATTTTGCAAAGAGAGCGATACCAAGTGTATGCTTCAACTTGAGTACAATTATCAATGGAAGTCTGAGCGTGCTGCATCCAATACCACACTCGCCGATGTCGTTCTTATGTGGACAAGGTGATATGATCAATATAATTGCTAATCAACCAAAGATTATTCTATATGCTAAAAACCTCATCCTCAATAATCATCATTTGCCAGCCAATCATCTCGATATATTACATCCCATACCCACCATCTCTTATTTCTAAAGTAATCAGTCTAGCCCCCACAGGCTTAGCTGAGATGATAAGTGGATGGTAGAATTTGCACTAAGAGCGAAGGGTCGAATCCCGGGGATGGCAAGGCGTAAATGCTTTCATCCCGACAATACTCACCATCCCATCCATATTACCTCTCAGTTACCGTGATTTACCTCTCTCGTGATTGCCCTAGGGCAGATTGACGAGGGCCCGGGGGGCAAGCTTATTTGCCTATTTTTGCACTAAAGTAATCAGTCTAGCTATTTGTAATAAATGAACGTCTATATTGCCTACAATTATAAATGTGTCAACCATATATCAACTATAATTAAATTAACTTACACTACCACATACAAAAGCACATAGAATGATATTAACTTATAAAATGAATCATGATAACATACAAAACAGCTTATACGCTGCATAAGTAATCCACATGTATATAAATTAACATGATGCTATGAACAAGGAAAGTAATTAGAATATTGCCGAAACAGTACAAAGAAAGCAATCAGAAGGGGCAATGAGGTAACTCGGTACAGTAAATTCAAGCCTATCTCTTTACAAGTTAATATATTGAAAGAAGAATTTGGCTCCACCATCTCACCTAAAACATTGAGTAACCATCCCCTTAATCTTTCATCTCTAACATACCAACTATCTGGAATTAAGGTTACTGGTGTAGGGGGTTTTGTCATGAGTTTTCTATATACCTATGCACCAGGAGTGTTTTTGTGTGGCAATGCTATAATCTCTTTCCCTAAATTTAATTCCCCACGAGAAGGTTAGGAACTTACCGTCATGCATTAATTTTTCTCTTGTTCTTTCTTTTCTTGTGCATTCTTCCTTTGTGCACAATGGTTTGTCACTTAGTTTTCTAGTGTGTGGTTAATTCCCTTGTTGGTCTTATCGTGGTTTGATGTGTCATGTGTCGTGGTTCTCCACCAACCCATTTCACGGGTCTTCTCCATCCAACATGCAATTTATCCCACGTCAATTAATCCCACACTTTTGTCCTATGCTTGCTCATGCATCTTGTGAAGTGCTGGTTCTAATCCAGCAATTGTGGTTGCTTGTGATCCTTCATTGATTCTTTACATGCATTACCAAAGTGCCTTGGAGCATGGTCAAATTGCTCCTTGCTTAGATTTGCACTGAAAATGACCGATCCTTGTTCCAGGGTCCATCTACTTAATCCTCATCAACAATGCCACCTTCTTTACACATTCATTTTCCTTCACACTTTCCACCTTGGTTCTGCACACTACATTGGACTCTGCGACCCAACTCCACATCTTGTTATTCTTGTCTCTCGCTGGTGATAGCACACCAACCTCATCATGAGACAATGGCTAAGAGGACAAGAGTGATGTGTTATCTTCTGTTTCTTCCCTTTCGCACCTTGCTTCCAGCCTCATTCCAATAGATCTTCATCCGCTATATCAGAATCTTAGTGCACCTACCCTCATCTTCCTCTACTACTCGCACATCATCAGTGAGGTTGCTCACCATCTATCTTCTCTGTTGACAATCTATGCATGAATCTGTGCACTGGTCACTAGGAGAGCTCTATGATGTTGGAGGTACGTAAGCCTTTTGTCCCCTGTTTTTCTCTTCCAGAGATGTTGGCCATCAGTGCCAGGTTCAACATCTTACTACTTTGCCTGCCCTCAACTTTTTTGCAAAGGCATCATTGGAGCCATATTTTTCATCATCACCACTCACCATTGAGTCCTATTTTTAGCATCTAACAGTGTTGTGACAATCCAAAGCCTGAAACTCATTAGATGCAGCCACACCAATTCAAATGTATTCGTCCAGATTTGATTTTGTTGGCTTAGGGAGATGGATCTCATCTCTTTGATATCGCCTCTCCAAGCTATTCTAGTTGACTTCTAGTTCTGCATTGGATCCATGATTAGGAAAAACCAATGTTCCAAATGGCGGCTGCCTAAGCGGGAGACGAACATCAACCGCACCGCTTGGATCAAAGGTGGTCTTTTAGGTGATCAAAAGTCAACGTAGGTGGTTGCCATTGCCGCCACTGTCGTTGTCATTAGGTTAGAGATCTTGTCGTTTCACCCGGAATGACACTCCACAAGCGAGGCGATGGCGCGTTGTGATGAGTCCTGAAGCGTTGCTTGGGCTCGGCATGAGTTTGGACCCTCGCACGAGTCGAGACGCGTCACCCAAGTCCGGTGACACATTCGATCACGCGACGCATCCAAAGCCGAAACAGAAAGAAAGTTAGGTTTTTCTTTTTTTAACTTTGGGTTTAATTGATTAATAATTTTAATTAACTCCTAGCTATGATTGAGATAATTTAAATAGGCTTAATGAAAATCTAATAAAATTATCCTATTAATATTACATATATATATATATATATAACTATTTTATTTAAAAATATTTATATTAAATTTTTATTTTTAATTAATATATTTAAGCTTACTATATATATATATATATATATATATATATATCGTTAAAAGAATTCAATCGCCTAGGTAGTAGGCGGTCATTGACCGCCCCGCCCCTGCCTACTGCTATTTACAACGCTGAAAAAAACCAGCCTTTACCTACACCAGAACTCTTCAATATGATCTACCTTTATCTGCTCTTTTCGTCTCTTTGCCATATCCACCTTCTCTTTTCCATATCCTTCTTCTCACTAAAGAATCTCCTTGAGTTCATCTCTTCCATCTCCATGTTTATGGATTTGCTCTCAAGATCTTCTTTTAGCATTTGCCTGCCCTCCTTCGGCTACCCTTTTTGTTGCCAAACATCTAAAGATCCACTTCTCTTTTTGGTCAACACTTCCCCCATCTCCTAGTCACTCGTCTTCTCCCTGCTATCTAGATCTGCAAGTGTGAATCTCCTGATTTCTCATCATCTTTAGGACATAGAATCCATTTTATTTGTGTGCTGCATCATGTAAACAACCGTGACCAATATATGCCTTACTCTATGAGATCTGGTGGCTACAGCACCACCCTTCAAATCATCAGATCACTTACGATTTTCCCTTGTTGGACCACCTTTTGCTGGAACTAAAGGTCAGCACAGTATGATTATGCCAACCTTCGACTACTACTGGAATGATCTCATCAAAGATGAAATCAAAGTAGAAAATACCTAGTTAATATGTTTGATTGTGCAACATAATTCTAATCATAGATCCTTTGCACAACTGCAAACCTTGATACAGATGTTGCTCTAGCCAAACCCTATACTAGTCTACCCTTCACCTGGATTTGCCGCAGCCAACAAGGCAGCTGATTTGACCACTCCAAATGTTGATTCATTCTTGATAGAAAACAAGAAATGAAGATAAAAGACTCACCCCAATAAAAAAAAACTACTAGCTCCAACTTTTGAGACCATTCTGGATGTTGCTTCATTCTCAAGCGAAAACAAGAAACGAAGAAGAAATTCACCCCTATGGATCAAACTAAGAATCCTCTCTTGGATTGTTCACATTGTTGTAGCATCCTTGTTGAATCAAATTTGTATACAAATCTTGATTCCTAGCCACATAGGAAACTCTACTTCACACAAGCCCATCATGTCTTGTTGCATCCATTCAAAGCACTGGAGAATAAACACAAATTGGGATGAATAGGGCCACGGTGAGAAGAAGATCAAGACGGGAAGGGAGTGAGCTTCCAATCATGGAATGATAGATGAAGAAGAATAGATGGGTGATATGACGAAGTTGAAAGTCAGTGGGCTGATCAGGATAGTGGAGTAATAGAACAAACATGACAATGATTAACCACTGGAAAGGAACAAATGAGACACTTGAAGAAAGAGAACTCTTGAGGAGTCTCAAGAATCAAGAGCAGGCTGCAAAGAGAGGCTCAGGGAAAGGATGAGAAGGTTGCAATATACCACCAGCCTCCCCCTCTGATCACATGTATGACCTTCTGAATAGGTTTATTTTGAACAGCAAATGAACCGCTTCCTTACCTCAAAGATCCCAGTCAAAGCCCACTTGTCTCAAACTAATCCAATAATTGACTAAATAAAGATTAAACACAACTGAAATTCAACCCAAGTTGAACATGATTTAACCCAAATATTACTGATACAAGACCTGATTTAATCCTAACCTTCAACTGAATCAATTTAGGACTTTAGGTCAAGTTGATCTCCTCTGAATTTAACTAAAAATCCTATTTGACAAATGAATGATCAAATCAGTTTAAAATTTAATAGTAATAAAATTGACTTATTTTTCTTGATATCCGCCTCTTGGAATTGTAATCTATTGTTTCGTTCACATCATTTTATGGTTTCTCTCTTAATTACAAAAATTATTATTCATTAGTTTTTTTTGTCTCTTCCAATATTTTCTTTCCTTTCTCTGGATGCTGCAAGAATTTTGCTGCCTCTTCTTTGACATCACATCTTTTTCTCTCAAACTAAATATCAAACTTTTCCCTATTCTCATGAGATTTTTTTTACTCCTTGCCTCTTTTTAGGTGTGCTATAATTATGTCTCTTTCTGAACAATCCTTTATATTATTTCATCTATCCCCAGTTTGAAGGGGAGCAGGAAGAAGCAAAGCATGTATCAGGCCAAATTTTATCTGACTTTTGTATCACAGCAATAGAGTGCTCGATATAGTCAGCATTAGATCCCCTCCAAATTTCATAATCAATATCTACTGTTTTGTTGGATTCTCTTAGACTTTCAATTTTGTCTAACAAGATGGACATTGATAGATATTGTTCTCCATATTGAGTATAAGTGCTAAACTACAGTTTTCTCTCAGTCCCTCATGAGATATTGCCATACTTGAATCCTATATAATTTATGTAATGCCATCTTCTTTTTTCCTTTTTGGTTAATACTACTATACTTTAAATCACTACCATGAGTGGTTGTCTGTGCAGTCGAATCTTGATGAGTTTGATAAAATTTTCATGGTATTTGTCGATCAACAATGTCCTTTATTGGATTAAGTTATAATGAGAGGTTTTTTGGTTCTTGTATCAGGTCACATTTGTTGTCAGGCACTTTAATGATCCACGGATACTAAGTGCTGACATTAAAGATCTTCTCCTCCACTCAATATCGTCATTGGTACAATGCAAAGATTACCTGGTAGCTTTTGAAAACAATAAGGAAGCAATTCATAGCTTGCCCAAGGCATTGTTATTGGCATTTGATAATAGGTCCTGGATACCAGTTACAAATATCATTCTCAGGTTATGTAAGGGTTCTGGATTTGGTGCATCAAAGCATCTTGAGTCTTCATCATCAGCACATTTTCAGGTTAGAAAACCATTTCGGCACTCCATGGGGTCGTTTGGTTTGCTTGTTTTCCATTTTCATTTTCCGTAGAAAATGCGGTTTTCTGAAAACGTGTTTGGTTTATATTTTCCAGTCTTATTTTCCAGAAAAAGATATAGCGTTTTCTGAAAAACTAGAGAATGAAATAAAGTCATTTTCCAAAAATGAGAAAATACAGTTTTCTAGAAAATGAAAATAGAAAATGGAGTAAACCAAACGCCCCCTAAATTTTTTACTATTTCTCATAATACATTATTTTTCTTCATGTAGGTATTACTTCGAGAGGCTTGCTGCAGTGATGAAACTCTATTTTCTTCATTTCTGAATCGTCTTTTTAACACCCTAAGCTGGACCATGACTGAATTCTCAGTGTCTATCCGAGAGATGCAAGAGAACTGTCAGGTGCAATTCTTTTAAATGTTATATGACTTATATCATTATTTTATGATCTGGACTATTAACATTTTGGAAGTGTGAACCAAGTCACGTTTGTGTATCTTGACATTGTGGGGTGGAATTCTTTGTTCATTAGAAATGGGGGTATAAAGTCACCATCCTTCCAAAAAATTTTCACCCAAGGTTATATGTAGCCCTCCCTTCCAGTTATTGAGAATGTCCCATACTCATTTAATTTTGTGGACCCTGAGGTTTATGGAACAAATTAATTTATTCAGGTTTCCAAGTAAGATTACCCGAGTTGTTACGAAGGTTTTAGTTTTTCATAACTAGTCATACCTTCTATCTTTAAGCGTGAGTAAGGTTGTCTAGAGTTCCTTAGTTCATAATGGTGGGACATTACTCATAAGTGCAGACATCTGACTCGGCAGGTTGAGAATAGTCCCATATGATTTGGTGAGATCTTCTTGGGTATGATTCAATATGAAGGCATTCTTAACCAAATTCATTGCATTTTGGCTTAGGATGAGTTGCTCCTTGCGCTTTTATATTCTATGAGAACTAGTCTCTCACCTTTTATAATGTTGGGCATGAGGGGGGGGGGGGGGATGCTGAGAGAGTAGCATTGTGCTTTTCATATGTGTGTACAAGTCTGCAATAGTGCATTGGGAGAGAGTTTGCTCCTGTCCCATATTGTTAAGCAACAGTCTCTTGTGCATGCTTAGGAATGACCTATGAATGAAGGCTTTCGTATCTAGGTGCAGGTTGGGTCGTGCTACCCTTTTAGGGCATCAGTAGTTACAATGATATATTGATTGTTTTTCAAGACTTGCATTGTGATGGATAATCAAGATAATTGTGGATGATTTAATAATAGGGATGATAATGAGTTGTAATGGATGAATATTCAAGGGGCATTGATGCATGTAACTGCGAGTAGCACTCTTAGGAAAATTTAAGTATTGCAAATAATATCTGCAATATGTTGTTTGGTTGTTTGCAAATCACTTCATGGTTGTCAATATTGGTGTCTTGATTAGGATGGCGTTTCAAAATTTTTGGTTTACATGGTATCACATCAGTTTAGAATCAGAACAAAGAGATAGAAAAGTAAAATAAAAATGGAAAAAATGAATCAATATGGTTATCATTATTATTATTATGCTAAAAATATAAATATAATATTTTAATATCTATTTAATTATTCATTTACTTTAATATTAGGAATTAATAATAGTTAATAAAAACAACAAAAGTACAATTTCAGTGATACTGATAATGAAAATAACTATTATCAAGATTAATATGATATTTTGACATATCTTTATTAATGATTGTTTTATTATTCTAATATTGATTTAGTTTAAATAAAGTCCATGGCATTTTGGCTAAGGATAAGATGCTCCCTTCTTGCTTTAATATGATGTGAGAACTAGTCTCCCACTTTGATAATGTTGAGTTGGAGGAGCCATGTTGAGAGAGTAGCAATGTGTTCCTCAGAAGTCGTGTGTAGAAGATTGCACAAGTGCATTGGGAACAGGAGTTTGCTCCTGCCCATATAATTAATGGGCACCCTCTTGTGCATGCTTAAGTGTGAACTTTTAAGGTCTCCTGTCTAGTGTAGGTTGTATAATAGATAACACAATTAATTAGGCACGATTTAATAGTGATAATAATGAGTTGTAATGGCTGAATATTCAAGGGGCATTTGGTTGCTTGAAGTTCTGCATGTAACAGTGAGCACTCAGGTAAATTTAAGTTCTGCAAATATGTTTGGTTACTTGCAAATAAGTTCATGTTTGCCAATATTGATTTCGGGGAAAAAAATAAAAAAATTAATATGAAAAATAAAACTTTTATTTATTATTATTGTACTAAAATGATTAATTTAATATTTTAATATCTTTTTGGTCATGGATTCTATTTTTTTATATTACTTAAGTAAACACTTATTCTGTTTTATTGTTTTTATTATAGTTCACTATTAAATGCTTATGGTAATACCATTGTTTTAAATATAATTCAGTATTATTAATAGAAATATTTGTAATCATCAATAATTAATAGAAATAACAATAGTACAATAATACTGATACAGATAATGAAACTAATCATTATCAAGAATAATTTGATATTTTAATTAGTGATATTACATTATTTTAATATTAGTTAAGTTTATTTTAGGAGTGAGCGATATCACCTTTTTGCTCAATTATTAAAAACATTATTACTTCACCAAGTTTATTATGTCTTTGTAATAATAACAGTAATGATTTATCACCTTCAATATGGTCTTTTAATACCTAAGGTACTGAATTCACTATTGCAGGTTGGTGATTTGCAGCAAAGAAGATGCGGTGTTGTTTTTGATCTGTCATGTAGTCTTGCAAGGCTTCTGGAATTCTGTACGAGGGAGATTCCCCAGGTTTTTCTTTTGGGGCCTGATATGAATTTACGACGACTTATAGAGTTGATCATTTTTATTCTGAACCACATAATATCAGCATCTGATGCTGAATTCTTTGACATGTAAGTTGGCATACATCTTTAGTTATTTTGCTTAAGATAAATGTCTTGTTCCCAAAATGTTGGTCAATACAGTATTGAATCTAATTCTATAGTTTAGATTCCTTTCATGTTGAAGTAGAAAGAAAAAAAAATTGTTTTACAATTAGGTTATATCTATATCAATGTTTAATGTCTTGATCTGATTCAGTGTTTCAGCCTTAAAAATCGGAAAAATACTGTTCCAAAACAGTGTCGTTCCGTTTAGGTCAGGTGCTGATCACTTCAAGGAGGAGGGGAAAGAAGAAGAAGAAGAGGTGGTGGAGGAAGAAGAGGAGGGCATAGATGAGCTAGCCTACTGATGTATTGGGAGGAGGTGGTGCCCATCACTTTGGCATGCCTCTTGATTTTGAACCATGGTTATAGTGATTGAATAGTATATGTTAAGGTATAAATCAGGTAAGTCGACAAAGAAAAAATACACTTCTGTTATGATTTCCAAATTTATTGATGAGAGGAAGCAACTTAGAAAAAGAAAGTAAAACAACAACTTGGAAAAGGAAAAAGTAAGAAAACATGTAAGAACAACAGCATAACACGAGGTGAACTCAAGGGCAACAAAAATATCAACAAGATTGGGGACTTGAAGACAGAGCCATGAGAGATTACGAGTGAAATGTAATCTTTGGTTTAAGTATTTGAGCAACATCATTGAGGGATGATGCGTAATGATAGGTAGGTGTAGACTGTCAAGTGTCTTGGGGGAAGCATTCAACCAATGAACAAGTCTCGAGTTGTACTCATAGATAAATTCGATTTGGTAATGTTGCAGCAGGCTTACAAGAATGTAAGCTAAGTGAAGTCGAGATCTTTGAGCAAATTTAGTTGATTGCTGGGGAGCCTCAGTTGACTAGAATGTTTACTCAACCAAGAGTCGAATGCAAGGGTTCAGAGAGCCCAGTGTTTCTATGTGGGTTCCAATCGACTGGAATTGGATCCAACTAGAAACTTGAGCAGATGGCTGTACAACAACTACCTTTGCCCAATTAGTCGACTGAAAGCTAGACCAAGAGTTGAATGCAAGGGTTCAGAATATTGGGGCTCCATTGGACTGGAACTGGATCCAGTCAACTAGAAACTTGAGCAGCTGGCTGTACAACAACTACCTTTGCCCAATTAGTCAACTGAAAGCTAGTTCAATTACTGGAGATGGGCAAGAGCCTTTGTGCATATTCTATAAGAGCTCATAGGGAGCTGAGTTAAGAGTGGTTGCTCTGAAAAGTTTCTAAAACTCTTTTATGTTGTACTTACGATATTCAATAGTTTCCAAGGGCTTTAGATAAGATTGAAGGTGTACATTTATTGTATTGAGAGGGAATGATCATTGTAAACATTCCAAGTAGGGATTGTAAGAACTAGTAGGGTGCGGGTGCAGGGTATAGTGGAAATATCTGAGAGTGACTCACCTAACGAATTATATGTCGTCGAGTTGTAGGAGTGCCGTCTCCTAACCACATTAACAACCAGTCGTGGTAGCGTCATTTTTATTGTTATTATTTATATTTTCGCTGGGTCTATCCGTAACACAAAAAACCAAAAACACACGCACATCACATGAATATTAACGATTAGTTGTCCTTCTTTTGCAAGAGAAAGAAATTTTTAATTTGCTTATTATTAATTATTATATATATATATATTTTAAATTCACACTTATTTGTGTCAACCTGGTATTGAATGTGAGAGCGAAATTGATTCACTAATATATGAATATGAAACTCGATGGATTGTAAATGTTATACAGTGTAGTAACTGTGTGCAGCAGTAGTTCCATTTCACTAGCATGAGCTCTTGAATTATTGATGTTAAGATATTGATGGAAGTATGGTGTGGTAACTTTAATTTTCTTGAATTATTACAAGCAAATGTGAATTTTTTTTATGACCGCTAATTCCATTTTACTTGGTGTGGTAACTGCAAATGTGAATTTTTTTAATGACTGCTAATTCCATTTTACTTGGTGAATTATTACAAGTAAATGTTATACAGTGTAGTAACTGTGTGCAGTAGTAGTTCCATTTCACTAGCATGAGCTCTTGAATCCGTTAAGTTATTGATGGAAGTATGGTGTGGTAACTTTAATTTTCTTGAATTATTACGAGCAAATGTGAATTTTTTTTATGACTGCTAATTCCATTTTACTTGGTAAGTGCTCTTTTCAGTATCCTAATGTTAAGATATCGATGTAAGAGTACATGGTAGCTCACACATCTCCAAAGCTCTTATCTAGAAACAATTTGTTTGTGTCCGCATTTTTTTGTACATATATCAATTAAGTAGAATAGTTACACTTCTGGGTGTTAGACTGTGATTTTTTTTTCTTCTGAATTCTGCAGGTCTGTCAGGCGACCTAGTCAATATCAAGAGAAGACAAATCGAACTATGATCTTAGCACCTCTTGTTGGTATTATAACTAGCCTAATGGATGCTCATTCTGATTCAGAACACAAGGATCTGAATGATGTCGTTGGAGTGTTTGCAAACATGGAGTGCCCTGCTACTGTTTTTCAATGCTTGCTAGGCTACAATTGGGTTAGATTTTTCTATCTTCTATAATTGCAAGGACTTGACTTAATTAACCTAATTGAATGCCTCTAAAAGTAATTTCTGGCAAATAAAGGTCAATCATATACTGAATCAGTTCGACCATAGGAGTGGACTAAGTCATGTGTTTTCTTACTGTCGTTGTTGAAAAAAAAAATCGTATTGGGATATGTTCTTTCAATAAAACATATACAATATTGTACTGAAACTCATGCTACATTGATCGTGGGAATATATAGTCCTAGACTATGCGGACATGCAAAGGCATTTTAGACATGTGACACTGTAACATATGCCATATGCAGTTACTTTATAAGATTTAGGAGCCTAGATAGGGCCTCCCTTGGCTAGGCGGGCCATCCATGCGGTGAAGTGGGAAGAGTGATTCAATACATCTGATGACCAAGAACATAATGAATATTTGTTAAATGATTTCTCCATTGAAGATGACTAATCTTGTGATTCTGAAATATTAAAAATTTCAAGGAATATGGTATTGCATTCAATATAGCCATAGGTATATATATATAACTAAATCCATGTTGCCCGTGGTACCTAATACTATTAAGACTTTTTAGAATATAGGTACTATTTGTGTCTGACTTTTTACATGAATTAGAAATGTAGACTAAGACACGACCATAATGAAAAGAAAACATTATACTCACGCACAAGTGAGATAAAGCTGAAGGAGTTATAACATATCACACAACCAGCATTATTTTTACCTTAGATCAGCATATAACTGAAAATATCTTTGACCTCAGATTAGCACATTAACAAAGTGAGAGGATAAAAAGATAAGGGGTGAAGTGAATGAGGATGAAGAGACATTTCAGGAACAAATTGTCGAGTGAGCTCCTTACCTGAATGATCGGTGGTAAATTTCCACGGAGTCGGATCAGTCACTTTCAGAATTAATCAGTTTGAAGACTTAAATATCTAGATTACTAAAACAAAAATAGCAAAATTCGCCCCTCATGTAGCCAAGTTGATATTCTGATAGAGCTTCAAGTGACATTTCGTGGCAGAGGAGCCTAGAGTGCAAAAGCACAAAGCACAACTTAAGAAAGACAAAAGCCTAAGGACTCTTTGAGATGTGCCTGAAGGAGACGAGTGTGTTGGAGATTGCACTACTGGGAAGAAACAAAAGGAATTTGCTGTTGGATATATGGACATAGAGGAAGAAGGGGAATGGAAATCTAGAGAGAAGGACAATGAACAAAATGGTCGACAAATCTGAAATCGAACCACTAGGGCCGCTTTGCTACTCTACTTGAGAAGGAAGTCAAGGTGATGGAGAGGTCTACTTTCTGAGTAGCTCTAGCTGTAATCACTAGAAGCTCACAACAGGACAGGTGGAGGAACAGAGGGCACCATAAGAACAATTCTAATGCATGGAGAACTTGCCTACAGCTGTTGATCAAATTCAAATTTAGGTATCTGACGTGGGTATGGATGTAAATGTCCTATTCGAGGAAGAAGATGAGAACAAACAGAGAAGGAACTCCCAAATCGCAGTGGAAACTTGACAATGTTACAGCTTACAGAGAGGCAGTAGGAGATTGACTTGCTCAAGCTTCCTGGCTCTGTTACTGTAGATGAGGATTTCAGAAATGTTGTAGACTGCAAATCTGAAGATTTAACCATCATAGTCAAGTAATCCCTAGTTTGTAAGGAAGTATCCTTGAGTCTTGCTAAATATTTTCCATCAAAGGATCTAGATCTAGAAAGTGATGGGAGGATGTGGACCTTGGAGAGGTCTTTGTTGAGAGTAAAAATGTAGGAGTTGGGAAGTTAAGTGGCTTTGGTTGGGATGTAGACGTGCATGTTGGATGAATAGGAAGATAAGTGGCTTCAGCTGTTGGAGATTGGGAATGCAGAGGCTTGTGCTATGGCTGCACGGGCAATAGGTTGGTATCTCATGTGGGGATTTTATCTTGTGAGTTGGTGTCTCTTGTAAATGCAAAGGTCATTTTTTTGCTTGGTGCTGGGAGATAATGTCATCTCATCTTTAGAGGTCCTTGAGTGCATGCACAATGATGATTCCTACATAGGTGCACTACATAGAGGAGGCAGGATGTCGACATCCATCCTCCCAAGGAGTAGAAGGTCATGATCTTTGAACTAGGAGGATGACACGATTGGACTAGAGGAGCGGTTATGTTGAGAGAAAATGGATGAGGGGAGGCCACTAACTGAAATCCTCCCCGGGGGAAATTTTAACCTTGCAAAAGGGGTGGTGATGGGGGGCTCGGATACCATGTTAAGTTTGTAGAAAGTAATGATTATATTGCATCTAATATGATGATATAGGCCTATACTTAGATCCTAATCCTAAATAGGGTTGTAAAATAAGCTTAGCCAAGCCAAGCTTTGGGGTGTACATGTTTGTTTAATAAGGTAACCAAGCCAAGTTAAGCCAAGCTGAGCCTAAAATGAATTAAGTCTTTGAAATGATTGTTTAAGTTTGGCTTGGTTTATTTTTTATTAGCTTGAGCTTTGTTTGTTTAGATGTTATCAAGCTCTTAATTTAAACTTGACTTGAGCTTGGTTCGTTTAGATGATATTGAGCTATCAATTCACACTTGTTTGATGGTTTGAAACTTTTGCTTGTTTGGTTGGTTATTGAGCTTGATAATTCAAACTTCTTTGTTCATTAAAAGTTTTTTTTGGTTTATTTAGCATGTTGATAAGAGTTTTATTAATGAGCATAGTTCACGAACGTTGTCAACGAACATTAACAAGTTGAACACGTGTGTTCAAGCTTATTTGTTTAGTTTAACGAGTTGTTCAAGTTTGTTTATTTAATTGACTTTGTGTGTATTGAACGAATATAAACAAACTCTTATCAAACTGAACACCATTTAGTTCATTTACCGCCCTAATCCTAAAATATCTAATGTGGATCTTGATCCATGATTCAATACCTGAATACAACAACAACTAAGCTTTTATCCCATTAAGTATGGACAACTTTATGGATCCTCCTATGTTATTGGGCTCAATCCTTTTCTACATCTTTATCTATATTTAAATGAATTTTATTCTATTTTATGTTAAGTCTTCTTTGGTCTGCCTCTTCCTTTGTTAATGTACGTATTTATTATGGTCTCATATTACTTATCTAAGACATTATTAGACGTCTAAGTACTTATCTATATCTTAAATGCGTTTCTCAGAATTTTCTCTATGCAACCTTGACATTCTCTAATGTTCTCATTTCTTATTTTGTCCCTCATATCTTTGCACATCCACCTTAACATCCTCATCTTTGTGACTTTTATTTTTTGTTAGTGTGTTCGCTTCATAGCTCAATATTCAGCTCCATATAACATAGTAGATTTACCCTCCGTTTTGTAAAATTTCACTTTAAGCTCAGACGCGCCTTGCAATCACAAAGAATAACTGAAGTCATCCTCCATTTTAATAATCCCTCTTGTATCTTATGTAAACCATCTCTATCGTCTGTTAGCTTAACAATTATCTGGCTAAGTTTAATATTATTAAATTTAAATTTCATATGTTTTGTCTTTATTATGCCTAAAAGAAGGGGAGTCTTAGCACAACAGTAAAGTTATTGTCGAGTCTCGGAAACAATCTCTTGCAAAGCAGGGTAAGACTTCGTACAATAGATTCTTACCCGGACCCCGCATTGGCGGGAACTTTGCGCACTGAATTGTTCTTTACTAAGCCTAAAATCTTTTATGTCTAATTTTTCTTGCAAAGACTCAATATTGACATTTACTTTTTCACATGTATCATCGACCAAAACAATGCATATATAAACATGCACCATCATAATCGTGTCTTGGATATGCCCATTAAGTTCATTCATGACTAAAAAAAATATGAACTTAAAGCTGCTCCGTGATGTAATCCTATATTTATAGGAAACATTTTAGATAATCTGTTTGGAGTATTCAAGTTGTCGATAAAAGTGTTCAAAAGCTTTATTCTTGGCTTCACTCACTACTTTCTTGGCTACAATTTATTTTTTAAAGTTTTATTTGTTTTTACAAATGTACGGTAACTTATAGTTTGTTCGTTTTCCCACCACTTTCTCCAATACTTCCTCACATTACCACCAAGATTCTTTATTTGATGGTGTCCGTCCTCTTGACTCTGAGTATGCTCTTAATCATTGTTATCTAATTTAATGCTCTCTTATCATATGTCATAGTCGAGTCTTGATGTATTTCTCCTAATTTTTGTGCTTCTATCCTCTCCTCAAAGATACTTCGCTTTTCATCCATGCATATTTTCCTTTACTGATACTATGCATAAGGCATGTATCTAACACCGCTAACCTATATTGGGTGGTTAAGTTTTCTTTAAGGATGACCTTGGAAGCTTAAGAAATTTTTTTTATCTCTTTCGGATAATAAAAAATTAATTTGTGACTTATTATTCCTACTTTGAGTGTAACTAGGTGTTCTTCTCCCTTCTTGAAAAATGTATTAGCTATTATGCTGATAGCTATCATAAAATGCAATATATCTTTTCGTTCTTCATTTGTTAGTCCAAAACCATAATCCCTATACACCCTATCATCTTTCTCATTTCTTACTCCTATGTGCCTATTTAGATCTTCTCCTATCAAAATCATCTGTCGTTTGTCAGAATGTTTTGTATTACCTCATCTCCTACATGTCTTCTCAAAACTTTTTCCTGAGAGTTATAATCTTATCACCCTTCCTAACTACCGCTACTACTAAAACTATCTCCATTTTTCCTTTTATTCGTTTTTTGTGTATCATAACCTAAAATCTGAGTTCTCTATCATCTTACCTTCTCTCCTTAATAAATACAAAACAATAATTCTTCTCATAATCATGGTGTCTGCCATCTCTATTGTTCTATTAGTGAACGTTCCCTGTTTCAAAAAAAGACGATTACTATTCCTAATGTCTATTTCTATCAAATGTAGGGTGAGAGTTCTTGCATATTTAATACTACACACAAGTTCTCATTATCTATTCTTGCTAAGACATAGTTGGATCCTACAACGCATTCTTTATTTGGCGGTGCATATCCTCTTGACTCATCGAGTACGCTCTTAGCTATCAATTTTAATTTGATGTCATCTTATCACATATCATAATCGAGTCTTCATGTGTTTCTCCAATACTTATGCTTTTATCTTATTTTTAAAGATATTTTATTGCTCATCCTAGAACTTTCACCTCTTCCTACTACCAATACTATGTATAAGACGCATATGTAACACCATTAACCTATGTTGGGTGATTAAGTTCTCTAAGGATAAGCTTGTAATCTTTACAAATTTTATGATCTCTCTGTGTGACTATAAAAAAAGTCAATTTGCAGCTTATTGTTTCTACTTTTATATGTAACTAGATATTTTCCTTTCTTAAAAAACATAGTAGTTATTATAAGTTGATAGTGTTGACTGTTGAGACAATTTATGATTCATGGGACCATGTGTTTTGATATTTGGGTAAAGGGTTTAAGTAAGATTTTCCCTTGTATTTAATGTGTATTTGAGTGTGCAGGTTTGCAGGATACACATAACTTAGCTGGACGGCTTCGGGTCCGGTGAAGGATTGCACGAGGAGACGAGCCGTGAGCTTGTACGCATCTGAGGGACCGTGGAAAAGGTAGGAACGATGAGCCGAGGGAAGCGCACTTCGAGGCATACACGAAGGATGACATGAGGATGAGCCGCGAGCTTGTATGCATCCGAGGGACGACAGCCAAAGTCGAAGAAGACTTGAAGACAACAGGTCGAAGCTGCAAAGGAAGAGTCAGCTGAGTCGTGAGGGTTAGAGTGTGAGAAAATTGTACTCGAGAAGGGAAACCATAGGTTTAGGGTTTGAGCAGTCGATTGGTATGGGATCAGTCGACTGATGGAACCACAGAAAAATTAGTTGACTGATCTTCTGTGCAGTCGACTGGTGTCGGCTAGAATTCGAACGTTGGGGTTGTAACATTCGAATTCAGCTGGGAGCAGACACCAGTCGACTGGGAACGACTAGTTCAGCCACGAGCTCTATTTAATAGAGCTCGGTGTGGCTGGCTAGGATTGGCGAAATTGGCTTTGGTTAAAGGTCAATTAGTAGTCTTTGTGCTCGAGAGTGTTGTCTGTTGGGACCGGGTGCATGTCGACAAGGATACGAGTTCGTAAAATTTTAAATTTTTACGTGCAGCGGAAGAATTTGCATAAAATAATTTCCTAAATTATTTTAACATCGTATCTAGCATGCAACCTTATAGTGTATTGACATAATCATAAAATAAAAGTTTGCGGAAAAGTAAACTAATTTACTTTTATACCTCGCGTAACTCGAAGAAAGGGACGAGATCCAACCGTAGCGTCCCTTGGAAGCTTCGCCTCTATTTGCGTCCACGCCGAGTTCTCTTCGGGATGACTTTGCAAAGTCACGAGTTTTGTGCCGACGAGAACTACTAGATTCTCTATGGGCACAACTTAGAAGATCAAGAGAAGAATTAGGAAACTAACCAACGAAGTAACGGAATCGAATTCCGAGAAGAGAGGAGTCGCTATCCGCTTCTTCTTCTTCTTGTTCGGGTTCTCCTTCTTCTTGAATGCTCACGCCACAACCCAAGGAAGTGGATGAGGTGCGCCGGCCCTAGATGGAGGAAGGGCGCCGGCCCTAGGTCACCAAGTGGGCGCCGGCCCTAAGGGAGGAGAGGGGAGGGAGAAGAGAAGAGAGAGAGGGAGAGAATAATTAATCTCTTGATTGGAATTAAGGGCTAGCCTTTGGTTCCTTTATATAGTAGCAACTCCTTTGCTAAGTCTCCCTCTAAACCGAATTAACGGAATTAACGGAATTAGTTATAAGAAATTTATCTTATAAATTTTCTTATTGCTTATTCCGTTTAAGCCTAGTCTTATTATAACTAATTTATAATAAAACAAATTAATTATCGTAAGAAAATTTATCCTATAAATTCTCTTATGAATTTTATTATAACTAACTTTATAATAAAACTAATTAATTATCATAAAAAATTTATCCTATAAATTCTTATGAATTATTCCGTTTAAACCAAGTTTTATTATAACTAATTTATAATAAAACAAATTCTTCTTCTCTTTAAATTATAGAATAAATTTTATAAGAAATTTATAAACTTTCTTATTATGGAAAAATCAATTCATAATTGATTTTATAAAATTAAAATAAACCAATTCATGGATTATTTTAATCTTCCATAAAAGAATAAATTTCTATAAATTTATTTATATAAATTTCTTTATACAAATTTATTTATCCATAATTTATAAAATAAATCGCGCTGGATTTATCTTATTAATTAAACCAAAATTAATTGGTTTTCTCCTCTTATTGTGGCCGGCCACCAAAGGGGGTTTTGGCACCCTCTTTGGCCGGCCAAACCAACCCGAACCGCCGCGAATTAAACTCATTTAATTCGCCCAAAAAGCCTTCAAAAGACTTAGCCATTTTTAGCTTCCATTGCGCCTCTGACTAACTCAGATTCGACTTATTTCTCTTGATCGAAAAATTCAATTTTCAACTCGTTTTAAATCCCTCGAATTACTCGTAGTGCGTGTGACTAAATAGGCTTTCGATTTATGTTGGCCGTCTATAATTAACTAATTATAGAACGATCATGAGTGACACCTAGTAGTACATCATGATCCCCAATTAATCGAAAGATCAACGGTTTGACCTCAGAAGAAATTATTCTGAAACCCTTCAGCAGCTCTAATGAATCGTGCCCCATTCCCTTCACCACCTTATACCCACTTGGTTCAGGACACGGTCAATGGTGTCAGTCCCCACTAGGCTGACTACGTCACACCTAGCCCAAGTAATGTTTTACTCGTCCTTTGGATTTCTAATTACTCTCATGTATTTTAGAGACTCTCACTCTAAACATGATATGCTCTGGCCAGAGGCTTTGAGTAACAATCCGACGATAGGCCTGGGTATACATCTCCTCGCAAGGAGTGGTGAATCCTTTGTAGGCTGTTCAAACATCTTCGGGCACTTCGGCTTATACCCGATCATCCTGGGTCCACACCTCCTTGGAGATGCTTGCTTAAGATGTCAAAGTATAAGTCTCTATGACCAAGATGACTTGAACACCGCAAGTCAAAGGAACATCGCACTTAAGCCGCAGTAAGATCTTCATTGACATATCTACATGTAGATTCCCATATGAAGTCTTACAGCTAGTCATTCCAATGAACTAGTTCCCTTAACTAGCATCCATGTTTATCTCCGGACATCCCAATGTCACCAGCCAGTGAGAATCAGCTGAATAGAGAATAACCCATGCTAGTCTCAACAGAACTGATAATGTCCGTATTTATCAATTCATCGACTAGGGATATTTTCAACACTTCACATTTGCACATTTAGAGATAATCACTAGTTGTGATCCCATCACAAATTCTCTTATGCTGTGAACTGTATGGCGGACATTCAGTAGATGAGTTTAAGATCCCAATCAAATATACAAACATGTATACTCAAATAGTGAATTATCATTTATTGAAATAAATGTTTACAATCATAAGGCGATTGCCTTAGGACACTTCTTTCATATTACTAACATTGTCAAGGTTGTGGGGTTTCTCCACCCACAAGGAGCGACACGAGCTAGCCAGAGGTCTTTCGGGGACTTATCCATCGACGAATAGAGATCATCCACCTTACGGACAGCCGTGGAGTAGGAGCCTTATCTTCGAACCACGTAAACGGTTTGTGTTAGCGATTGTTTTCATTTGTAGTTTGTATTTCCGCTTGTGCACGCTAATACTTGTAGGAAGAAACGACGCATTGGAGGCAACGGGCTATTCACCCCCTCTAGACGGTGCACCGATCTTCAACAGATAGTTATTGTAAAATTCAATATAGTTTTTCTTTCTTTATTTATTTGTCCAAAATTTGACCTCCATGCACCTTATCATATTTATCATTTCTTACTCTACATTCCTATTTATATCTCCATCCATTGAAATAAATTTTTATACTACCTCATCTAGCTCTTCCAAAACTTATATTCGGTGTCTTCATTTAATCCTACTTGAGGTTTATATATGCTAACTGCGTTAATAATTTATTTTGCTTCTACTATTTCCAGAGTTATAATTCATCCTATTATTTTTATCATTTCTTACTCTACATGCTTATTTATATCTCCTTTTGCTGAATTAAATTTTTGTACTTCCTCATCTTGCTCTTCCAAAACTTATATTCAGTGTCTTCATTTAATCCTACTTGAGGTCTACATATGCTAACTACAGTAATAAATTATTTTGCTTCTACCATCTTGAGAGCTATAATGTTATTTCTCTTCCTAACTACTCTTACTAGAATTATCTACGACAATACCTAATTTATTTTTTGTTTTACTCTTTCCTATGTATTATCATTTAAAACTTGAGTTCTCTATCAGCTTTGTCTTCTCCCTAGTAAGCACACTATATTATCATATTATCCACTACCTCTATTGTTCGTGTTCATATATTCTATATTCCAAATATTAGACAATCAATATTCTTAATGTCTATTTTTATCTAACTAAGGCATGAGAGTTCTTGCATATTTAACGCTACATCCAAATTTTCATGGAGATATAGCGGCACTTGCTAAGACGTTGCAGTTGAACCTTGCAACGCGTTCTTTCGGAGAAACAACATAGCATTAGCGCAATAAGTTGTTGAATCCATAACATTTGCCTATATTTGACATTGGGTGGCGGCCTAATGCAACTTTGCTCATTTGTCTTGGCTTGGAACCGGACGTGGCGAAGTATATTCGCCATGGGCCGAGTTACTCATAACAACTGAATTTTAATGTGAAATACGACTAACCCTAAAATTTCTAACGTGAATCCATATGGCTCATAATACCTAATAATGTTAATATTAAACACTAAATTAAGTTTCTCAGGTGGTGGCACTAAATTTTGTATTGGATGATTCATTAACATACTGTTTGTTATATTTTTAAACTAAATTTTAATACTCCTGCATATGCACTATGCCTCATGATGACATCGTTTATATCCTTGGTCCAGAGCTTCTTGATGTGTGAGAAGTTGGTAGTTTGAGAGCTAAGCAAGATTTTGTTGCAGTAGAAACCTAAGTAGCAGTTGAAGATTTGTTTGTTAGGATTTGTTCATCTCTTTTGATCTATGCAGCTTAGCCTTCAATTGCAATTTGGATATGCATATTACCTTCTATTGCATTTTGCTTTCTTCCTTCCCAGCTTTTTGATGTGATCAGTATACTAGTGCCGTTCTTAACAAGGTTTGAAATTTCGTTCCGAGTTGGGTTTACGGGCCTGGTTTGAACAAAACTGTTTCGGTACCATATTGTCCATGTTAGCAGATCGTGCCGGTTGAATAAGAGGAAGAGGAAAGGGGAAGAGGAAGAAGGCTCGGAGCTGCTTGGCTGAACACTTTGTGACAACCTCTCATGAACACCGTGGCATCAGAACCTCCCCTTGAACACTTTGCCCATCGCAGTAGTTGTGCCTCATCTCGAAGTTGTGTGCCAGTTGGGGGTGACAGTCAATTTTGCCTTGTTGACCCACTTGAACAATATTTAAAACCTTGCTCCTTAGTTTAGTTAACTTATTAATCAACAGAAATGATCACGTAATAAATCTTCCCCTATCGATAAAGAACTCTCCAAGACTTGTCTTGAATTGCTGCTCCAGTCCTTTCACAAAATATCTCAGAAACGTGCTTAATAGGTTTCTAGCAATGCTGAACTTGCGATATCATTTCGATATATCTTTTGCTGGATGTTTATAATCTTTGTAGCATTTACCAAGTTTGTTGCTGCTTTTAAATTCAAATCCGAACAAAATGAATGTATAATGTCAAGAAACTAGAGTCGGTATAATTTCTTATATTATTAGTCTCATATGCTTGCAGAGTGCTGTTCTGAGAGGGGATGCTTCTCCTTCAAAGCTAAGGAAACTCGAGGAATTTTCCAGCAATCTGAGAAGCAGAACAGAGACAGTAGAACATGGAGTAATAGGCAACTACGAAGAGGAAAACTGCTGCTGCATTTGCTATTCTGGTGATTCAGATTCTATGTTTGAGCCGTGTCATCACATGTCGTGCCATGGATGCATCACAAGGCACCTACTGAATGGCCAAAGGTGCTTCTTTTGTAATGCAGTTGTCACCAATGTTGTTAAGCTGAAACCAAGATTAGGAAGCCGGGGAGTCGGAGTCGAATCATGGCCAGCCAACGGAGATTTATGATCATTGATTTCTACAGCTTAGAAGCCGACATTATGGGCCGCCGTGGGGCTGACAAAGAACCCTATTTTTGGAGAAGATCACCAACCTTACTGTACAGTAGTTGCAAAAAATGCAATGGAATAACAAACCCAAACTAGTATATATACCCATTTATATAAACCTCTTAATCTATGGTTTAGCATAGAAGTATGAGGGATCTACAAAAGGTGAATTTTGTAGAGTCTAGGCATTTTTTTATGTTGTATATATGAGAATGTAACGAAAGAAAATATTCTCTCCAGTGTTTTAGATTTAAATAAGGAGAGGATTCTGTAGGAATTTTGCGTTGTTCCACTTGTTTCCATTGCTTGCAGCACCTGCTTTGTACCTTGGTATAAAGGCTATGTGAAACACATACACATCTTTCCTAAGGCTCTATTTTAAATATTCTCATGAAATCCTTTCAACTAAGAGTAAATATTCGGTTAAAATTAAATTGAATAAATCAAATCGAATTAATTTTTTTTTAAATTACGGAACTAATTAATTTTTCAAAAAAAATTGATTCAAATTGATAAAATATCAATTAATTCAACTAAATATAATGATGATAGAGATGAAACAATGTGATGAATACGATACTCGAATTAAGTGTGGCCAACTAAAATTTTGAATGTAGGATCCTGCAATTAATTAATTCACTAAATTATTTTTTATTTTTTTTTTAATTAGTATTTAAAAATTCATTTTTTTAAAAAAAAATTGATTTCGGCTTTAAAAATAAGGTCAATTTATATTTTTTTACTAAAAATTTGAACTTAATTTATTAAGAAATTTTAAATTCGAATTTAAATCAAATTAATCAATTTTTTTGAAAAAAATAAAATTTTGAATAAACTGAATTAAATTTTAAATTTGATCGATTCAAATTAATCGATTTTTTTTAATAAAATTTATAATAAATTGAATTCAATTTTAAAATTTGATCGATTCAGTTGATTTATTCGATTTAATCTCTGCTGTAAATGACATTGTGATCATCACCTTGTAATATATTATGGATTTCCATTATCTTGTCCTCTAGAACTACTTCAGACTTTTGTGTTGGCCACTACAATGCTAATGCTTGCATAGTTCTATCTAATAGAATACCATTTGGTTGTCAAAACATGTATCTGGATCTAAAATATCGATTCACACGGGATGAATGGATGCACGTGAATGTTATCACTTTAAGGTTTGGAGGGTCAAAACCTGACAAAGTTAGTGTGCATGTCCTTTTCATGTGCTAGTCATAACATCCGGACTAGTAGCTCCCGTGATTTATCTTTCTGTATTAGTCCTAAAACGAATTGACAGGGGCATTGAAGGCGAACTAATTGTCATTTGCCACCTGAATCTGAAATGTCAACTTCCTGCCGTTGTTACTCATCAAACGAATAAGATTTGGTATTGATGTGAGCAGCTTGGCACACCATCTTTGAGAGTTGGATGGATGATTTTTGTTTTATGATGGCCGCACTGCCCAGAGTTTAGTTTGTGCCCATGATATAATCAATGATAAGGGTTGTCATTCATGGAAGACTAGCTATGGCAACGAGGGCCATTTCAAGTATGAAACCTATACTTCAATCTAGAAGCAACGGATCATCTATAAAAATATAGCACACCTCTTAATGTGGAGAGGAATCATTTGGCTTACACTCTTGCGACATCCGGTGCTGATTCGAAGGCGCTGCCTAACATGACAGGAAGAGGTATGCTATCGCCGAAAAGATGATACAGTGAGCTCGCGCCCACTAGTATCTTGTTGAAATACACAAAATAGCCGGCGAACGAGTAACATAATTTGAACACAAGGTCATCAAGTCCAGTACCAGTTAAGTGTCGCGTACCGCTTACTAATGCTGCTACTGAAAAACCAGTATATAGATATCATTGCAAATGCTAGAGCATATTCAAAATAACAATAAGAAAAAGCAGAGTAAAGATACAGTATCCTGTATATGGAGATAGGATTGGTAGTTCCATGCTAGAATTGAATGATCCATTAGGGGACACTCATCTTGGCAACTTGGCTTCGCTGGGATTGAGATACCAACAAATCATAGTCCTGCAAGCCGTGTAAGTAAACTATTAAAATCTACTTAAAACATTAAAACAGCATGTTGGAATTTGTGGCTTGCGGATAGAAGAGGACAAAGAAAATCATACAGGCGGTGAAGATTGTTCATGTTTGTTTACATAGAAAGAAGGAAAGATTCTATTAGTTAGAAGGATGAACAAGTGACTCTATTCCATTGTTAACTATGAAACTATACTTTTCTGCTCAAATTCGGAAGGGGAAAGAAGTGATCATCAGACCCTTCATTTTGTTTTTCTCTCTAATTAATACTCCTCTAAACACTAAGCCGTCGGCCTTGCAATTGATAACAATTTTGCTTCGGTACTGAGAGATGAGCTTAGTCATGGTCTTCTAATAGCTAAAAGTAACAATTAGAATAGTCATTTAACTGCTTAAAGTTAACTACAAATTTCCCATAAAGTCGCATTACAGATTTACTAGCCTAGCAAACTAAGTTTCCAGTGAAGTTTTAGAGATACTAACAGGTTAACTTGTGTGTCATCCATCAACTATCAGATCCCATACGAGTCGACCAGGCAAGAGATTGCAGCAAATATCACTAGTAAATGTTACATTCTACTCTACGACGGGAAAGAGCATACCTGCCCAATAGCTGTGCGCAAAGCTTCCCCGACAAAACAGCACCCTCCATGGAAGCCAAATATTTCTGTTTGGTATAGTCACCAGCCAGGTAGAAACCTTCAACTGGAGATCTTTGCAAAGGGCGGCATGGCTCACAACCTGGAATAGTCTTGTAAACGGATCTGCAATAAAATACATGAGGCATGTAGACATAAATTACTTTGTCTGCGAAGGGTATTGTGTAATGGAAATTATTTTTAATGACTCATCCAACAATTATGTTCAATAAACATTACGATTATCTTCGACAAACTATCATTAAACTGTGTTTCTCCAAACTATGTGGGATACGTTACATGAATACTAAACACTTCACTAAGCTCTATGCCAAACTATGTCACCAATAATAAATTAATTAATCAAATCATTAATATCAAATTATTTAATATTTGCCTTGACATCCCGGCTATAAAAAAAGTTAGAAACTACAAAATATTATGTGCAAGGACTTTATACCAAGGTAAGCATATATAATAAATTCAATAATATGTACTTGCCAGAAGCTTGGGTGACCTCTAATAACTTGAATCTACATGAAAAAAACTATGTTTTTGTTCACAATATTTTCCAATCACCCGATGGGGATCCTTGGGGCAACGGTAAAGTTATTACCTTGTGACGCAATCATGGGTTCAAGTCGCGAAAATAGCTCTTGCAATGAAATGCAAGGTAAGGTTGTGTATAATAGACCCTTCCCCAGGATCCCGCATTGATCGGAGTTTTATGCAGCAGGCTGCCCTTTTAATATTTTTTGATCACCCAAAATTTCCAAACTCTAGAAAGCATAATTGAACACAAGGAGAATATGCTTTAGCTCTTTAGGCTCACCTTGGTGTCTTTACCACATGATACTTCAGAATCTTAGCTTTACTAAGATCTGCAGCAATTTCATCAGGAAACAGCTTAGAAAGTTCCTTCAGTGTGGCATCAATTATCTCCTGGTCAGTGCGTGAGATCCATTCATCTGCAGGAGCAAAGACTAATTCTAGCATGGAACGATTGGGGTCATAGTATTCCTGCATGAATAATAAATTAATGATTTAAACAAAACAAAATTATATACCTTAAACAAATTTTCAGGATAAGCAAATCAGAGAGTATAATAGTTATCTAAAGCCTATAATACTCAATACGTCAATCTTCCGAAGTCAAGATTCAAATACATATCACAATCTCATAAAAGACCAGATGCAAGATTCACATCATGCGTTGTGTTTGTGCCAACTACAGTCTGTAATACCAAAAAAAAATACAAGTTATCGTCTATCAGAAACTCAGTATCTAAGTGTGCTGAGCCAAGGAAAAACAGAGTTTCTTCTGGAAGTTTTTGCCAAAGTTCGAAAGAGCATTCAGAACTATTACTAGGCGTCTCTCAGTTTGCAATTTTTAAACAATTATATTCCACTTCTCTACTATGTAAAAATTGCCCTAATCATCAAATTGATGTCCAAATACTCGAGTAAAACAGATTAAAAAAAACAGGAAATTTGCAAAGATAGCTTCCATAACTCTTTACAGTAGTCAGTTCATATATTAATTCAGATATTTAAATAGACAAGTATTTTAATTGATCATTAAAAACAGGAAAGTTGCATGTCAACTATGGTAGTGCATGAATAAAACACTTAACATAACACTAAAGCCAAATCTGTCAGTCTCATTCTAGTTATCATCACACTATTACCTTGCATGTGACTGACATGTCTGCATATACACTCAAAAGTGGACTCCTGGAAGGAAAATGTTGTAGATAATGTTAGACAAGAAACAAGGAACTGATTTCACAAAACAAACCACTTGTTTTAGTTTCAAAATAAAAGGGTAGAAAAGTTTTCAAAACATGGAGAAGGAAGAAGAAGGGAAATTTTATATTTTAGAGGTGACTTTAGTTTCACACTAAAATGTGGAGAAAAATTGAGAATTTGAGATATTTAAATATTCTTGAGAAAAGATAGAACTAGTGAAGGTACCTTATACAAATGCTTTGCACATGGAGAAGACAGGAGCAAAATATATGACAGGTCTGGATCTTATGCAAGGAACACAAACAGTTGGGTGTACGTTTTGTTTCGTACATAAAAAGGCATTGACATGGCACACATGGGTGCATGTGGCAAAAAAAGCATGTAGAAGTGCTTATTTACTTTATTGTCATGTAGGAACACCTTCCATCATAGTTGTCATGCAAGACAACAAACTGACTAACAGGTCACATGCACACCAAAAACCTGATTTCAACCCAAGTAGTGTAACCTTGTGTGACCCAACAATATGGGTGAACTAGTGTCTCAAGCTGGTGCCTTCTGGATTGTCCTTGAGACCCAAAGACAATCAAGTTTGGTTGAATGCAGCCTAAGATACAACCAAACAAAAAGGTGTAGATTAGTTTCTATATGCACTAAAGTGGCTTATACTAGAGAAATTTACCAATCGCCAATTGCACATCTTTGATGGGAACGACTTAAGAAAAGTGACTGCACACTTCAAGATTGTTGATAGCTATGAATCAACAAGCCATTGTTCCCACCCACCGGCAACCAACCATACAACACAACAAAGATATTCAAAACTTTATGAATAATAATAATCAAATTTTTGAACAAAATAATGATTTTTTAACTCAGGAAAGAAGGAATACCTTGATTATCAATATCCATTAATTTAATTAGTTACTACATAAATGGGCTTAACCTAGGCTCGTTGGCTACTTTCCTTTTACATGAATAACATAATCAGGCAAAAAACATGCAAATCAAGAAAGGAATGTGAGGCTTTACAGAGGATATATGTAGGATTTCCTGGATGCCAACCATGTAAATAACACCCAAAAATGAAGCTTAGTGCTTGTACTTGAAGAAAGGTGTGGGCATGTGATATCACAAAACATAGAAGCCCAAAAGAAAAAACAAAATGCAAGACACATTAGAATCTTTAACTTCCAGGACATTTGCACACATGAAGACAAATACAAATAACATTAAAAAAACATAATTTGTGAACTTTTGAACGAGCAATTTTTATGAGCAGCACCTGCTGAACAAAAGATGGTCATAGGCGTTCTTCAGTTTTTTGTCAAACCTGAAACATTAAAGACAATCATTAGAAAGTTTTCAAAAAAATTCTCTAAAAATATGTAGCAAAATATGCAAACATTTAAATTAAATATTTAATATTGGAAAAAAGTCAGATAATTAGTGGATCTATGCCACATGAATGTAGAAGCATATATAAGAAAACAATCAGCATAAAACATGGAGCTCCCACAACTGATGACTAACCATATGTGGACATTGATTACTGGGACTCCCACCAACTTTTCTAGCTTCTTGAAGTAGGATATCTCCGTCCACTCTTTAGGCAAAAGAAGCTTCAAAATATCAACTAAATAAACACGTATTAGCTAATGGTCTGATATATGCAAGCAAATTGATAATGGGAAAACTTAAGGTATTTCACTAGTCAAGGGAAAAGAGCAAGTTAATTATACCAGGTGTGGCAATTACATAAGCATCTCCACTAATTATTTCTCCAGAAGTTAGTAAAAAATGTTTCACGGTTCCATCAGGATTTAACTCAATTTTCTGAATTCGTGAATTAAGCCGCACTTCACCACCCAATGACTGAACATGTTCAACAATTGGCATGCATAATCTTTCTGGAGGGTTACCATCTAAGAAGGCCATCTTCGAGCCATGCTTTTCCTGGTTATCCAAAACACACAAGTTCTTTATAACAATTTCGTATGGCATAAACATTACTTGGGATTTATTAGACTGTATTTTTGGTTGTTGACATGGGCATCTAATTATACATCTAACTATTGTTTAAAAAATTTCAGGACAAAATAAAGATTTGAAATGAAAGGATGCTACTGTCCAATAGTATTGGAAATTTGTGTAAATAAACTAACAAATCTCTGTAATAGCCTTGCTGTATTGAGAGACAACAAAAGACACTGAGCTCAAGCAAAAAAGAGAATGGCATACCTGAAGAAAACGGTTCAAGGCAATTAAAATACATTGCATGGAGAGCTCATCAGGGTTAATAAAGTTGAGTGCTTTTGACATAGCAATGAACACTTCATCATTGGCATGGTCTGGCACACCCTAAAGTAGCCACAGTAGTACATTATGTAAGCATGACTACCATGGAAGAAAGTGAAGACTAACTTATCATACTCAGCTTGATTGAGATCATTTTTAGACGGCTTGCTACAAAACAAAAAAAAACAAAAAACAAAAAAACAACCCCGCCACCAGAACCATTTAATTTCCAAACTGTGGAAAACAACACATTTTAATTGGAGATCCTATAACAGCAGAGATACTTATATGTACCTGATGATTAGTTATTCTGCAATTATCTTGAAGGCATCATGACAACCAATCAAATGGGTCATGCGCCCATCAAAGTGTATTCAGTTCTATAAAGAGTACACAATATTCTTTCACGTTTCAGCGGGTTAATAATTCATCAAAAAGTTGATTGTATTAATTTTGACTCATAATTCTTCAAGAAATGTCCCAATAAACTATCTTAAAATATGACTGACACACGACAACTAAGAAGGCATCATTTCCACCTTCTAAAGCTATGAATGCAGTCGTGAATTTTGCTCTATAGGTTTATTGGTCCAGAAAAATAAATAATGATATGAAAAGATAAAGCTACCATCCATAATTTGCAGTGCCAAAAAAGAACAACGCTTGCTTTATGGACTAATTAAGTGGAAGTAGAACCTGCTTTCTCATCCATTCTGTGACAGTCAAACCATCTTGAGCCTCAACATAAGCTTGCCCACCTATCATTGCTGGCAAAAGTCCAATAGCCAAACGTACTTTCTCGGACCAAGTCAGCATTTCATTATTTCTCAAAATTGCAAATATTCCTGCCAAATAAGATACAAAATTGACTAGTGGATGAAGACTTTGTGATTAAGTTTCAGGATAACTGACCATTTGATCAATTCTTTATATGGTATCAGTTTATCAGAGTCCTAGTCGTGAATCCTATCTCAACCAATATTACTCTCATGAAATGTCCTGTTTAATTGTTCATCATGAGCCTGTTCGTGCACCCTTTTTTATTTTATGCTCCCTTGCATTTCAATACACTAAGCTTAAGCATAAAGGGGCCCAACCAAAATAAGGGTTTCCATTATTCTGTTCCACATAAGCTTAATCATTAGGGTAATATGGATGTCCATTATTCTAATCAAATGGAAAACAAATAACAACAAAACATTAGTCTAGTTCCCTTTTCTATTATTTTATTTAACAAATAATAATTAAATAAAAGTTTCAAATCCATTTAGTTTTTTGGTGATCGCAAAATGAATAAGAAATCATAATATTATTTAATACCATATTTGGTAAATACTTAAAATCACATTAAGTTACTTGATTCATCCTGAACAAATGATAAACAGCAATTTAGTTGTTGGGCTCCAATGCCTGTTATGCAACCAAATAATGTAGTAAATATTCAATTGCTTATAAAACAAGCACGTACTATTGGGATACCATCAAGAAGTTCATGTATGCATCCATGGAAAATTTTCAACGCACCAAGTACACCATGGACAAATCCCTTGCTTTAGAACACAAAATTTTATGTGGAAAAATCCCTTGCAAAAGCAAGGTACAAACTACAGGAAGAGGAATCCACAATTTCCCATATTCAACAAATTGAATGGTCAAACTCCCTGACCTTCTCTCTTCCTCCTCTGAGTTGCTTTCCCTAAAAACTCTATAAGAAAACATTAAATTGGTGCCCCTGCATTAAGCATAATGCGCTGGGAAACTTTCTGCCCTACTATAAGCCCATAATAAGCCAATTGGGCCGGTCGAATTGACTTTAGCCAGCAGCAGTGAAAAATCTCACTGGCAATAATGCATGCTGACTTTGTATAGCTATGGTGAAAAACACTGCTAGGGCCTGCAAATGCATGCTGACTTTGTCCAACAGTGGTGAAAAACACCGCATGAGCCTGAACTGTGGAGTGTAGGCCACCTGAGTCGGAGAAATGTTGTTGTCCAACATTAGTAAGTGTTCAATTTATTAAATTAATAACATTGTTTTGAAATTACAGTGAACTTTATTCAATCTAAAGCAAATAAATATCCAGCCACGGATCAGTACAAGTCCCGATTTGTCGGATGAAAAGATAGGTGCTGAAGCCCAACTTGCTATGCAACACTACTTGTGCTCAACAAACTCAATGCTTTGGCCTAGGTAGCCTAGAGGATTGTTAGGGAATTTAGAAGGTTTTTAAGGGAAGTTTTGCTAGTTTTGGCCTTTGAGAAGATTGCTAGTTTCTTCACCTTGGAAGCATTCTAGAGCCTAGAGGATGCCACGGAATCCGCATGGAAGTTGTAGGAGAGAACTTTTGATGATTGCAAGTGTTGTTTCCATCATCTATTCTACCAGTTCTATGAAGAATCTAGAAAGATTGAAAAAGCTCAAGGTGTCAAAACTAGCCATTCATGATGAGCACAACCCAAGCCTTGTCTGCCCAATTTTTTGGTTTGTTGAGCTGGCCTGATCGGCTGTCACAGGTCATGTTGAGCAAACCTATGACTTCAAATTGGCCACTTGACCCAGGCTTATTTGATCCATGCTCGGCCCCACCTGAGCCTAGGCCTATATATATTCTTTAAAAATAAAATATTTTTAGATTTTAAAATATGAAAAATTAAACAAATAGAAAAAATCACTGAATATTTTTTTAAAAAATTATATTTTTCATAAAAGTTTTTAGATGTTTTCTATTTATTTAAAAAATATTTTCCCTCATTTTAAAAAACTATTTATATTTTAAAGTATTCAAGAGGAGCCTAGTACATGGGCTACTACACGGTCCATGCTCGATCTTAGGTATCCCCACCTGGCCTGACCGTAGACTAGGCTAAGCATGACACAACTTGGATCTTATTGGGTCATGTTAGACATGGCTCGTCCATGGTCGAGTTGGTCATGAGAGGCTCAACCAGATTGAGACCTCTAAGAAGGTTGAGTACATGATGTGGCAACATATTGGCATGGGATATGGATTTCTCTCCATGAAGTAGGCTTAGATCACATCACATTAAATTGCTCTTTTACTGTTCTTATATCTGCTTTAGTTCCACAACGTGGATTTGAAGTGAAGGCGATTCCATGTTTTAGAGGCACTAAATTTGGATCGTCATTGGATGGTTTGAGGCAGCATTTTAGAATAGCTACCTCATTATGATTTATTATGTCTAAGGTACTTTTGAACATAAGTGAGCAGAAATAATGTGTTAGTAAGAGCCCTAGAGCCAATTATGTGATGATTGACTAGGGACTTTTTGTATCATATTCTATCATTAATAAAGGCATGCTTGGTTATTATACTTACTTTATTATTTGTGTCAAATAACTAAGTATAATAATGTCCTTGGGTAGTAGGTTCTTATCTACATCATATCGATTGGTTAAATCGATAGTGAGGTAATGTAGAGAACACTACACTAAATCATTCCTAGTCAAGCATTAATATTCAAGGACAATATTAATGCATGGAGACTAGCATGTAGGTCAATTGATGACTTGAGCTCACAAGTCATGGATATATGATATCAAATTGACACATGGGTATACATTAGAGAATGTGTACTGAATTGACCCGTCATGAGAAAGTTTCATAGATTGCCATATGTCATAAACTTTCTCATGTGACTATTAGTATGAATAGTCCTTAGACCTGAAGTCACTACGGTTCCCTACATAAGGAGTTATGTACTTTGGTATCGTCAAATGTCACCCGTAACAGGGTGGACTATAAAGGCGATCACTGGGTATACAATGAATTATGCGGAGGGATGTGAGTGATGTAGATGGGATCTATCCCTCCCATATGACGGGAGTGATATCTGTGGGCCCCTTGATCGAGTAGGACTACTAAAACGCATGACCATGCTCAAATGAGTCAATATGAGATATTGAGCTCATTTGTTTGAGTGAGTCTACTCGGGGAACAAGAAACACATAGATTGATCGAGGATAACACGGTCTATGCCTCATTGGTCAATCTAGATATCAAGGATAGAAGGGCAAGGTCATACATTATCATAGTCACGGAGGTTTAGTCGGATCTCGACTTTTCTTGTTACTTGGGTAGCAATGATGTATTGTTAGATGCCGCTCATTGCTTATGTGTCTAAAGCGTTTAGGCGCATTGCCAACGTCACGAGAACCTATTGGGTCACACACTAAGGACATGATGCTTCGGGAGTTCGGGAGCTCGGGACAGGAGCTCGAGAGACTCGGGTCAGGAGCTCAGGGACTTGGTCGGGAGCTCGGGATAGGAGCTCGGGAGACTTGGTCGGGAGCTCGGTTCGGGAGCTCGGCAGACTGGGTCGGGAGCTCGGGGACTTGCTCGAGAGACTTGGTCGGGAGCCCAAGAGGCCCGGTCGGAATTGCAGGAGAAATTCATTAAAGTGTTTAATAAAGGAAAGAGAAAAGTCTCTCTTCATTGGATGAAGAGAAGGTGAAGAGTCACATGAAAAGATGTGCTCTTTATTGGCTTTAATGAAGGGAAGCCAAAGAGACAAAAAACTCTTCATATTCATGGGATGAGTATAAAAGAGGGTCTAGTCATTTTGAATGAGAAGTGAAAGTTTTTCCTTCTTCTCTTCCTCTCTTCTTCCTCTTCTCCCTCTTGACCGAAACCCTCTTTTGGGTTCTTGGTGGTCTTGTGAACTACCTCAAGTTGCTAGCACAACTAAGGTAGTTCTTCCCGAAGTTGAGAGATCGTGTCCGTGTGGATACGAATAGAGGCACGGACACTTAAACGTGCAAGAGATCCGACGCATCTTGGACGAGCGGGATAAGCGAAAGGGCACGCTCCAAAGATATACACTTTAGATAGATCTATTAGATAGATGAACTTCGTACGAGTTTTCTTTCGCATGGATCGCTCGAGGGATCTTGTTTCCGCTGCGTTTTGTGTTTTGGTGCCGGAAGATCCCAACATAATGGCCTCAATTGGCTTTGTACTTTCGGTTTGTAGACACCTCACTACTTATAACGTGGAAGCATACTCCATGCACAATAGGCGACTAGACTATAGAAGAAATAGTAAAACTAACACATAATATCTAGGTGGTAAAATCCATAACTTTAGAATATTAATAAGCAAATACTTTGCCAACAAATGCCTTGACAAAGACAAGGAAGAGATCGTGTAACTCTATAAGTTTGAAATACAAAAATATCCAATAATCAGCTTTCCCAGTAACCAGAACCGTAATAATATGTTTAAAACCACCCCAAAGTGTTAGAAATAACAAAGCTTGATGATAAAGCTGATTACAGAATGCTAAATGTTCTTTTTGGTATATCTTGTTTCTAGCTTGCTGTTCACTACTCTGCAATGTTCATGCGTTGGTTGACACCGAACATGCATTAGTTAACTACGGATGCAATTTTGTAAAGAATGCTCTAGCAATTCAGATTCTCATGAAGAGACACTAAAGATTATGCATACCATTGAGAGGTGTAGGAAGAACCTCTGGAAAGTCAAATCTGCTAAATTCTCCTGGTTTGTTTGTCATAGGAAAAATCATGGAGTGCTCCTTCCATTGCCAACGATCATTGATCCCAAGTTCCCCAAACAAATTCTGCACATTTGGATATGCTCCAACTTCAAGAAAACAAGGAAGGGATTAGCAGTTCAATAATGAACACATTATGCTAAAGGTGCAAAAAATTCCAATTACGTAGTTAAACTAATTGGATTTAACAATTAAGATAATCAGAAAGAAAAAAAAAGATCATCTAGGGAATTCTATTAGTAATACTACTACATTCCAGATGTTACTCAACCATTTGTGATTTTTATGTGCATTTTCCTTGTGTCATTGAGTTATCACTTTGAACTAACTCATGTGCAGCTACATTGAACTTAAAATTACAAATTAAGCATCTTTGTGTTATCAGAAATATGTTTCAGACTCTTCTTTTAACAAGACACAGTATGTCTTCTTTAACAACTATATGATTTTAATCAATTTGTAACAAGCAAATTATCAATTTAGACATTATCACATCATGAAGACCCACTAAAGTTGCACGCACTACATTCAACCTTCCAAGTCGAGGATCTTTAAGTAATGCCTCTCATCATATCCTAGTTCCTATTGTAAAGTTGGTAGACAACCTTTATGAATTTCAATATCATTTTTCTTTACTATTTAGATCAAAATTCCATTTGAAGGAGTACAAAATATATAGCCAAGATTGGTATAAGTTTAGAACTGTTGTTAACATACATGTATTATTGCAAACAGAGTAAAAACCATAAAAATAAAAGCACGATACAACAATGAACTTTTACTGCTTTCGGGATAAAAATGAAAAACTGATTTAAAATATAAGGTAATATTTACCACATAAATTGATAATTACCAATAATAATAGAAATACACTTACAGAATATGTGAAGACCAGTCTCATACCAGTCACCATCGCTGTCTTTCCATGCAGCAACCTGCAGAAAGAATATTGTCACATGTATGATTTGATAAGAAACCAAAATTACAATAAATCAATTATTAAGAGATTCAACCTTTTCAATATTGAAAGTAGAATTAAGAATTAGGGATGTCAGATCTACAAAACAATAATCATATATCCCAAAGGAAGATATAGGTATTTGTGAAGGAAAATTCTTGATAACCAATTGGATTAATGGATTGTTTACCCACAATAAGCAACAAAATTGTAAGTCCTAACTATTGAAACCCACAATATAGATCCTTAACAATATTTTCCAACTTATATCTCTTAGTTTCAAATAAGAGACTGCAAATTCTATACCTCCTTTGCTCGTTGAGAACATACACACAATGTCAATTAGTCAGGATGTTGTAGGCAGATTTAATAGAAATTTACTAGAGAAGGAGAGACTCTCTGCACAATGGTAATCTAGATGAAGGGGAGCCTTTGCGCAATGGTAAAATTACTACCGTGTCTCGAAAATAGCCTCCTGTAAAGCAACGTAAGACTGCGTACAATAGGCCATACTCCGGGACTCCAGATTGACAGGAGCTTCGTGCACAGGGATACCTTATATATATATATATATATAATATATATATATATTATATATATATATATATATATATATATATATATATATATATAACCTAGGTGTCCTGGTTTCACCCAACTAATACTAGAGGTAGACTCCCTTCCCCTCTAGTTCGGCTACAGGGTAAATCCAGAACAGAACCTATGCATACTCAGAAGCCGACCTCCAGAATATTTGTCCCTAGTGAGATTCAAACTCTGGTCCTCTTACTTATTCACTTGAGAATTATTCAACTACGTTATCTCTAGATGGCATTGGACAAAGAAAATCCAAGCTCATTTTTCATCAAAGCAGTTTAGTATAACATAACTGGTTACAGATATGGCACCAAAAATTACTGTCCTAATTCATTTGTGAATACTGAAACTTCACAAAAAAAATAACACATACATTGAAATCCTTAGCCATTTAAGATAGGGACAAACCTTTCCACCTAGCACATCTCTTGCCTCCAAGAGTAGAGGTTTATGACCTGCATCTGCTAGGTATTTTGCTGTAGATAAGCCAGTCAAACCTACCAGAAGGCTAATATATTAATAACTGAGATGGCAGTCGAAATATTTTATAACAAATCAATAAAGTGGCTAATGTGTGGAAATTATTTGGCTATTTAGAGTAGAAATATCAATAGTTCACTGCTGCTGACATATTTTCCATTCATGCATCTGAAAATAACAAAATGTGTACCTGCACCGGCTATTACAATTTTCAGAGGTATATTCGGGCAAGGACCACTCTTGAAGGATGAAGATAACTGTGCAGCTTCTAAATAATTTATAGTGTTCTCAAGGTCAGGTCTCGGATAATATTTGCAGACAGTCTGTGAGAGGAACCAATAACCTGCTATTCTTAGTGAAAGAATTCAAAAGAACCTAAACAATGAAGGAAAAGTAGAAGATAAACCTGGAGAACTTTGGTTCTATGTCTTGGCTTCAGGATTGCGTGAGATGAGAAAGTAGCCTTCAGCTGGCTACCCATGAACACGCTTCTACCTAGTGTTTGCAAGTGGTTGCTTCCGGAATCATTATGAAATGTGCTCCTTTGTCCAGAATTCGAATCCAACCAATATCTTGCACTTAATTGCACAGGGGAGAAGGATCCAATGATATTCATGCTGACTTGTTTGTTGTAGAATTCGAGTTCTCTCTTGTAGGACACAAGAAGCTCATCCCAGAACCAAGGATTGCATGATACTTCCCCTGATTATATCGCAGTTGCAAAATCAGGTGAAAACACAAATCTACTTTTTTTAGCAACATTTTCAAAAGAAAAGAACCAACAAGAAAACTGCAAATAAAGAAGGAGCGAATAGCCGAAAAATGGAAACTTTAACCACATAAATGCGATTGTAAGTAAGCGAATTCCGAGTTGGAACAGGCAATGGTGGAGGGAAGCGAGATAGGATCCCAACCCCGAGTTACTAAACTGGAGGAGTGCAAAAGGGAGGGCAGAGCTCACCGGCGCATGAGGTCTCGGTCTCGGAAGTGCGCAGGGAAAGCGAGGAGGATGATTCGGTGTGCAATCGCAGATGATAACAAGATCTGGACGAGTGAATTGGTACTTGACCAAGTTAGGCATCGGCATGTGGCGCGCATTTGGAGCTGCCGGTGGAGGCATGGAATATGGTCGTCCCACCCTAGCTACTCTACTCCACTCTACTGGCTGATGGCGCTGTCGTCGCTTGCCCACTTGATTTTAGAGTGGCCAAGATGGACCGACCGCCGGCGACCCGGCCTGATCCCACCAGAGCTGGGACTTAGCTCGGTGAGCAACTGAGCATGCCCACCCTGCGAACAAAAATTAATTTTTAAAATTTAGCTGCAAAAGAATTAATCAGTAAATATATATTAATTAAGTAATCGAGAAATTTAATTGATTAATAAAAAGATTAATAAATAATAATAATGTTGTCGAATCTGGGATGACCGGTTCGGTCCCATGAAAATTTTCCATTGGAAAACGCTCGTAGTGGGCAGTCTAGAAGCCCAATGTCTAAGGGCTCGTGCCTCATTTAAAAAAAAAATCATGTAAAATATAACATAACTGAGGATCAAACCGCGAATATCTGAAATAACGATTAGTCGTCCTATCGCTACACTATAATCTCCGGGACAATAAATAAATTAATCAAATTCATGATGAAATAGTAGTTAGGGTGGTAAACCAGCCAAATTAAGTTGAGCTAAATTTTAATGGATTAAAGTTTGTTTGAAAGATAACTACGTCAGAATCGACTCGAGCTTATAATTAACTAAATCGATGAAATAATTGTTCCAGCTTGACTTGATTTATTTTTTATGAATTTGAACTTGATTTAAGTTTGACTTTAATTTGATTTATTTAGATATTATCGAGCTCTAAATTTAAACTTATTTGATTGTTTGAAATTTTACATTTTAAACTTATTTAGTTAGTTATTGACCTTGATAATATAAATAAGTTAGATCATTTTAAAACTTTATTTATTTATTTGACATATTGATAAGAATTTTATTGAAGACCCTAATTCATAAATATTATTCATGAAAATATTCAAATTTATTTATTTAATTTAAAAAATTATTAAACTTTATTCGTTTAATTAATATAATTTGTAATATAAATAAACTCTCATCTAAATACCAAACTTACTCCTAAATAATCAATTCATTTTCCATCCTAATAATAATAAGTCAAATCTAGTTAAATGTTATATTATTCAAATTAATTTGATAAAGCAATCCATTAAGTCAAGTAACTCATTTATGAAAATGTTTATTATGCACGATATCCAACCCCAATCGATTATCAAATTAATTTAGGTGACAATCGATTGGTGAATTGATTAGTAATATCTCATGATCAAGGGCGCCTGTGCATGCCCAATCGATAGCACTGGCAAGTGGCAACCTTCGACCACCTGATCCGACTCAAACTATAATTCAGGGAGGAAGGTGAACCCTAGGAGGGAACGGGAATAAATTCCAGTCGAAATTCGACTGTTAGTGATCACGACACTCCGCTTTGAAATTTGAATCGATTCGAGATCAGCACGATATATTTTAATCATTCCAGATTTGTCTTAATTGATTAAGGTCATATTAATTTATACACCCAATCAATTCACCAATTGATTGAGAGACAAGAGCGCATGAGTGTACAAGATACGATGTACCGTGCGCGCGCATATATATATATATATATATATATATATATATATATATATATATATATATATATGAAAATGATCAGCTGCGGACCGATCCCTGCGGACCGCGTGCGGACTGGCGCCTGATCGGTCACCAGACCAATCAGGCAGGTGCCTGATAGGTCTGGTGACCGATCAGGCACCTGCATGATCGGCCATCGGAGGCTCGGGAGTGTCCCCGACGGGTTCACCCGTACTCGACGAATTCATCCTACCCCCTAGGGTTCATCACACCCCCTAGGTTATAGTTTTGTTCAGGGGCGGCGGCTGAAGGCTGCCGTTGGTGTCGAGAAGTCGTAGGTCGTGTGCCTGATCGGTCATCGGAGGCTCGGGAGTGTCCCCGACGGGTTCACCTTACCCCCTAGGGTTCATCGTACCCTCCTGGGTTATAGTTTTGTTCGGGGACGGCGGCCGAAGGCCGCCGTTGGTGTCGAGAAGTCGCAGGTCGTGTGCCTGATCGGTCACCAGACTTATCAGACACCTGCCTGATCGGTCTGGTGACCGATCAGGCGCCAGTCCGCACGCGCGGTTCGCAGCAGATCATTCCCCCCCCCCCCACCCCCACCCCCACCCCACACGCGCACGCACACACACACACAACAAATCGACGTTCCTTGTGGATAGCGATAGCACATGAGGTCTGGGTCTCGGAAGTGGCCAGGGAAAGCGAGGAGGATGATTCGGTGTGCCATGGCAGATGATAACAAGATCTCGGAAGTTAGGCATTGCCATGTTTGTTTGGAGCTACCGGTCGAGGCATAGAATATGGTCGTCCCACTCTACTCTGCTCTACTCTCTATTCTACTCTACTCTACTCTACTCTACAGTCTGATGGCGCCGTCGTCACCTGCCCACTTGATTTTAGACCCGGCCTGAGAGCTGGGACTTGCTCGGTGAGCTGAAACAGTAGTTAGAGTGGTAATTCAGCCAAATTAAATTGAGCTAATTTTAATGTGTTTTAAACTTATTTGATAAGGTAATCAGAGTTGAACTTAAAATGAACTAAATCATTGAAATGATTGTTCAAACTTAGCTTGACATCCTTTTCGTGAACTTGAACTTGGTTTATGTTTGACTTTTAACTCAATTTGTTTAGATATTATCGAACTCTTAATTTAAACTTATTTAATTGTTTGTAGATTTTATATTTTAAACTTGTTCCTTATTAACTTTGATAATATAAATATGTTGTTTCATTTTAAAATTTTCTTTATTTATTTAATATGTAATTATAAAAGTTTTATTAATGAACATAATTTATAAATATTATTCATAAATACTATGTAAAATTATTATTCATAAATATTAACAAATTAAATACATATACATATTTAAATTTATTTATTTAATTTAACCATGTATTCCAACTTTATTCATTTAATTGATCTATTAAACAGATAAAAAAAACTCGTACCAAATCATGAACATTAAATTCCATTTACCGCCCTAATATTAATTTTGTTCTGCATGGCCCGTGACACACCTAACTGACTAATGCCCCTTATTTACTCTTATTAAATTATAAATGAGGAAAATTCACTTAAATTTTATATTATTCAAATTAATTTGATAAAATAATCCAGTTAAATCAAGTAACTCAATTATGAAAATAGTTATTCGACTTTTTTTTAATTAAATTTGCATTTCATTCTTTTAAATATTATAGAATTTTCAATTCAAACATGTTCTAGCTGTTGGCAAACTGTTTACAACGAATCGACGATCCTTCACAATGAATGATGAGAATTATACCTCTTTCTTGCAGCAAGAAATCATAATCCAAAGTATTCTTAACGATGATACAACATCACCAACAAGCCATAAACAAGGTAAATAACTGAAAGAACATATAAACATCGCGGAGATTTAGCAGAATTACAGATACATTATCGATGTGATTACACATAGTCCTCCGGTTCATCCATCCTCTTGCTCATGTTAGCCCTCTGAACCAAGCGAACCAATGCTTGCACCACTTCCGACATCGGAGGTCTGAATTCTGGCTCCGGCTGTCAACAGCAAGAACGAGCGATGAACACTCGGTGCACGAAAGGTCGGGTTTGTAGTTTATTCGGTTTGCTCAGGAACAAAGGAAGAAATATTATAAACTGCAAGACCTTTACCTGAACACACAGCGCAATTACATCGGCAAATCGGGAAAGCGATTTTGCAGGGTACAGCCCCTTGAGGCCAGGATCAACCATCCTATCAAGTGCATCAATGTCATGGAGCTGAGGAGTAGCCCATCGAACCAGCGATTGCTCGGATCTTGTTCTTGAGCTGCGACAATGGAACATCAAGTAGCAAAAACATTTTATTCAACCTTTCCATTACAAGAAAGTGAGTTTTCATTAAGAGACGCCTTCGTTGCGACTGAAGGTAATAAGTGAAGCTGTACGATTAGGCGGCAAAAGCTTACCTGTCAAATGGTTTTCGACCTGTTAAAAGCTCTAACATCACGACGCCGAAGTTGTACACATCACTCTTCAAGGTGTACTGGCCTGACATGGAAACTTCAGGTGGATTATAACCAGACGCCATATTCTGTTCGGATGCCTACGCGATATTTTTTAAAAGAATCAGTCAATCAGTAAATGTATCAAGAGCACAAACATGTGTACTCATTCCATAATAAACCATCTATGGACAAGCTCTAAGTCAGTGAATAAAAACAATTAATTTAAAAACAAAAAGAAGTTTTCAACAATGGATACTAGTAAAGGTATGTCAACACATGATTAACTTCAGGAAGTTTTTTAGCAACCTTCCTGAAGCTTTATATCGATTCAAATGTGTATGTCAACACATTTTTGTTGATACATGTAAAGGTATCTGAGTTCTACATTGTTTTAATTACCCGGCACATAGAAGCAGTATATTTAATGTGCCGAACATTTTTGCGTTTCAAATGGTATACTACTTTGTCATAAGCAGCTCGGAGAAATATTTCTTTGGTTGAAGACGTATTGTAATTAATCTACAATCCAAAATATCCGGAGCTACTTGCTTCGGCAGGCAGCCCCTCAGATTTTCTATGATTATGCCCAGATAATAGTTATATTAATATGGATTTAGTTGGTTTTTGAAATTTCATCTGTGAATTGGGCAAGGCCATCTTGGTTGAGGTTTAAGAGGAATTGATACTACTCAATGGATCATTTAACATGTAAAGATCATCTCAGTACCCATCGGTTTGGATAATGATCACCACAAAAATTTCTCAATAAAACAAGGTCTGTATTTTGGTCTTTGACTAGAACAATACGAAAGTGGTATTGAATTTCAATAATTTACCGAAACGATAAGTTTCATCCATTTTGCTGGCTCCGGTACGAGATTTCAAACCATGTAATAAAGAAAGAAAAAAGGTCAAGAAAAAATCAAACTTCCAGCCACACTTTTGTCATTCTGCAAGTACGTCCAGACCTATTTTTCCCCATCAAAGAGCCATCTTAATACAAAAGTTCTTTCTCATTCATCTGCTGGCAAGTGACAATCAAGCTATACAATTGATGTTAACCAGAAATAGTCAATAACCTAGGTCATTAGAAGGTCATTAGTAATCCGTTCACTTACTAACGAACTTTTTTTTCACATTCATTAATGGCAATTCTAAGATTAAAGTATAAATTGTTTTGTAAATATAATGTTCTAAGGAAGGATATGGCTCCACTTTGAGAACTTTTAAACAACTATAGAAACCCAACAAACTACTGAATCTAACTTCACCTGAAATTCTGCATCAGGAACAAGGCTTTCGAATCCACAATCTGAAAGGTGTGGGTTGAGCTCCGCATCTAACAAGATATTGGATGACTTGAAATTTTTGTGGACTAGAGATGGTGAACAGACTTCATGCATATACCTGGGGATATAATTTCCATATGCATCAGCGAATAGAAGAGTAAAGGTAAAATTACTCAGAAAGAGGCAGGGTTTCATTTGAAATGAAAAATGCAGCAAAAGAAAGACATTAAATGAACCTAAGGAAATATTTGATTCAAATCTAAGAATTACAAATAAAAAAAAGTGCTTAACCATATGATGACACGTGTGTAATTTGTGGCAGGTGCACAAGGCATAATTGCACTAAGAAACAGTAATGAAAGAACACAAAAATACTTTGAATCTGTTTGCATATTAAACCACTAATGAATAATTTCTGTATACTCATTGGTATGGATTAATTTTAATATAATATACAAATGTTCAAAAATAGGTGCTAACGTCTCTCCATCTGATAGCTTGATATCATTTCACTTGATGCATATTAGCAAACCTTCCTTATGACATGCGAGGCTGATCACAAGTTTGTGTTGCAAAGCATCTAGGACTAAATAAGACTGGCGACGAATGGTACAAAAGGATCAATCGAACTGGTCATTCAAACTTAAACCAAAAAGTGGATTATCCACTCTTTCAGGTAAGAGAAATAGTTGAGACCAAAAAAAAATCATCCATGGAAGCAATCACAGAAAAAAAGTTATCTCACATTAAACAAAAATGAATCCTTCTAATCCCGAGATATATGACACAACAGAATATATTTAGAAGGTGCAAACTAATATCTAACTGTCAGAAATAGAAACTTCTCAAAATTTAGGAATATTCGATGTACATGAACATGAAACTAATCTTAGCCCAATGTTTCAGACATGAATATAAATTGCTAATTAAGGTATAAAAAACACAATATATAACAAAACTAGCATAATATAACAACAACAAAAAAATTAATGAATTAAAAAATAGAGCGGTATTATTCAAAATGCCTGGTGATCTTCAACCAAAATTGAGCTTCAATATAATTACCTGGACTAAGTGCTTGCCATCTTGCATTTGTTAGTCATATCACTTTATCTTAGGAGTAAAATATATTTTGAATTAACAGTGTGATGTGGGTAAACCTACCTTCAAATTCCAGTTGTTGGATGATTGACACGTACATTTTGAGATGATCAACTGCTTAAAAAGAGTTTAAGCCAAGATCTCTGGATTTAACAAGTGAGAAATTGACTCATGCACAATGAAGTTAATCCACAGGTTGAAACATTATCAGGGGCACTTTGAGACCTATGAACAGGGGCCAAGGGACACATGAAAAGGATTTTGCAGGTTTGCTGCAGACAGGTATTTTGGGCAAGGTAATAACTTGTTACCATTGATACTTCTGACTAGGTTTGCTTCTTCCCAAAGTTCTCTACACCATAGTACAAAAATCTGTCATTGTTACCATACCTCTCAACAAAAGTTAGATCTGTCTCATTAGAATTCCTAAAACACCCTAATCCTATCCAACCTTCGACCACCTTGGATAAGCTGCTTGCACCATGCCAAATCACAACCCACTTCAATTGAACTCTCTGGAATCCAGAGACATTGAACTTGTATCCCTACTCGACCAAACTCTCCCTAACTCAATCTCCTCTAGCAAATTTCCCTTAATCAAGGTCCAAGCTAATGCGAGTAACTAGCATACTTCTATGTTTTTCCTTTGCAATTTCACCATAACGTTATGCTAGTTAAGTAATTTGCTCATCATCTTCTTTGAATTAACAATGGAGTCAACATCATTTTCCATGTACAGTAATCATTTTAGTTTATTATGCAGTAGGATTTTGTTTCTGTTATGTCTTAGATAAACCAACCACAATTATCACCAATATAGATAGAGGTGAGTGAACAAGAGGAAGGTAACAATGAGATAGGTGGTTCTCTGATAAACAAGCCCAAAACAGGACAATGCAAGAGGATATAAGAAGACCTTGAGGGAAGATAACAAGGATGTTGAGCATCGCTTGTGAAATTGATCCAAACGCTTGTGCACATAATAAGTTCAGGAGGCAGTTGAATATCACCCATGGACTCAAATCAAAAGAGGGTCCACGTAACACGTATAAAAATGGGAATTAGATTGCTGAGTATATAATAACCAGTATGACATTCTTGAAGATTTGTCTGGATAGGCACAGTGTCAAATGCTAATCAACACAAAGCACCATTTGCTACTAATTCTTGACGAAAACAGTCTGGAAGCAATGATCTCATTGATGAAATGAATTTCTAGACTAAATTAAAAAGAAAATGATAATTTTCTTACTCTAATCCTCGTGCAGTGCCAAGGGCTACTTTGACACGAGCATTCCAACTCAGTGACTTGCTGTTCTCATATGAGAGATGAAGCAGATCATGCAGTGAGCCATTCTTATAGAATTCATATACCAGCAAATGTTGCCCATGCTCAGAGCAATAGCCAACCAGTTCGGTCAAATTTGGGTGATGCAGGCGTGAGATATTTGAAACCAGTTCAATGAAGTCGTCTGATGACTGATTAGGCAAGGCTGAAGAATTTATTTTCTTTACCGCTAGAACCTGCGAAAGTGAAATTCATGTCTTATTTCCTTTCATTTTAAGAAGAGAAACTGGTAACATGAATCCATAAGAGAGGGAAAAAAAAGGTCGATGAATAACGTGTTTGTTACATAAATGTAATTCTATCAAAGACATGCATTGGTTGAATTATTATGTCCAAGAAACTTCTATAAAATAATCAAGGAAATATTGTACAGCTATGGAACAATCTATTATGCTTAAAGCAAGCATATTCGAAGTTTCTAAGCAGACAAACGATATCAACCAATATTTTAGAAGGTGTTTCCAAGTGGTAGACCAACTAAATAACGGCTTTTGGGGTCATCCTCATCTCTTTTGAGCCCAGATTCGCTCACTGCTGCACTTCGTTGCAGTTCACCTAGCTGCATCCCACCTCAATGGTAGTCATGCCTCAACGCAGTTCACCTCATCAGATATTTGTGTCATCCGTTTTCACCCTCTTTTTTTCTTTGTCTAGCATGCTAAGGGCAGGATTCAGTGTCCATCGTGTTTAGGGTGGAAATCATCTGGAGAAAAATTCAGCAGCATAGAGAAATTTGAAATTCTCTCTATTGGATTTCCGCACAAGTAAATGGAGGAGAGCTCAAAATCAAAACTCTCCTCTCCTATGGAACCTACATGCATAACATACCCTTAGAGTTCTGAGATTTTGGATGTGTTTTCTTTTATTTTTAAACAAAACAATTTCATTTCCATCAACGCATACACAACTTGTTATTTCGTTTTTCAAAAGGCATCATTCACAAAACCACCTATGTTTGTGTCTAGAAACAAAATAGAGCATCATAAAGAACAAGAATCATCATCTTCTTGATGTTTCACACACTGGAGCCCTAATTTCACAAGTTTACTAAACTTTTGTCCTAGCCAATCACCTTATAACATCACAATGTTTTTAGGAATTTTTCACTGTAAGAAATTCATAGATGAGATGTTTTGTGTTCTCTCAGGAGGAATTTGGAAGCTTATGTCTATCTCATGATCTTCAACCTAGCAATCCATAGATGAGTTGTTTGCCATTCTCTCACTTGGAGCGGAGCATGGGAGATAATCTTAAACCCATCTATAATGTCAGGCACTTAAAATATCTTCCAGAAGGCAAAATGAATTAGTATAAAGTTGGCAAGCTGAAAAAGGTGTATACTCAAGCGTACACTTCTAGATTACTATGAGATTTTATGCAATGCTCATAAAATTCTATATTTCTTTTTGTTTCCGTTGTTCACTGATCTTGAATTAGATGCAATAAACTATTGAATCAGTAATATGACAATTAAATGATCATTATCAATGCATGCTTTAAGTGGAACAAAGTTTGTTTTTCAGCATGACAAGTTTGCCATGCTAGATATCTAATCCATCTTGGGATGAATTAGATATGAAAAATAAATGTCTTTCTCTCATAGCTATTAATATGTTGTTGGCTTTGGGAGATCTATATGCACTGGGGTATGGTCACTAATTTGATAGATATTAAAATCCCTATTTTCTACTTCTCCAATTGGTGGGACATAATTCATTCTTTGAGGTTGTTCTATTAGAAAATTATACTTCTACGCAATCCCTTAGAACTTCGAGCAGCTTATACCAACTGATTCTATCACATGGTTCACTTCAAATGACTATATATTTCCATACTTCATCCTTAAAATTTGACTCACTTTCTAAGGGAAAATAGACATCCAAAATGACACTAACATATTAGGTGAGCATATTCAACCAAATAAAAAAGATAGAAATCAATAAATTATGATGCAGGATGGAGATAACCTAGTTTTAAGCAAGAGATACCTTTCCATCACTAAATTGTGCCTTGTAAACACGACCAAAAGAGCCTTCGCCTACAAGGTTATAGATATTGAAGCTGTCTGTAGCAATCTGCAAATCCGCAACTGAATAAACAGCTGCCTTGATTGGTGTAATATTAACCTTCTTCGCAACTGATAAATCATCTTCATCAAATGATTTATGCCTATCAATTGGAGGAGGTTTAAGGTTTAATGGAGCTGGTGGAGGCAACGTCAGTGTCTCTGATGTAGAAGAAACCTGAATTTTCTTCATCTCTACAGAACATTTTCATTGGATAAGCACATAAAGTGAACATAAGTGCAGATTATCTAAGAGAAAGTGCATATACTTCAAAGAAATGCCATTTGGGAAGTATATGATCATTTTATGATGAAGCATCTAACAAACAGGAACAAATTTAAAGGAAGGAATGGCATGCAGCATCTACTAATTTCAAAAGTAACGAGTATATTAGTTATACCTTTGTTATGAGATATTAAGAACAAGGACCTATTGCAGGTTGTAACATATTGGCAGTTATATAAGTTAAGCATCTTGTTACAATTTTGAAATGAAACAAAAGTTAAATGATTTTTGTTGAAATCTAAAACAATAATGAATTGGTGTTCTTCAAGCAAAGAAATTTTCTTTTATATAATACATGGGAATTTCTTGATCAATTACTAAACCACCAAATAGGATATGAAGGTAATACATGTCCAAATTAACTTAAAATTTGGTGTTTGAACTGCCACTGCACTCACATGTTTCACTTATTCGACCTCAATAATGTAGCTACTTAACCGACCTTAAAATGGTAAAAACATGTGCATTCACATGATAGTAATGTAATATTCACTTTGATAGCACTACAAGCTGCATAAGTGGAACGTGCTTATGACACGGTATATGTGTTGATGTGACATATGATGAGATTCAAGGTATGGCGATTGACCCTTGTCTCGAATTTGGCATTATGATGATTCCAATGTGGCCAGTGTTGGTTTTTTTCAAGGCAGTATGTGAAGGATGTATGAAGCCTACATAAGAATGTGCGATTCATGTTTGTCCAATTAGATCGAATTAATGTATCGTGTTAGTACTCTACAAGTGCTATATAATGAGTTACTGCAGATTGAGGCATCAAATATCAGTTGATCAATAAAAGTAATAGTTTTACCATGATGAAGTACCTTTTCAAGGATCAAAAACATTGTCTTCCAGAACTCTAACCAGATAAAGAACTTGAACCTAATGTTTTTACTGATGGATATGTGTTATACAGCCGCATAGTTAAGTTGCCCACTTGTCCAAGTAAGAATTGCAAACTATTACTTACATAAGTTTCAAAGCCATCATTTTAAAGTTTTCCTTGGTACCCTTCTGGCGCACCACGTTTGTAGTTTAGCCGAATGCCATATAGCAATAATCAGAAAGGTGGCATGTCATCGACAGTTGTGTTCAAGTTTTACCTTGCAAACAGTGCTCTTTGTATCCTTCCCTGTGTGCTTGCAACACGTACACGAACTCAATGACACAGTCCCCTATGTTCTTGATTGTACAGCCAGGACAGTTGCAGCCTTGCCCCAAGTGCAAGAACTAATGCCCTTGACACACACAATGACAAGGCGCTGACAACTTCCATTCCCTTCAGCAACATCATTCCTTATTTCCTCCTTTGGTTTGATGTCCTAATTCCTCCAAAGTTCCATTGCATACATAATTTTCTTCTTGGAAAAAGGAGAGAGTGAATGCAGATGAACTAAGCAAAGGTGTGGCAATGTCAATGGCAAAGTTGAATTCAGAAACTGATGGCTTCTACTTCCACAACCTTGTGAGCCATTAAGGGCAAGCTCAAACATGTTCTTCTAGCCTTCTAGTTTAGCCATGACAGTAAGCTCCACCTTGACATGGTTCGAGTTCCACCCGATCACAAGTGCCAAAGAACCAATCATCAAGGAAAGATTTTACTGCCAAAGCCGTCATTGAAGAAGGATAATGCTTTGGAACTCTCCATAACCATGGATCACAGCAGACAGTAATTGAACTATATAATGACCACAATTGCTCATCTTGTCATTGCCTATGAGGTCAATCTACTCAATGATAAAAATCACTTAATCCTATCTAGCACAATACAACGGCATAAGTGTTAGAGCAGTCTATATAGTAGAATAAATCGATACCTCAATGATAATTATCATAACTGCTGAATACAAATACAATATAAATGTAATCCTTCTTGAAACTAGAAAAACAGTCTAATAAATGCTCTAAGATGGGGCAGAATCCCATCTTAGAAAAACTCTTGAAGTTTCAAGAAGGATTACATTTTATACTATATTTGCATTCAGCGGTCATGGTAATTACCATTGAGGTAGCGATTGATTCTAGTATATAGACTGCTCTAACACTTGTGACGTTGTATTGTGCTAGATAGGGTTAAGTGATATATATCATTGAGTAGATTGACCTCATAGGCAATGACAATATGAGCAATTGAGGACATCATGTAGTTCGATTAATGCCTGCTGTGATCCATGGTCATCTTCTTTAGGAGTCATAAGATAGCCGAGATCAACATTATCTTGACAGCGATAATAGCCAAAGGTTGTGGGTTATTGGATTATGGGAACCTGTGTAGGAGGAGTAAGCATCCAAGGGTTAGAGTTGCAAGCAGCAATGCTGATTGAATTATAAAGTGGAAGAGGATATTTTTGTGATAAGGTATTTTATTTATATTTTTCTTTCCTTGCCCTTCCACTTCCCTTTACAGACTTTACTTCCCCTCCTCCCCTCCAATTCTCCTTCCTCAAAGCAAACCAAGCATAAAAGGTCCTAAATCAAATACATTTTCAACAAACTAGGATTTACAATATTTTTGAATCAACTCAAGACAGAGTTATGGATCTAATTGTAAATAAGTCGGGGTCTACTTGTAAGTATATGAACCATAGTGGTAAATCTAAAATGATAGTGAGATAATATGTATCAACAAAGTAAACTACCCAATTTGGAAGAACCCTGACAATTCAACATCAACAAATCAATTACCTTTGTGTAAAATAACTATTTTTGTTATGTGTTCACTTTTTGTAACAGTACATTATAACCACCTCTAAAGAATTAGTCAACATTTCAATTTTTTCACAAAGTGATAGAAATAATCATTAGAAAAACAACACTTGTTTGGCTATAAACAAAATAAATTAGAACCATTGTTTTGCACTTTTGCCAGGATAATTATATTTATCATTTCACTACGCAGAAAATTTGATTGAACTTGTAGAAGCTTGTTAGCTTATGAGCTAAACTTTGAAGTTTGGACTCTATTTATGTTTAGTTTTTTTTTTCAAGAAATTAACACTGTTTGAACTCATACTTGAACTTTTATTTGTATCACGGTGATGTTATTCTAAGAATTATATGGTAGGATTTTATTTAATTGGAGATTCTTACAATCTTATTATTTGATCCTATAATCCAAAAAGAGAGACCCTTATTCAATACTATTTGGGAAAGGACGATTGCCTTGGTTGGATTTAAGCAACAAACCTCAAGCAGCCAATACAGAAAAGAGAGCACCATGAAGGCAGATGAAGGCAATGAATGATAAGTAGAGGCTAGTGAACTGCGGCTTTATGGATAAGTAACCACCAAAAAATAATTCTTTTGCGTGCAGGAAATTTACCTTTACCTTTGACATCATCAGATGTGAGAGGGGTAAGTGACTGATCATTTTTAGGAAATTGTTCCATTGAAGGTTTGCGTGATTTCCGTCTAATCAAGAAGAATGCAAGTATTCCTGCTATGACCAACACAGATGCAACAATTCCTGCTATTGCTCCAGCACTTATACCGGGGTTGTTTCCACCTCCACTGCCTGAGGAGTTGTTACTCCCAGTAGAATGTTGGCCAGGGTTGCTTTTTCGGCTTGGTGGAGGGGGGTGAAAAGGTGGTGGTGGAGGTGCAGGTGTTGAACTCCATGAATTACCATCAGTTCTGTAAAATAAGAAATATAAATGACCCATAAAAGTTAATGCAATGGGTTACTTATTCAATTATGTAGCAGAATTCATTGTGTACTCACTGAAGACTATTAATTTTCTTTAGCTGATCAGGAATCCATCCAGTGAAATGATTATTTCCCACATTCCTAAAAGCAAGAAGTGCAACCTAAATGTATGGTATAAAAATTATTGCTTGCCTATGCAAATGTGAACTTACAAATGCTGAAGGGGGAGATTAGCAAGAACATCTATGTGTCCAGTAAATTGGTTGTTCTCCAAATCCCTGGATAATATAATTAATGGACAACAATTGTACTACTTAAGAAAATGTGTTAAGATTCAAATTTGATGATATAGAAGTATATGTGGCATACATTGTTGTCAAACTTGACAGATTGCTAAAGCTCACTGGAAGATCACCAGTAAGTTGATTGAAGGACAAGTCCCTGCAAATAAATAAAGTATTTGTTGAGTCTTATGAATTTTTGAACATTCACTTACAATGTCACACCTTATAGCTCAATGCAAATTGGAAAATAATATTCTATCATTTCAATTTTTCAAAAAAAAAAATGCTCTATGCTCTTCAATCAATATAAGATGGAATATCTGTTATGCATGCCAAATGCTAAATAAGCATTCCACAGATAAAATGGCCTAGTAGATTAGGCAAGTGCTGAAAAAACATGCGTCAATAAAACAAGAGATACGATCAACAACCAAAGGAATGAATACTGACATTGTTGTGAGGTTACCAAGGCTGCCAAACATATCAGTTAGATTTCCCTGTAGTTGGTTATGCGCAAGATTTCTGCAACAATAAGAATTGCTTAGTTTGAAAGCATCAGGAGGTTGAATGCAAACAGAGGTACCTGCCACTTACAGATTTTTGAGTGTCACCATCTTGGAGATTGAATAAGGTACGTTCCCTGAGAATTGATTACTACCTAAATTCCTACACATTTTATCATCATCAGAACAATCAAATAACAGCAATAAAAATGTTGACACTGTCAAAAAATAGATTAATAAAACTTACAGAATCTGGAGGTTTGGAGGAAGATTATAAGGTATTTGGCTACCACTTCCAATATTATTATTGCTAATATCACTGCATCAACATTGGCAATTATTTTCTAGGTTAAATGCATGATGAAGTGCTACTTATCCAACTCACAGTGTTGTTAGTGAAGTCATGGGTATTAAATTATATCCAAACATCCCAGAAAGTCCCAAATTTGGCAATTTGCTGTAACAATTCAAGGGGGGAAACGTATCAGGCAAAATAATGATACCACTATGGGGGGAAAAAATCAAGGTGGGGGAATCTCACATTGCCGTGACAGCTGATCCAGTACATTCAATACCCATCCATGATTGCCCACAGGGATCGCCACCATTGGCAACCCAGTTGGTCAAAACAGTTGGTGAATTCAAGCTGGCATATATTGCATTGAGAGTGGAAACTGCACGAGAAACGCCATAACAGGGATAACAAAATAAGTATCTAAGTTCAACATGCAGGTTCAATAGCATTTTATTTATTCCACAGAGTATAGAATAGATAAAGATGCCACCAGAAATAATGAACAGAAATATCAGGCAATCTCACTCAGTTCAGTGCAGATAATATGTTGTTCTACCTATGTATGTTGTTTAAGGTGCTGACTCAAAGAAAAAATTGTCTGGCATAGACTCATACTGATGAAAAAAATAGAACTATTTTAGATATGGCAAACCAGAGAGAAAAAATGAAGCAATTTACCCATGTGATCCAACATATGTCTCATCATGTAAACTATATATTCCCACAAATCCGTACTAATACAAAGACCCCCTAAAATTAAAAAGCTATATTCGTTCCACTTGGATGATTTCAATTGTTGTAGTAACAAAAACAGAAGAAAAATCCAACCAAAATCTACTTCAGAAACCCTAACCATTAGAGATCGAAATCTACAATAACCAGCAAGAACACGTACTGTCGGCCTTTAAACAACGCCGACGTCAGAAAAAGGACGCAAGATTCAACATTGAGACCTCAATGCGGCGACCCTCTCCTACGTTCTCTTACATACAATCAAAAAAAAATCAAAATCAAAATCAAAATCAAAATCAAAATCCTTTTTTTCCCAACAAAAAAGACCCCTTTTTTTCCAAGAAAAAGAAAGCGAAAAAAAGCTGCTGAGAATCTCAAACCGCTTACCATCATTCTGGTCCGTGGTGCCACTCACACCTCCCGGATTCCCGACCAAAATATCAACTAAAATAGCCCAAATCGCCACCATCTCCCTCGCTCTCCCCCTCGCCATTCTCCCCCTTGCCAAGAGTGCGCACAGGGCCACAGATGCCAGCCACGCTTTTCTCTCTCCTGTGGTTAGCAATTTAGCTCCGCATTTCGCCTATATAAAAAAGCTACGAGCAATGATCAGCTTCAAAGAATACAACTTCAGATTACTCACCAACCTCCGCGGCACGGAGATCGAGATGAATCCCAAAGCAAGAATATATAGCCAATAAAGAATTGGAATTGGGCCTCTGTCTAAACTCCATCCCACGCCAACAAAGACGCCACTCTTTTCACTGCGAGCCGACTGCCGAGCTCGGTAAATCCAAAAAGGCCGCTCTTTTCTGAAGAGCGACCGACACCCAAAAAAAAGCCTAAATCTCACCGGCGGTGACGGGACCCGAGTAGAAGCCCGGGGGAGTCTGGATGGATCTCCACCGTTGGTTTCACGGATCCGACTCGTGACGAAGAATTAACGTGTGAGATTGATTTAAGAAGAAAAAAATATGACTAATAAAATAGCTTTCAGGGTCCACTTGTAATTGATACATCTTTATGTACCTAAATGTAAATATTTTTCTTTAATTTATAAAACGTGTGACTGTCATGCTGTCTCCTTCATTAAAAAAAAACTAATCCAATGCTTAAAGAAGGCATCTTAATCACTGATTAAGACTCTTAATCACACTTTTAAGTAAGACAAACACGATTAGTATGTTAGCATGCCACGAGTGTTTGAGTTGGTATAGGTAATAGGATGAAGTATCATTTTCATTCTTTAGAAAGTGTTTAATTATTGACAAAAAATTATTATTATTATTATTTAATTTGATTTGGTGTCGAAAATAACCTCAAATTATTAGTAGGCTTTAACTACTCCAACTAGTTTTGTTGCCTTCTAATGTTGCCATCTATGATATTCATGAACACGTTTGTAATTGAAAAAAAATTGAAAGGAAGTTGAGAGTTGAAGTTAAGCATGCAATAAGGGTTATGTTGCTTGGAATAGGGTAAATAGTAGATGTATTTTTCTTTTATTTTGGGCAATTTTTCATTTCATTTGTGGTTGAGCTTTGTTATATTCTTTGAGGCCATGTGTTTTGGTTTTGGTTTTAGTTTTGATTTTCGATTAAGACGGATAATTGGGCTAGAATATAAGAAATAACTAAATTACATATAAAGTTTTTTTTTCTAATGTAAATCCTCTCTTTATTTGTTTACTATAAATAAATTGCCTAAACCCTCTGACATTAAATTCAACTTCCTCCTCAATCCTCGAATCATAAAAAAATTTATATGTAAGATTTATTTTTGCTCCTGCATATAAATTTTATAACCATAAATCTTGGTCTATGATAGAATGATTTCATTAGGACTCATGATTAAGTACTTGATTTTCATCACGCAGATGTACTTTTCCAAAGCCTATTATTATAAAAACAACCACTTTTATTAGAAAAATACACATATTCTATTTAGTATTTTTTTCAAGAGTTATTTTCGTTACCAAAGAATTTTCCACGATTAAGACATCCTACAAGGATAGTCAAAAGTCCGAAATACTCCGACGCAAAAGAAGTTCCAACCACCCGATCGAGCCGACTTAATTACAACAAGTGCATTGACAACCAAAACATCACACGCGAGCTTTGTCCGACTCAAGTGCAAACCCCAAGCCAACTTGGTCAACCCATCAAGAACCTAACCCCACTTCAAGTTCAACTGTTCAAGCAACAACAAGATGGCCACACAGAGTTATTTGCCCCATACCTTGTGTGATAGAATCAGATGCTCTGTTTCACAATTAAGTAGCTACGTCAAATATTTTAATCGGAAAAGCAGGAAGGAACTGATGGTGGTGTACATGTTACACCCCATCCTTCACTTAAACTAACATTAGTTTCATCCACTTAATTTGATCTCTTGTGAGAGCCACTGGAAGGAGCACATGAATTTATTCTAAGAAAAAGGGAAAAGATCCAAGTGAGGTCGATCGGAAGAGATTAATGAGGTCTGTTAGAGGTACCTAAAGTGATTTGACTGAGAGGCTACTTGTGTTATTTATGAGTAGGTTGGTGTGCCATCACAGGGCAACAACCAACTCATTGAATTTTGTAGTTTGCTTAAAGGTTGCTGACTTCCAGATGGGAAGATAATTGAAGCAAGGTGCTCAAGTAGAGGAATGAGAGTTGGTAGATGGGGTTGACATCAAACTGTTAGTCTTAAAGCATTACTGTCATGTCCAAAAAAAAAATTATTGGACCAGATAACAAATAAATTTGAGGCGATCGATCTGATCTCACGGAAGTTTTTCACCGGTCACCACTACTTGTCATGTCCAAAGAACTTAGAGGTGTTGGAGATAAACTTAATGGAAATTAAGCAAATGGTTCATCCTTCGACTGTGCCGATTCCGAGGTAGGTCATGGTCGTTTCCTTGGAGAGTGGGGTTTTCGGCAAACCAGCCGAACGACCGAGCGACCATGCACCTAGGAGGGTAATTTTATTAATTTATCTAATGGCTATTTTCTTTGTGTATGTTTATATATAATGTAGTATTAATTGTCTTCTATCATTTATATATCGAGTTGAATATATATATATTTGTGAAAATGATCAGCTGCGGACCGATCCTGCGGACCACGTGCAGACTGGCACCTGATCGATCACCAGATCGATCAGGCACTTGCCTGATCGGTCACCAGAGGCTCAGGAGCATCCCCGACAGGTTCACTCGTACCTGACGAGTTCACCCTACTCCCTAGGGTTCATCGCACCTCCCTGGGTTATAGTTTTGTTCGGGGGCGGCGGCCTTCGGCCGCCGTTGGTGTCGAGAAGTCGCAGGTCGTGTGCCTGATCGGCCACCGGAGGATCGAGAGCGTCCCGACAGGTTCACCCTACCCCCTAGGGTTCATCACACCCCACCTGGGTTATAGTTTTGTTCAGGGGCAACGGCTGAAGGCCGCCGTTGATGTCGATAAATCACAGGTCAGGCACCTACCTGATTGGTCACCAGACCAATCAGGCACCTGCCTGATTGGTTACCAGACCGATCAGGCACCTTCCTGATCGGTCTGGTGACCGATCAAGCTCTAGTCCGTATGCGATCCGCAGCGCACGGTCCGCAGCAGATCACACACACACACACATATCATGTGAGAAAAGTTGATAATCATAACCCAGCCATCTAATATCATTGACCCTTCGTTGGCTAAATATAAATAAGTAAATTATGAAGGTATTTTATTTTATATAATAGTTCTCTGTACGAAAGAAATTAATATTCAATTAGGTATATTTTGCACATGTTAGATGCAAGCAAATAAGTTATGGAGGATATTTTACCTAACATATCGATCATTTATACGAGAAAAGTCAAACATCCAATGAGATATTTTATATCCGTTACGAATTTACTCCGTGACTTATTAGAATAATCACCTATGTATGTTTCAACAATAGCATCCAATGGTGGAAATGGTGTAACCACTCATTGGAACAAAGGTGATAACTTCTCCCTAGACAATTCAGTATCATTCGTCCCCAACTAGATATAGACAGGTAAAAAAATTGGAGCAACCATTTAATTTTCTTTTTAATTCAAGTGTCCAACTTTTTGAACCGACTAATCATGGAGATAATTGGATTGATCTCATGGAAATAAATTGGAGCAACCAATCAGTGTAGCAAAAGGTGATCATTCTCACCCAGGCATCCCTCACGACTCATTTCCAGGATATATGAAGAGAGATAAATTACAAAGTTTGCTTATAATTAGTCGTCAAATGACTAAGGAGTGGAAAGAATTTTTTTTTCCTGAGGGTATGCGGCTGCTGAAAATGTATCTCTGCTTATTGTAGTAAATTTGTCACCCTTTAACCACCTAAGCACCGCCCGTGTGAACTTGGAGCATCCACTCATTATAGCAAAAGGTAATTACACTTATCCCAAGCGTCCATCATAGTCTGGCTATGCCCAAATTATATGAAGGGAGTTAAATCACAGGGTCATCTTATAGTCGATCGCCAAATGGCTAGTGGTAGGAGTTTTTTCTTCGAGAGCATGCGATCATCGAGAATTGATCTATGCTCGTAGCTAATCTACCCCCTTCAGCTAGCTAGGCATCCCATGGGGACAAAAGAAATTAAATTAAATTACTAGAGCAACTACTCGTTGTAGCAAAAGGTGATCACACTCATCCTAGGTGTCCATTCTCATGTTGGACCAGGTAGCAGACGAACCTGAGGTAACCGGCCCGGCCCGACCCCACTAGATATAGGCAGCTAAAAAAATTGGAGCAACCACTTTTTTTTTAATTCAAGCGTCTAACTTTTCGAACTGACTAATCCTGGAGATAACTGGATTGATCTCGTGGAAATAAATTGGAGCAACCACTGAGTATAGCAAAAGGTGATCATGCTCACCCAGGCATCCCTCACGACTCATTTCCAAGATATGTGAAGAGAGATAAATCACGAAGTCTGCTTATAATTGGTCGTCAAATGACTAAGAAGTGGAAAAAAAATTTCCCTGAGGGCATGCGGCCGCTGAAAATGTATCTCTGCCCATTGTAGTAAATCTGTCACCCTTTAACCACCTAAGCACCGCCCGTGTCACTACAAGAAAAAAGACATATTATGACATTTATTTTATGACACTTAATGGTAAATATCATTATAAACTAATTATAGTGACACTTACTAAAATCAGATTAATTTTATAAATACAATGTCTGATTAAACTATTTATCATGACACAATTTTATAAATGCCCTTATAAAATAATTAAAATAATTTAATTTATTTAACCTAAAGTTTTTCCAACTTAACGCGCGTATCCCCTCGCCTACTCCTTCCGATCCCTCTGAAAAATTTCGCCCGCCCGCCAGCGCGAACCCTAAATCGCGCGATCCCTCCTTTTCACCTCCACCCTCAGGCCTACCCTAGCTCATATTCTTTCTCCCTCGCGCTCCCTGCTCGATCGCCGCTCCACCTACGCGAGTGCCTCCAACGAGCACACCTCCACCAGCGTGACCTCATTCCCTGCTCGATCGGCACCTCCACCAGCGTGGTCAGGGCTGTGCGAGCACCTCCCCACGCGCAGCGCTCCTCCCCACCACGCTGTCTGCCCACCAACGCGAACAATCTTGTTTCTCCGCTTTGCTTTGATATCTTCGTCGCGGTGTCGTCTAGTCGGATTTGGAGATTGAGCCATCGAGAAATTTCCAGTTTTTTTTTCTTTGGCTTCCTGTGGAGTTTTGTGATTCGTTTATATTATATTCGTGTTTTATTGTGCCGTAGGAAACCTAGGTTGATGTTGTATTTGGTCCTCGAGGGAAGGGTGAATGAGATGGCGATGGATTTGTTTTCTGTTGACAACTCAGGGCTTTGAGTTGGGGAGGTGGCCGAGGGGGAGATGGATGGGAAAGGAGGCTCCTTTGCGACGATAAGGAGAATATCTCAGAGGGCGGGTCGAGGGAACGACTTTCACCCATCAACTGGTATGAGGCAAACTTTTTCATTTTTTTCTTCTCTTTCTGAGCTCTTGAAATAACGTTATGTTCTCTTTTTTCTCTTATTTTTGCGTGAATTTGAGGTTAATGTTTTTCAAATTACATCTCCGAAGCATATTTATCGCTTCAACTTCGAGGGATCTGTCAAGCTGAGTTTTTCTTTTCAATATGCATGTTCATGCGTCATAATTGCTTACATGTTTAACAATGATCTTTCATATCATGGAATTGTTTGTTGTTTCATTACTAGCGATCTGGTAAAAATATGCTCATTTTAATCTTTCTTTTATATTTTAGTTCTCTTTGGGTTTATTAGCCTTAATTGTTTGTGGAGGCTGTTTCAGGATCAACTGCGTGGATTGGAAAAGGTTTTTCATGTGTTTGTGCCCAAGGAATAGAAAGTGAGGCTCACTTAATATTCGATATAACACCTTCTCAGGTAGCCTCCTTCAATATTGATTCCTATTAGCTCTTGGATTTACAACAATTTCAAGAATCCTTAAGAAGTCGTGTTCTTGATGGTAGAAAATAAAAGAAATCTGTTTCATGTATTTTTTTTTCATAGTAATACCGTGCAGCTCTACTAGTGATAGGTAATAAAGGCTCGCCATGTCACAACATTGCGCAACATTATTAGCATGGACGATAAGGTTTACAAAAATAAACATTTCCTTGCAACTATTCAAGTTTATGACTACCTTGTGTATCTTTAGGCCACTCATAGTATTTATAGGAAACACTGATAGTATTTATAGGGCATGATAAAGAACACTGATAGTATTTATAGGGCACTGATAGTATTTATTGGATATGATAGAATTCTAAGGCATAAAAATTTAGAAGCATCAATGTTGGAGTAAACTGGCTGCACATAATAATTATAATACCATCATTACTCTCTCCAAGCTTGAGCATATATTCTGTCTATTTTGGCTTGTTAAATAAATTAGAAATGCTCTCACAAATATTAATCAAGATCATGCTAATTAAAATGAAAACATAACTAATCAAAGCTATGGAAACTTTTGATGGAACCTGGTGGCGATGACTCCATCATATTAGCATATCAGCATATCGATAGAGAGAATGAAGAGAGATCAGGAACAAATCTCTTATTATGTGCATGTAATAGCACATAATAGACAAACAGAAAAGGAACACGCTTGAGGGTACAGATAGAAGATGAATAACTCAACTTAATCTTTTGTTGGAAGTAGAAATGAGAACAAGATGTTTTTCTCATCTGGTCTTCATCGGAGATAGATAGCACAACTCAAAGCTTTTGTTTGAAGTAGTAACCTAAGAAAAGAGAGTTTCTCTGTTTAGGTAATCAATGAAGATGGAGACACAAGAATGAACTGAGTGTTTCTAGGAAGAAGCAAAACGAAGTCACTACTGGATCAATAGGTAGAGATGAATAGAAGGAAATATAAAGAGAAAGGTCGTTAACAATATGATGGGAACACATGAAGTCAAGCTATTGAAGCCCTCTTTCGGCTTTGCTAGATTAGACAGAGATCCAAGAGAAATTTGATGAGGAGAAGTTGTCGTTGAAATCAGTGGGTTCCTCCTTCTGTCCTTCAGGATATTCTTCATAAAAATCTAACCTTAAAAGAACAATGGCTAAGATACCATTTAGAATATGGTAAATACTTATGTAGTACTTGTATGGCTCATGACAAACCCATAAGCCTAGAAGTACCAACATGTAGCACCTACAATCTTTAATTCCTTTAACAGACATCTTTGTTAATGATTGCAATCTGCTGATATCATGATATTATCTTAAGAACAACTAAAATCGACATACATGCTAGGTTTACTTGTGGTTTCACCAGAATCTCTATCCTGTTTGTTGTGCCCATGTTTTAGTAATCTTTTTTTTTGCTCTATGTTTTTACTGACCTGAACTATTTGTCCCTGCAGGGCTACGGTGCCCTTTACTTGGTCACAGCATTGCCATTATTGTAGTATCATTGTTTTTTTTTTTTTCGTAGCAGTTTGTCTAACAATTATTAGCGTACTGCCAGTTATTGCAGTAGTTCGAGTACCATTTCCAACTATATTATAACGATGCAGATATCAATCTTTCTGGTGTCTAGCCGTGTCTTCTGCCATATTCTTAATGCTTATTTTATCCAGCCGTGTTTTCTGCCATATTTCTTGTGTTTTTTAAGGAAAGGATTTATTTTCTTTCCACTCGACTTTGTAATTTAGTCTCAATCAAGAATCTACAAGTTATAGTATGATATTTTAGTTTTAGTTTTTTTTATATTGCCAGAAATTTTTTCCAGTATGCTATCTCAGTACTGAAACATTGGTAGGAAGTCTTGAGGGCCCTATGGTCTGCTACTTATTCTGAAGTCAAACTCCATGATTTAATATCTGAACAATGGAAAAATATGGGATGGCAAGGAGAGGATCCTGTAATTCTGAAGATAGGTTTCATATCTCAGTACTGAAGATAGGTTTCATATCTGAAGAAAACCTATTATTCTTTGCCAGAAACTATCCTGTAAGTTGTTTTGCCTTCTTGACTGTCAAACCTAAGCAAATTATGAATAACGAGAGTGGTATTTGGCCATTTCTGGAGAATTATGACCTTGTTTTGTGGCAAGATCTAGTTTTCAGCCATGACAATGTGTCAAATTATCTTGATATGCTTCATATTTCACCATGGCCATAAAATTGATTCTTTCTTCATATAATCTAAGTTCTCTTGATGTATAGTTCTTGTAGAAGGATATATTCATTTTGTATGTTTTTCTGTTTGAGATAGTTGAGTTACTTTAAAAAATATGCAGATTTTCTCTTTCTTATAGTTTCATTCAACCTTTTGTCCCTTATTTGGAGGCTCGGTGACTAAAAACGGGGAGAACATTTATATATTCTAGCAGGGTAATTATTAGTACAAGAATCTTCACTTGGCCAGTTGTGTGCTCTGTTACCTACAAAATAAAACTAATGATCTTAGTTCTAAATACTACACCTCCATCAAAGAATCTTGAGGTCAAAGAATTACAAGTGGAAGTCTTGGTAAGTAAGAGTGACTAACATTGGGTAGTGGAGGAAGTCCTGGATAAATAGTCTCTAGGCATTGAAAGTCATGGTAAGTCGAGTTCGAGTTCTAATTGTTCTACTCAAATGAGGAAGTTCTAATTTTGTTGACGTGTGTTATCTTCTTTTTTTTTTTCAAATTTTTATGTTTATCTTTTTCTCTTGAATCTAAACATGTTTATCTTGATGTGTGCAGACTCATTAAATTGAATATAATATATGTCTAGTATAATAAGATTATGAGTTCATCTTTATTATACCAAAGAGTTAACTTTGCTTGTGAAAAAATTTAGATCTAGATTATATACATTTTTTTTCTTTATTATATACTTTTTTAATTTTATTTCATTTACACAAACTAATTAATATATGTTTTTTTTGTAGGTGACAAGAATATTGAATTCTGTTTAAGATGTGATGGTTGAAGATTGAAGATGCAGTAAAATTTGGGAGTTTGGTTATGTTTTGCTTTAGGAGAGACTTAATTTTTTTGTTAGTTCTTAAACTAAATACATTGGGTACATTGGTGATTGTTGTGATTAGTACATAGATATTTTTGAGGTGATTAATTTGACAGTTTTGTATTACAAAAAAATTGGTAATTATTGATTAGCATTTTAATTTAAAATTTTAATTTGTATTTTTGTTAATTAGTTATATGCGTAAATATTTATATTATGAAAATATTGAAAATGAGTGAAATATTTATTAATATAAGATATTTTTTATGTCATAATAGAATATCAAATCATGTAGATAAAAATATAATTGTAAAACTCATATGAAGACATTTTAAAATGTTATAATAAATAATTATTAATGATAATTTTAAATGTCCTTATAGGCTAATATAGCAAACATTTATATGAGTCACTATAAATTACATAACGAGGCATTTTAAATTAACTTTATAAATTATCATTAGTGATATTTTTTATTATGACTATAAATAAAATTCAAGACATTTATAATTATCTTGATAAATAATTTTAAAGGACATATAAATTTGTCATCATTACTATAATAAAACAACATATATAAATGTCATTATAAATCTTATAGTGACATTATTTTTTGTCACTATAACAATTATTCATGCTATTAGTGTTGTCACTATTTGTATTTTATAGTGACATTAAGAATTGTTATAAGTGATAAGACTTTAGACGACATCACTATAGAGGACATTTTAACTTAATGTCACTATATCAAAAATGTCAGTATAAGTGATATATGATGACACTTTTCAATGTCATGAAAAGTATTTTTTTTTGTAGTGTGTGAACTTGGAGCATCCACTCATTATAATAAAAGGTGATAACACTTATCCCAAGCGTCCATCATAGTCTGTGCCCAAATTATATGAAGGGAGTTAAATCACAAGGTTATTTTATAGTCGATCGCCAAATGGCTAGTGGTAGGAATTTTTTCTTCGAGAGCATGCGACCATCGGGAATTGATCCATGCTCCAATGTAGCAAATCTACCCCCTTAGCTAACTAGGCATCCCATAGGGACAAAAGAAACTAAATTAAATTACTAGAGCACCTACTCGTTGTAGAAAAAGGTTATCACACTCATCCTAGATGCCCATTCTCATGTTGGAGCAGGTAGCAGATGAACCTGGGGTAACCGGCCTGGCCCCACGGAAGTTTCCCACCGGTCACCAAGATAAATCGGGAAGCGCTCGCGGTGGAAGATCTAGAAGTCTAAAATCTCAGGGTTAGCACCCCATTTGGAGAAAAAATTCCTGCAAAATATGTCATAGCTAGGGATCGAGCCGCGGATGTCTGAGATAGCGACTAGTCGCCCTACCGCTGCAGTATAATCCCGAGAGTAGATTTACTACAACGGGCAAAGATACATTTTCAAGAATGTCAAATGACTAGGGATGGAAGGAGATTTTTTCCAAGATATGTGCCTATCAAAAATTGATCTCTTACCCATAATAATAAATTCATTCACTGGCTAACTAGACAACCCCTAGAGCAATGGCGGAGCCAGGAATAGTAGCCCCGCCAGGGCTAAAATGTTATCCGAATGTGTCTTCGAGCTAAAATGTCTTTCTTTTGATTTAAAAATTCAAAATAAATGGTGTAAATAGGTAAAATAGTGATATTAAAATGTAAAATTAATGTAAATTTCAGTTTGGGCTATAACCCGGGTAAGTCAAATCTTGGCTCCACCCGTACCCTAGAGACTTGAGGAAATCAACTCTGGTTCATTTTTATAAACCTATCCTGTCCAACTCAGGTATATTCTTGGAGCAACCGTTCATTATTCTTATGATATATGTGAAATAAAGATATATTAAAATTATTGTACCCAATTGAGATGTAAATTGGGTTGGGTTGTCTACGACCCAACTTCCCCTAGCTCAATTTGGGTTGTGTCCAACATACTCAACCCATAAAATGAACAGGCGAAGGCAGGTATATGAGTCGAGCGGGACAGCGTATGGACGTATATAGTTTTCTTTAAATATTTTTTACAATTTCGTAAAAAAAAATTATTTTTGTTTTTATATTTCTGTATTTTTTGTTTTATAATTTTTTCAAATTTTTTTATATTAAAATCTATCATTTTATTACTCGAAATCTATGATTTTAACATGCTAATTCATTGTTTTCTACTTGAAGTATCTATATGCTTTAATATAAAATTGATATGCATGAATTTATACTTAATTTTTTTTAATGAAGATATCTAATTTTTCATGTTGTATGCGAGTTAGTTTTATTTCTTACGATTCTATCATGAATTTATGCTTAATCACTTGTATGTTTGATTAACATCCTCAATGATTATGTTTTCATATATACTTTATTATATGATAGTTTGTTATTTTAATACAGGATAAAGAAGATAATTTAAAAGTTTAATTTAATGAACCAAGGGCGATCGGCTCGGTGCCATGGCCTAACCTCCCATGATTACGCATCTCATTTTAAGAATTTTTTTATAAAAAATACTATAATTAAATATCAAATCATGAATATTTAAAAAATAAGTTAGGCTTGTCCGTTGTGTTGTCTTATTCTTTTCATTTGGAGTATGGATTTTGTGGAATGCAGAGGCGTCGAAACGAATAGTTCAGTGTTGACTAGCTCATCCTCCAACGATCTCGATTTAGAAGCCTCAAGGCTCTATCTCATTCAATTGATAAGCCCTTGTGCCAATACCTCGAGTCGTTAATATAACTCTTGGATATGTTTAGTTCAAGTTATTTAGTATAATTTTAGTTATGTGGTTATTAAATAATCACATTATTAAGATTATGATAAATAAAATATGATTTAATATTGTTTGGTTCAACTATAGGTAATGCAACAAAAATTATTTGTTTGAATGTTTTAGTATATGACCTAATTAAACATTTTATTATATTACCTTTGAACAAGGAGCCGAAGCAGACGACACCCTCGTTGACAGTGAGGTAGGAGTTGTTGTCAGCATGCTCGATCCAGAGTTTGCGGTGGTGCCGCTGGATTTGCACGTAGCTCCCCTGCATCAGGATCTTCCTAAATCTGTCCTAGCCGTGAAGTGACACAGCGAGACGAAAAGCTTTCTTGGAGTCGTCGGCGCCACAGGGGCAGACCTACCACACACAGATGTGATGGTCCTGGTGGGCGGAGAAAACGCGACCTCTTATAGCCGCCAGGGTCTTGAGAGCACCTACAACAACCTGTTAATCGAGTGTTATAATGCTCGATTAACGGCTCACGCGCATTAAAACTGCTGTGGCGAGCGCGTTAAAGCGCTAACATGATGAACACATTTAGATGTTTGAACGTGTTCATCGATAAGAAAAACGAGATGGCATAGCATCCCCATCGATTGGGGTTGCCCCATAATCGATTGGGGTTGCCCCCATAATCGATTGGGGAATCAATTAGAGATGACCCTAATCGATTGGGGGCTGTGATTGAGGATTCCTTTAATTGATTGGGGCATGCAGCTGTAATCGATTGGAAATCGACAATGACCACTTAAACGGCTAGTAAACGTCTACAACAGTCATGAAACGGTCACAAACAAAAAAAAAATATTTATAAATGCTCATCACTTTACAACTCTCATTTTAATCTTCAAACACCCCCTCCCAATCACTCTCATTTCAATCTTCATATACCTCCCTCCCATCCTCTAAAAATCTTCTCTACTATTTTCTTCCGAAATGGATGAAAATAATAATGATTTGTTTATAAATTTTTTAAAAAAATATTTCTTCAAAAAATTTCCAAACTTTACCAAATTATCTATATTTCTCATGTTCACCAAATTATCCACATAATTCATACCCACCAAATAACTCGTATGGTCCATACTCCATATCCAGCAAATTATCCATATAATCCATATCCACAAAATTATCCAATGAAAAGTGATCGATTTACTCCGACTATTGTTCCAGAGACTTAAGTGTCCGACCGTGAATCCCCAATTGAAGTTGTTGATTTAGAGAAGGCGGATTCTGGCACTGCATGTAGAAGAAAGCGATCAACATAGAGTAAGACTGAAGATAAGGTTTTGGCCAGATTGTTTGTCACTATCAGCGATGATCCAATAAATGCAATGATCAAAAGATAGAGGCTTTTTGGGGTCGTGTTGCTAGCTACTACAATGACAATCGTACTCAATGTACACCCAACAGAAATGCAAGTATCATACGATCATACTAGCACAATATCATACAAAAAAGGTATATCTCTTCAACGCAAATTTCAATAGCGTTTATAATACATATTGTAGCGGCCACAGTAATAAGGATATATTGTTGTTTGCGTATGAAAAATATCGTGAGGAAAATAACGACATTGCCTTTAATCTTGAGCATGTGTGGAGAATCATAAAAGACCGTCCAATGTTTACTACATAGTCCGTTGATCACCTTGTTGCCACGAAGAAGGCAAAAACCTCGGAATCGAGAGCAAGCAATACCTCATCTAACCAAGATGTTAGTCTATAAATCGACCTAAACGAAGAAGAAACTCATCTAATGAGTCAAAATGCAGCAAAAAGAAAAGGAAAAGTCAAAATAAAATCAGATATTGAAGGTGTGATAACAAATTAGGATAATATGTTTCCATTTACTGAGTATACAAGCATAAAAATGACTAAAGTTAGAATAAAATAAAAACAACTCGAAGTTGATGAGATAAAAGCAAAAGCTACTGAAATGAAAGCAAAAACTGCCTTAGCCAAAGTTAAATTAAAGGAATATGCATTTATTTCGAATGACACTTCACAAATGACACGCGAGCAATTTATCATCTATCAACATCTATGTCAAGAGATTAGGAGGAGATGATTTATGTCAAGAGATTAGGAGAAGATGGAATATGTAATTTTTATTTATTGTAATTTTCAATTATTGTACTGTTTCAATTAATGTAATTTTCGATCATTGTCCTTTTAATTTAATATAAGTTTCTATCATTTTAACTTTTTTAAATTCATTTATAATTTTTTGTCAATAAATATAACTATTATAAACTAGTCGTTGGAATATAATCGTTATACTATAGCAGATGGAATATAGTCGTTGTAATATAGTCGTTGTAATATAGCCGTTGACAATAACAAATAAATAGATACCTTGTGATCTACGATTCTTCATTCTTCAAGTAGTTGACGAATTCGTTTCTACTTCATTCTTCGATTATGGTGCTCTACAATTCGTCATTTTTCATTAGCTCTAAATTCGTTTCTTCCAAATATGTCTCAATTTTCAAGAAGCACCACCTACGACTTGATATTAAGTTAATATGAAGTTCATGTTGAAGATGTTGACGAAGGTTATGATCCGATAAATGAGTTAATGTCATTGATACTTCAACAAAACCGACAAATAGTTAAAGCATATCAAAGTAATAACAAGATGTGACAAAGAAGAAGGTTCATCCAAGGAAATCGTCAAGCCGAGCATGTGAGGCTTTTTAATGATTATTTCTCCACAAGCCCAGTATATTCAGATTAAATATTTCGAAGACGATTTTGCATGCAAAGAGATCTAGTTTTGTCGCATAGTGAATGTACTTGAGAGTCGTTCATCATTTTTTCAGCAGAGGGATGATGATGTGAATAGACAAGGTTTGACACCGCTACAAAAATACATAGCTGTAATTCGCCAATTAGCTTATGTAGTCCTAGCCGACCATCTTGATGAGTACCTACGCATGGGTGAATCAACCGTCATCCAATGTCTTTTCAAGTTTTGCGTTTATATGGTTGAACTTTTTGGTGATCAATACTTGAGAAGGTCAAATGATGATGATGTTCAACATCTTCTTCAATTGCATGATGAGAGGCATGACCTCCCTAGATTGTTAGGCAGCCTTGACTGCATGCATTGAGAATGGAAAAATTATCCAGTTCCTTGTAAAGCCCAATTTACAAGAGGTCATGGATCACCAACAATCGTGCTTGAAGCGATCGCGTCTCAAGACTTGTGGATATCACCTGCATTCTTTGGTGTCGCAGATTCACATAATGATCTTAATGTGTTATATGAATCTCCCGTATTCAATAACGTTTTGCAAGGAAATATCCCGAAAATTAATTTCATGATCAACGACACTCAATATAAAAAGAGATATTATCTAACAGATGAAATATATCCGAAATGAGCTACTTTTGTGAAGGTTTTTCCTTTCCCGGAAAATCCCAAGGGGTGATTGTTTACGAAAAGATAAGATGTTGCAAGAAAAGAAGTTGAACGAGTATTTGGGGGTCTTCAAGCTCGATGGATAATTGTTAGATGTTCAGCTCGTTATTAGTATAAAAAAAGTTAAAACATATTATGTTAGCATACATTATTTTGCTCAACATGATTGTGAAATATGAGAGGAATGACATGACAAATTGATACAACGATGAAGGTAACGAACTTGCACAACCCGTTCAGGGCTCAAACCGAGAATTTCATAATTATCTCCGGATAAATTCCCAACTACGTGACAATAATGTGCATCACCAACTTCGTGCCGACTTAGTTGAACATATTTGGTCACAATACAATAATAATTCCTGAATTAATATTTTATAGTTTCGCTTTATGTTTAATTTAGATATTGTTTTTTAATTATATACAAATGTGTTTTTTATGTTGTACTCTTTCATTTCAAATTTATAATATATTTTAATTTCAAATAATAATAAATATATTTAAAAATATTATAATTATTTATTTTAAATAATAATCATTTAAATTGTCAAATAAAAAATATGTATGTGAGAGAATGAATATGTGAGAAAATGTATATATGCGATAATGTGTATGTGGCATGTTGACCCCGCAAATAATGGATGTTAAATGTTAAACGAATGAAAGAGAATAAAGATGTTAATATTAATGTGTATGTGACATGCGGGTCTCATGCTTTATAATGAGGTGGTAGATGTTATAACGCCAAAGGCGTTAAACCATTGTGGATGCCCTGATGTTGCCTCTGTCACGCCCCGAGACCTAAGAGCCGCTGATCCAATAGAAAATCGGACAGCACCTCCCCTGTCCGGCGGACAATTTACACATACACAGAACACGACCACGCAGTTTAATTGGCCTCAGGCCTCAAAATATAGATAGACACAATATAAAAGCACAAGACAACTACGTAAATCATACCTGACTGCGGACCGGTCCGACTTACGACGAAACAACCAATACAAAAACCCCTTAGGGCACAAGACGACACTCCCAAGACATATACAATTCCAATAAGTAAATATACAAATAGACACTACTAAGTACAAGACGAACTATGCCGTCGCGATGGGTAGGGACTGGCTGCTGGGCTCTTCTGGCAACTCCAAGTATCTCAACCTGAAAATAAAAATATATGGCAACGGTGTGAGTCCATAAACTCAGCGAATACCCAGCAGATATGCATAGTATGTTATAACAACAATAAGCATCTACTCTAATACAGTCTCATATCAACAATATGGAAAAACTAGTACTGAAAATACTGAGGTAGATACATACCAGAATCCAGCTAACCTGAAAAGAAGACAATGAGTACCATGGAAACATCATTAGTCATATAATCTCAAATAACAAGTCTCCAGAATATGCATGTCAAACAAGTGCAAGAATCAAGTGCAGCAAACAATGCACGATGCAAAATATGCACATGGTGTAATGCCATGGTCACCCCCTAACTCCAGTCAAGCCACCGAGACAGGCGATACTGTGTCGGCCGAGTGGGTAGAGCTGTGACACTGTCCGTACTCTGCCATCACTGCTCCTGAGTGACCGAGAGGACAGGATGCTGGTGGAGCTATCGCTCCGCCCCATGTACATATGGGGGAGATATCTCTCTCATCTTCTCTGGTCTATGGGTAGAGAAGGGATCCCTGCTTGCTACCACGCTCCGAAACCACTACCCCTGAGCGGACGAGCGGAGCACTACAGAGCAAATGCACACACCCAGCGGTATCCACTAACCCATGAGTGGCCGTGTGTGCATATCATGTGCCGGAAGACGATTAGGCTCAACCACAAGGGAGTCGCTGATCGCCGGCATGCAACAGTGCAAGGATGGTGTATGATAGATACACATACATAATAACTCAAGGATAACCAATAAGTATCCAGAACAGGCATAATAACTCAGGGATAACTAACAAATATCCAGAACAGGTACAATAACTCAGGGATAACTAACAAGTATCCAGGACAGGCATAATAACCCAGGGATAACTATCAAGTATTCCAGAACAGGTACAATAACTCCGGGATAACTAACAAGTATCCAGAACAAGTATAATAACTCAGGGATAACTAACAAGTATCCAGAACAGGTACAATAACTCAGGGATAACTAACAAGTATCCAAGACAGGCATAATAACCCAGGGATAACTATCAAGTATTCCAGAACAGGTACAATAACTCCGGGATAACTAACAAGTATCCAGAACAAGTATAATAACTCAGGGATAACTAACAAGTATCCAGGACAGGCATAATAACTCAGGGATAACTATCAAGTATTCCAGAACAGGTACAATAACTCCGGGATAACTAACAAGTATCCAGAACAAGTATAATAACTCAGGGATAACTAACAAGTATCCAGAACAGGTACAATAACTCAGGGATAACTAACAAGTATCCAGGACAGGCATAATAACTCAGGGATAGCGTATAAACTTACTGCTATCTATAACAGACAATGCATAGCAATGTGACAATATCTAAAAGATAAGTCAAAGGGTACCCGCCTTCAACGTGAAGTCTGTGTCCAAGAAAGAACCTCCGCGTCTATACGTCTGAACCAATCAACATCCTGTATCAAAGGATATAGTTCATTAATTATCAAATCAACTGATAACTAGCTAAACACGATACAAACCCAATTATCACCATCCTAAAGGTGATTGTCACTAATTAACCCTAATTAGTGATTAATTTCTGTTTAGGTTGAATCGTGACCCAAGTTAGGGTTTATCCCGGTTTAACCCAAGTGATCACCAAGTCCGACATGAATTTCCCTAACAAAGCATTACCAAGATCATTAGCAAGATCAACGAATTAAAGCTTAACACCTAATTCCAATTACAATCTAATTCCAAAACCAATTCAACAGATTGCTCACGGCTAGGTAGCAGAGCTTAGCAAAACCACAAGATCTTCGACCAAAACACTCCCAGCTCATTCCATCTTCTTTTCCAACCGGATGCTCGTAGTAAACATCCAAACAAGAACAGAGGGAAACTCTCCAAAATCTGAAACAAGCAGATTCATTCTAGAAGTCAGATCAACATTTCCCTAAAGCCAAAACCGAAACAAAATCCACCTCACAACATTTCTGCTAAAATTGAACAAGCTAATCCATTATCTTGACCCTAGAGAGCAAACCAAACATAGACAATACCAGCCCTAACACCTCCAGCCGATCCATTATCAAATCCATCAAAGATGAGAGAAATCAAACAGGATAAATTTGGTACAAAATAGATCCAAGAACACAAATCTGACACCAACAACACCCAAATTAGAGTATCAAGCCACCGATCTAAAATAGTCCAAGTCTCAAAATGTTAGCTAAACATTCCTCCTTCTAATATTAGGTTTGGTGTTCAACTACCGATCCGAACACAACAAGGAAACCCAATCTGAAGAATTAAATAAACCATCAGATTTACTATCAACACAACAATTTATCATAAGATCTAAAGAGATCTCAACCCGTTCACTCTTTAGGCCATCCAAAATAACCGGTCCATCTCCAAATGGAGCTCACGGCAAACCCATTCCAGGTGCTGCCAACTCTAGGTTTCAACTCTAAAACTGTAACAACAATGCTACTGATCAGAGCTAATTTGCAATGTCTTGTATATAAACAAAACAATTTCTAAAACCACCCTCACTCGTATACCTCACAATTCCTTGATTAGAACCGAATCAACCCAAATCATCCAGGATACAAAGCTAGGATACACAAAGAGATCATCAGAAGCCCTCTATGAACAAACAAAATCAACATAAAGCTTACCTCCCAATAGCTCACGCCCACAAAGTTCCCCTCTCAAGTTAGCCTTGATCGAGCTAAGTCCAGATCCGTCACGCGGAGGATGATACCACTGGAACAACCCTCGCGATGCTGCCACAGGAATCAACTCAGTGAAATCCAAGAAGATTGGAGGGCCTCCACTTGCTACACTCAACCGAATTTGCTCAAGAAATCAAACTTACCGGAAAATAGATCACCGGCGATTAACATTGGCATCGGGCGATCGACACAATGGAAGAGGCGTTGGCTTCTTCTTGGTTGCGGTCGATTGAGGAGTCGACGCTTGGCTGTGGCTAGGGCATGCGAGAGGGAGAGGAAGAAGGAACGCAGCGGCTAGGGCACGCGCGAAGGGGAGGAAGGAAGTCGGCGTCGCGTGTGTCTTTGGCTGCGGCTAGGGCACGCTCGGGTTTTGGCTGCAGCGTGCGAAGAGAAGAGGGACGAAAGCATTTAAGTAGATGGTCATTTTTCAGAAAACCCCCTCCACTCTTCGAAATTTAAACCCTACCCTTAGGGTGAAGGTTTTTAGCTATTTAACCCTCCAACTTATTGTAGTCCACTTTAATAAATTTCTACGGATAAATTATTTATCCATTCATAATTTAAGAGTCTACCTGTAAGCCCCTTAACTTTAGGCAAATTTACGTAAGCAAACTTATTTGAGGTTTTCTTTTATGAGACCCTTGATAAGTTTTAAGTTTTACAATAAAACCCCTGGAGCTCCTCTCGTAGGGCCGGAAACCCTAAACTCAATCCGGAAAAATCTCAAAAAATTTTCTGGTCCGGATTTTCGAATAGCCGTATTTTACAGCCTCTGCTTCCATGGTTGAATCGGGCGAAATAGTGGAGGTCGGGGTACTGCCACGCCACAATGTCATGCTCGTTGGCTAGGGTTTTGGTTATATCTTGGGCGGATTGATATTTAATAAAATTGAAAGGGTAATTTTGTACGCAATGGCAAAAATCGAAGGATAATTTTGGATATTTTTTTTGTTAATCCTAGAAGTACGTTAAACCTCACACTTCCAAGGTAATCACATTCCGTGTGCCCCCACTTACTAGCATAGCTGACATGCTCCATTATTTGATAATCACTCATTAGTCTGACCAAATAATATAACCTTTAAAGGCATGCTTGGTTGTATTATTGATAACCTTGGTTATCTACCTAAGGTTATGTTATTTAATCATGTTTGATTCAAGTAATGAGTATTTTCCAAATAATTGAGCATGTCTGTCATGTCAACAAATGATGATATAACTTGAAGTATTATTATCTTGGAAGTGAGAGATCTTAAGTGATCCTGAGGTTAATAAAAAAAATTATCGAAATTATCCTTCGATTTTTATCCTTTTGGATTACATTATGGCCACTCGCCCAATCCACTCTTCTTTGAAGAGTTTCGTGCACAACAAGAGCTTTCTCGCCTACCTCAGGCGCGAAGGTCGTCGAGTCTCTTTCTCACTCTCAAACAAGCGAATTCGAACCCTACGTGTGTCCTCATGGGTCTCCCGCCTCAATCTTAAACTTCTCCCTCTTCTACCCGCCGCATAGCCCCTGATTCCTGATGGAAAAAAGCTCCGGAAACCCTTCGATCACTCCGATGCCACCTTGGATGTTGTAACATTGTCACCGACGAATCCTGCACCTAGATATCGGTTCATAATATGGATTCGCCCTTCTTCGCTTGTGGCTATTTAGATATATTACAGCGGAGTTCGCATTCGTCCTCTAGTCTCGGTAGTCCCTTCCATCACCACTGTCGTCGTCGGCGCATCAGATTGTGGTGGGTTGCGGAGTAACGATTTGCTTAATGAATTTGGATCCTTTCAATTTAATCCCATTCTTTGCCCTTTCTTGAGAGGGACTTGGACATTTTACAGGTGGCTACAATGGCGATGGAAGAGTTTTTGTTAAGAATTATTACGACGAGATTAGTATATTTCAAAAATTGAATCAAATAATATTAAATTATATCTAAAATCAATGGCATACTAAATATATAATTAAGATTATCAATAATATTCTTCAATCAAATATGCCTTTAGAATTTAGATGATCATACAACCCTAAGTCAAAAGTGCAAGAAGAGAACAATGCCCATGGATTTTATCTCGTTTCATTTTGTAAAATCATAAGACAATACTCAGGTCTACGTCACAAGAAAAATTTAGTAAAAGAAAAAAAAAATTGGATGAGGCAGCAGACGAATTTGGGATGACCGATTCGATTCTACGAAAGTTTTTCTTCGGTCACCAGTGTAAATCGGAAAGTGCTTGCGGTGGACGGTCTAAAATTCCAACGTCCCAGGGTTCACGCCCCATTTGAAGAAAAAATTCTTACAAAATGCGTCATAGTCAAAGATCGAATCGTAGATGTCTGACATAGCGATTAATTATCTTACCACTATACCATAATTCCGATGGCATAAAATTTAGTAAACGAGGTAAACAATGCCATCGTCAAAACCATTATTCAACGTCATTCAAGTCTCGGTGGACTTAGTTTGGTCAAATCCATTGGTCATGCATGACTCAATCCAATTGGAGCACGACTTGAACCAAACATCTAGAGGCTCCACTTAACTAAACCTAGCAGGAGCAGAGTAATGGTGCCGGAAAAAGTAGAGGAAGAAGATAAAAAAGACAAAATCGTTCGTCCCAACGTTCTCGTCAAATTCATCTCAAGATCATCATAAAAAAATAAATCATGATCTTCAAAATAATTAATAAAATAGAGGAAGATAAAATAGAGGAAGAAGAGGACACAGGACAAGAGCAGTGGTGCCCGAAAAAACAACTGCATTTAATTAGGAGCAGTGATGTTCGATTTCCAATGTCAACTCAAGAGAACGTGATTTGTCAGATGGCTTTAGAAACACTGGCAAGCTCCGCCACAAAAGTCTAGTTTTCTTCCTCCCTTGTTTTCTTCCAGAACGTCCTATTACTGGAGATGACTAGAGAAGCTTAAGCTTTGATCTAAATCAAGAGAAATGGAATGCAATAGGTCTCAGTTCTTCACGGTTCTCATGCCTGGATTCCTGGAGAAATTGGTATTATCTTCTTGTTTTCAACTAATTTATTTATTTTTTATTCTTTTTCCAAAGGGATTACTTCAGCGATGTAAAAGAATAGTATGCAACGTACAGTAGATGTTAGTTTTTAACCGTTTTACAGTTTGGATTAAGCATGAAAGAAAAACCTCTGAACAAGAGCTTAATATATTAGCTTAGGATCAGAGTATTAGTTAGTCATTTTTACATGGAGAAATGATTTGTACAATAAAGATGAATATTTTCGTCCCGAATTAAACTATATCTCAGGGGATGATAATTCTATCGTGATCGCCGATAATGGTGAATCCGTTAGAATCGACGGTGAATGATGCGAGATCGCAGTTATGACGATCTCCAACAGGTTCACTGTTCTCCCCTGATATAGTTTGGTTTGGGACAGTGGTCGGGGCCCGCCAATAATGTCCGATCGACGATTAAACGTTGAACGTACTATCAATTGATGATTAAAATTTTTACGGAGACATTCATCTCCAAAAACATACCATTCCTCTTTTACATATTGCACCGAAAATAAATTGCTCTTCTTAAATGACTTGTTGAACTCAACATATGTTTGAATTATTTTGTCACAGTCAATCCCTCCTGAATTTGTGAAGAACCTTTTTCAAACTGAGAGCCACCAAACGGTCACCATTCTAAGACCATCTCCAACCATCAACATCAAATTGGTATCATTTTTATACTAAAATGGTACAATTTCAACACCAAATACTATTTCAACTCCAACCCATTCACACTATATATCACACCAAAAGGAATATTCCATAGAATATTATATTTTTTTTCTTATTCATTTATTCATAATTTAATTATCGATCTAAATTTTAATTTAGTAATCATTATGAATATAATTATTATATTTAAAATTAATATTTTATTTATATTTAATACTTTTTAAAAAAAATTACATCCAATTAATATATAAAAAATTATGATTTTTATTTTTAATATTTATTACATAATTATTCGGACATAAATATATTTTAAAAATATTATAAAATCATACACAATTAAGATAAAATATATTACTAATATAACACAGACAATGACAGTGAATTGAAAATAAAATATTATGGAAATTTAACATTTAGAATTACTATATTATTATAACATTCAGGATATTATGGGAATTTAACATTCCGAATTAAAATATGTTATTATATTCAGAATTAAAATATATTACTATATTATTATAACATTCAGAATTACTATAAAATCATACATAAATAAACTATCTTTAATAAAATTAAAATATGTTATTATATTTTTTTAATTTATATATATAATAAATAATTAATATTATTAAATACTTATGAAAAAAATATTTATTATAAATTAATTTTTATTTATGATATTTATTAGTAATATAATATGTACTAATACATATTATATTTACTCGTTATATAGTATAATAAATTTTTAAAATATAAAAATAATTAAAATATTAATATCACCAAATTTGGTGTTGCAACAATATAACACTAAATTTAGTGATGCACTATTGCAACACCAAATTTGACGTTGCAAAATGGTATATTCATTGGAGTGAAATGGTGTGATTTTCACATCATATTTGGTACATGGTGTATCCATTAGAGATGGCCTAAGCCCTTCGAGAGGTCTAGGAGGAAAGTTTTTGCACCTTCTCATGAACCGATGGATGGAAACAGTTTGCACAAGCTCACGACTTTGCTGTTGGATTCTTATTGGTTTTCATCTACCAAGGCAATATGGTTTTCACCATTAAGGTCTTCGGCTCGAATGGATGCCTCAAGGATTACAACGACCCTGGTCACAGATGCATGAACATAAGTTTAGGTGATGTGCCAAAAGAGCAAGTAAAATTGTTTGCTATTGATTATCTGAATACTTGTTCAATTCTAGCTACTAATTCTTTGTTGTAATGCGATCAGATGATGACATGGTAATAAAAAATTCTCCTGATAATATTGTTGAAGTAGAAGAAGAAGATGATGACATTATAGTAGTAGAAGAAGATGACGATATCATAGTAGTGGAAGAAGATGAATTCTCTAGAGAATGGTGAGTTCTCTAAACTTTGCTGTTGTACATGAATTTCCTAGTGTTGAAGAGTAGTAAATTCAACACAGGACAAATATTTCTGTTCAAAGATATGAAAGGGAGATCATGGCTAGTAAAATACTGTCAAAGTGGTAAGGACAGTTTTTTAAGGAGTGGATGGGATGTTATATCAAAAGGAGTGATTGTTGCAGAGGTGGTGGAACTTGGATGTTAAGAATTATCTCAATTTTATCCGACTGTTTCTCTAGTTTCAAGAGCAAGAAGAATTACATTTATACAGTACTATGTGATATCTATCATTTATTAGTTTGACTTCGTAAGCAATGATAAATGAGCAATTATTGCATGTTGTGATGTTGGTCAAGTAATTTTTCCTTTGCAATTTCACCATAATGTTGCGCTAGTTGCGTAATTTGCTTATTATCTTCTTTGAATTGACAATGGAGCCAACATCATATTACAGGTATAGTACTCCTTTGAAGTATTAACGAGATTTTTTTAATCTTGGATAATCGATTCAGTCTCACGGAAATTTCTCATTAGCCACTAAGATAAATCAGAAAGCGCTCATAGTGGGCGGTCTAGAAATCTAATGTTCCGGAATTCATATCCTATTCAGAGAAAAAATTCCTACAAATATATCGTAGTTGGGGATTGAACCATGGATGTCAGGGATATCAACTAATCACCCTACCGCTGCATCATAGTCCCGGAAACGTATAGTACTCATTTTAGTGGCAGAAGGCGAATCGCTCGCCCTCAGCGTCCCTGCCAATCCGTCCCAAGGCTAACACGGTGAAAGTAAATCACGGGAGCTACTAGCTCGGATGCTGTGGCTAGCGCGAGAGGAGGGGTGTGCATACTGGCTTTGCCAGGATTTACTTTCTATAAGGAATGGGTAAATTTTTTATAGTGATTAATCTCACCGTCGAAACGGTTCCTTTATCATAAAGGGATTTCTGGAGATCTCAGGTAACATATGTCTCCATGCTTATCATTTGGAATAAGACACTTTGATATATAATACTCATTTTTAAAAATGATGAAACAGACAGCAGACAAATTGAACCTGGGGTAACCGGTCCGACCCCACGGAAGTTTCCCACCGGCCACCAGGGTAAATCGGAAAGTGCTTGCGGTGGCCAGTCTAGAAGCCCAGCGTCTCAAGGTTCACACCCCATTGGAGAAAAAATTTCTGCAAAATACATCGTAGCTGGGGATCGAACCTATATAATACTCATTTTAGTTCATTATGCAGGTGAATTTTGTTTCTGTCATGTCCTATATAAACCAACAACAATTATCACCAATAGAGGTGAATGAACAAGAGAAAGGTAACAATGAGATAGGTGGTTCTCTGATAAACAAGCCCAAAACAGGACAATGCAAGAGGATATAAGAAGACCTTGAGGGAAGATAACAAGGATGTTGAACATCGCTTGTGAAATTGATCCTAACGCTTGCGTACATGATGAGTTTGGGAGGCAGTTGAATGTCACCAATGTGACTCGATCAAAAGAGGATAATAACAAGTATGACATTCTTGAAGTGACAAATGCTAATCAACACAAACAAAAAAGCTGGGAGGAACATAGGGAGGAGCTGCAACGGAGTAATTATTTCACTTTGTAGAGGCTCAACCAAACCCCAAAATTCACAGATCGAGTAGACTGGATGCTTAGTCATTGTATTGTCACTGGAATAATCATTTCTGCTCTGTTCCACCTGTTGACAAGACACTGCTGCTGCCGCTGCTGCCGCTGCTGCAGCTGCTGCTTCATTGTGTTGTTTGTTGTGTCCGAGAAAGATGGGAGTGAGGAGAAGCGTTGAAGGATCGTATCGTATCCTAGGCTATGGCTAAGCCTAGTCGATTGGAATAGGAGGGACTAGGGAGAGACTTAAACCCCTTGTCTTGTCTAATAGGGAGAAAAGTGGCTGGGCAGGTGGAACAAGTTAGGCTCGTCCAGTTCTGCTCCGTTGGAGGATGGATTTTGTGGAATGGAGAATGCAGAGGCGTCGGAATGGACGGCTTCGTAGGTCGCCCGTCTGAACATCTTGTTGCCTCCCTCTTCACCTCTTAGATCATCCCCAACTATTTACATCAAATTTAGTGTCATTTTTACTCAAAATGGTATAATTTTAATACCAAATACTATTTCAACTCCAACACATTCACACTATAAATCACATCAAAAGAAATATTCCATAGAATATTCTATTTTTTTTATTCATTTATTCATAATTTAATTATCGACCTAAATTTTAATTTAGTAATCATTTTGAATATAATTATTATATTTAAAATTAATATTTCATTTATATTTAATATTTTTAAAAAAATTACATCGAATTAATATATAAAAAATTATGATTTTTATTTTTAATATTTATTACATAATTATTCGGACATAAATATATTTTAAAAGATATTATAAAATCATATACAATTAAGATAAAATATATTATTAATATAACACAGACAATGACAGTGAATTGAAATTACAATATTATGGGAATTTAACATTCAGAATTACTATATTGTTCCCATATATGATCAATTAACGCATTTCGAAGGGCAATATGAGCTTCTTTGTCTTTGATTCGTCTGTATCGAGCTAAAAAATCTTCAAACCGAGTACGATCATCTACTGCTGACTCAACATCTGGAGTTGGCACCTCGAAGTGTTCCACGATTGGTGCATTTAAATCACGTTCATCTTCAATTATCATATTATGCATAATAATACATGATGTCATTATATCATGTAAAATATTTTTCTGCCAAAAATGTGAAAGTCCTGCAATAATTGCAAAGCATGATTTGAGCATGCCAAATGCTCGCTCAACATCCTTTCTACATGCTTCTTGCGTCATTGCAAATAATTTATTCTTTCTACCTCGTGGATCATGAATCGTTTGAATCAGTGTTGACCAATTTGGATATATACCATCAGCTAAATGTAACTCATATTATACTCTTTTCCTTGAATGACATAACGAGCAGGAATAGTAATACCTTCAGCGAGATTAGCAAAAAGATGAGAAGACTCAAGTACGTTAATATCATTGTTCGATCTGGGAAATCCAAAATACGCATGCCAGATCCACAGATCATAATCCGCTACAGCTTCCAGAATAATTGTTGGCTTTCCGCTACGACCAGAATATTGTCCTGTCCATGCTGTTGGACAATTTTTCCACTTCCAATGCATACAATCTAAGCTACCTAACATACCTGGAAAACCACGTAGCTCACCAATGTGGAGTAGCTTAGCAACATCCTGAGCATTTGGAGATCGTAAGTATTGCCCTCCAAAAACTTCAACAACAGTCGGATTTTGTGCATTGTTACCGACCGTAAAGATCTTTGCAAAAGAGAATGCTTCTTATGCTTAGTGCAGTATCCAAAATGAAAGGTTGCATACGGCAAATCGAACATTTGAATCCAAGTGGAGCGTTTGAACAAGATATTGTAAGTTGTTATGCTCATATTTATTTTAGACTATCTAAATTTTATAATCAAAGTCTATGTTAGTTAATAACATTAACTTCATAACTAATGTCCAATTGTTTTCTTGCAGTTAACTCGTGCCAAAGTATTGTTAGCACAAGACCCTAAATATACAAAGGGTTTCAAATTTGATCATGTCTGGAATATTATAAAAGATATTGAAAAATTTGGTACTGACGATATGAATACTGCAAGCGTCAAATCGCGACGACAAATTCCAAATACTGGTTCATCTGAACAACAATTGTCCGAGGAAGAATTTCGTACTCCGTCTCTTTTTGTGGCTACTTTTGATCTGAATATCACTGATTCAAATAGCGGTGGTAGTTCTAGTAAACGACCTCCTGGGGTGAAGAAAGCAAAAATGAAGAAGAAAAATGATGAACAAATTGCAAAGGTAATTCATATTAATGCTCAACTTGTTGAGGCAATGAATGTCAGTACTACTGCTACTATAAAAATGACAGATGCTATGATCTACAAGGAAGAAACGAAAATTTTATTTAAAAATTTGAACTCGATCTCTGACCAAATGTTGCGTGATTATTTCCGCAATGAACAAATTAGAATTATGCAAAAGAGAACGCAAGTCCAGGGATCTCGTCCTGTTCAAAATCAAGGAGAAGGATCTCAATCATCTCCAATACAGCCACAAGGATCACAATTCAATCAATGTCAAGGTGAAGATCAAGAATCTCAGAATCCTGCGCATTTTTACAGCCAATATCATAATTATTTGAGTGGAACGGGGAGTGATTTTCTGGAATATTAGTATTGTAATATTATTGAAGTTATTTTAAGTTTGTGTGTTTTATTTGAAGTTTGTTAGGTTTAAATATCTTAGTATGGTTTTTATGTATCTATGAATGTTTTTAAGTTTATGTGTGTTGTATTACCTATGTATTTAAGTGATTATTAGTAATATTTTGATTTTGTGTCAAGTGTCATTTTTATTTTGTATGTCAACATAATAGATGATGTATTTATATTTATGCATATCAAATTTTTAATTATTTTATTATATTTTTTTAAATTAGTGATATAATTTATAAATTTAATTGTTATTAAAATATGCTTATAAATAAACTATGTTTAATAAAATTAAAATATGTTATTATATTTTTTTAATTTATATTTATAATAAATAATTAATATTATTAAATACTTATGGAAAAAATATTTATTATAAATTAATTTTTATTAATGATATTTATTAATAATATAATATGTGTTAATACATATTCTATTTATTATTATATAGTATGATATTTATTATATTTATTCATTATGTTAATAAAATATTAATATCGCCAAATTTGGTGTTGCTACAGTGCAACACCAAATTTGGTGATGTACTGTAGCAACACCAAATTTGATGTGGAATTTTGGTGACCGGTTAGAGATAAATGGTGTCAAAATGACATCATTTTTTGTGGGATGGTGCTCGGTTGGAGTTGCCCTTAGCATTGGCAGGTGCCTAGGCGAAGGTGGCCGAATGATGTGACATCGCCCGTGAGAAAACGAGCACGTGTCTTTCTCTATTTCTCCTCCCCGTCCTCTGTTTTTTGCAGAGAAATTTTGGGGATAGATAAATAAATAAACATTTACACATTTTTATTTATTTATTTAAATTCATGTCTTTAGATTAACGATAAATTGTAGAAAACTTCCCAATGTCTATTTGAATTTTGCATGCACTCTCCATTTGAGATTTTCTTTACATTTACTTCCTAATGGATTGAGTACAAAAGAGTAAAAATTGAGTATATATTAGTGAAAATTGAGTATAAAAGAGTGAAACTTAAGTATAAAACGGAAAAAATTTAATATACAATTTTTTGATATGGTGGATGCAATCTTATATATTCAAATTTTTAACTTTTATACTCAACTTTCTTCAAATAATACTCACCAAATTATCTTATCAATCCTATCAAGGATTGAATGCAAAGAAAAATTAAGTGGGGATTGCATGTAAAAATGATTTTAAAGATGAAGAGTTTATGAAAATTTTCTCTTAGATTAATCCTAATTTACTTATCAAATACATTTAAAATATTATTTATAGACATTGTTACACTAAAAAAGTAAAATTGTCATGTCAGTATTCCTTCCAGGACGATTTTACATATTTTGGAAAAAAAATTATAAGAGCATTTTGTACGATAACCTATTACATAAGTTGAAAATTAATCTCAAATTTTGTTATAGCTAATACTCATATAATTATTAACTATGTCAACCCGTAAAAATTATAATATTATTAGAATAAAAATAGAGGACACTTATTCTAAACAATCTAATATAGTGGAATTTTGATTAGATACATACAAATAAATTATGAAGAATAATTTATTCTAATATAAGATCCTTTTATGAAAAAGAGTAACACCTAATCAAATATTTGCCCTTAACTAAAAATTAATCTCAAAACCTATATATAGCGCCCTGCGGACCGCGTACGCGACAACGCCTGATCGATCACGGGACCGATCAGGCGTTGGCCGAATCAGTAACCGTGACTATTGCCTGATCGGTCACGGAGGGGCTCGGGAAGGCTCGGAAGCGTACCTCGACGGGTTCACCGTACCCCGATGGGTTCACCCTACCCCCTAGGGTTCATCGCTTACCCCCTGGGTTATAGTTTTGTTCGGGGACGACTGTCGAAGGCCGCCGATAAGGACTCGCCGAGCCTCTCCGTGGTCGATCACCGTACCCCGACGGGTTCACCCTACCCCCTAGGGTTCATCGCTCACCCCCTGGGTTATAGTTTTATTCAGGGGCGGGGCCGAAAGCCGCCGGTACGATCGGAGGACTCGCCGAGCCTCTTGTGACCGACGGTGATCGATCAGGCGTTGTCGCGCACGCGATTCGTAGGGCGCGGTCCGCAGTAAAGCATTTATATATATATATATATATATATATATATATATATATATATATATATATATATATATATATATATATATATATATATATATATATATTCAAACTCTAATTATGTTATTAGTTTATGAGAGCACAATTTAGCTTTTTCCCCTTCCATTTTATAAAGGTGATTTATGTTTATTTGACATTTTATCAAATCTAGTAGATAACTTTCTAAAATTATCAAATAAGTAGGATAGTTTAAAATGATCAAATCACATGCTAATTTTTCATTTTACTCGTAATCAGTTGATAAAAAAATAAGTCGAATCTATGTTGTTTAAAAATTAATCGGCTAATTTGTTTTATCAGTCGAAACAATTTCTTTCTACGTCAAAATTTCAAAATATTGAGCTAATCAGCCGATTCATAATAAAAATCAATTGATTCATTTGCTTTTGTGTTAAAGTCGATTTTAGACAAAATCGATTAAAGAATCAAAAGATTTTGATTCACATAAAACTAGTTCATATGTGTTTGGCTAGTTCTCCTGATTATATTCATGTCCTCAATTATTATTTTGACCAAATATATTAAGAGCAGTAATTTTTTAACATAAATTATTTTGAAAATTTTAATTCGTATTTAAAAAATCACTGTTCTTAATATATTAGCCAAATTGACGTTTGAGAGAATCAATATAATCAGAAGAATTAGATAAACATATAAGAACTAGTTTCATTTCAATATAAAGTTGTTTGGTTCACCAGTCAATTTTGGGCAATGATTTTTTTAGTACGGATTAAATTTTTCAAACACATTCATGTTTAAAAAATTACTCTTCTCAATTTTTTAAGGTCAAATTGATATTTGAGAACACAGATATAATCAGAAGAACTAGATGAACACAAAAGAACTAGTTTCATGTCAACCCGAAGATATTTGGTCCATCAGTCATTAATGGACTAAATAATCTCAGATTGTCATGAAACTAATTCTTATGTATTCGTCTAATTTTTCTGATTATATTCATACCCTCAAATAATAATTTGACTCAATACAGTGAGAGTGATGATCTTTTGAACATGAATTATATTTTTTGAATACGAATGTGTTTAAAAAATCATTACTCTTAATATATTATGTTAAATTGACGTTTGATAGTATATATATAATCAGGAGAACTAGACGAATATATAGCCACTAGATTCATATCAATCCGATGATGTTTAATCCATCAGTCGATTTTATTCAAAATTGACTAATAGATAAAACGACCTTGGATTAACATTAAATTATCTCATATGTGTTCGTCTAATTTTCTCGATTATATTTATATTCTCAAATATTAATTTGACTCATTATATTAAGAGAGTGTTTGGTAAAGCTTTTATTAAGTACTTTTTAGATTTTAGCCACATATAAATACTTATATATGCTAAATTTTATTTTATCTTCTATAACTTTAACTCAAAAGTTAGAAGTAAAAATTTGATGATTTTTCTGTCTTCTATTATTTTGTTTATGTTTTAAAATTTATAATTAATATTTATGTTTTTAATAATGACCACCACACTTTTAACTGTTATGACTTTTTCAATTATATTTTATTATAAGTATTTATTTTTAAATAATATTTTATATTTTTAATAATTTGTATTTCCAAAATTTTTTTTTCCATATTTTTTTTATATTTATATAAATTTTGTCCATTTTTATATTTATTATTTTTATATATTTCTTAAACATTCATATTTTAAAAAAATTGATACAGTATTCTTTCTATAAAAATCACTTTTAAATAAAAAACATCTCTCAAAAACACTTTCTAAAAGTAATGATTTTTGTAAGAATGTGTTCAATAATTTTAATTCTTATTAAAAAATCACTATTTTTAATATATTGAGTTAAATTAATATTTGAATACATGAATATAGTCGGGAGAAGTAGGTTAACACATAAAACTTAATTTCATATTAATTTGATGGTGTTTGGTTTATCCTTACAACATTGAGAATTGAATTTTTTGAATATATTCGCGTTCAAAAAAATCATCGATCTAAATATATTTAGTAAAATTGATGTTTGAAGACATTGTTATAATCAAAAGAACTATCATAATATATATATAAACTAATTTCATATCAATCCAAATTTATTTGATTTATCAATTAATTTTGTCAAAACCGACTTTAATATAATAACATTGTTGATAGAAAAGCAAATTCAATTAATTTTTATTACGAGTCATTGATTTGTTTTAAATTTTGATATAGAGAAGAATTGATTGATTTAAAAATTGATTTTCAAATAGAAATATATTTCATTATTTTTTTTTTATGAGTCGATGAATTAAGGATAAAATGAAAATTGAATATCGAAATCTATTGTCTTGGTGAAACAGCTGATGTTTATTTATATACCATCTATTTATAATTTATCATCTCTAACTATTTTGATTTGGGTCAATTTATTTATTTTTTCCCCCTTCCAATTGATTAAATCGGGTTCTTATATTATTATTTATGATAATTGATTAGTCTCTGCTGACTTTGTTCTCGAATTCCTTTAAAAAGTGCGTGAGTACCATCATTTTATGAGGGTCCAAATTTATCAAAACTAATGTATATATTTATTCTTCTCATATATTAGTCATAATATCTAAGCTAATAGCTCCCGTAATTTATCTCTTCCATATTGATCCTGGAAAAGAGGGCTGGAACGAGCGAATCACCTTTGCCACCTCGAATCCCTTTAAAAAGCACCCGGATTATGATGCATTGGAAGGACGACTAATTATCTCGTAAGTATTCACGTTGTAATCCCTAGTTATAGTGAATTTTATAATAATTTTTTCTTCAAATGAGGCGCGCAATCATGATATATTGGGCTCGTAGACCGTCCATTGCGAATGCTTCCCGATTTATTCTGGCAGTCAGTGAAAAATTTCCACGGTACTAGATCGGTTGTCCCATATTCGACGTTACCCAACTTGGTTAATCATTTTGTCATCACGGGATAAACTGATAGTTAGCGCGTGTCAGAGCCGGTCCCAGAGTGGTCATCCTGGGGCAGCTGCACAGGGCCCCACCAGAGGTGGGGCCCTTTTTTTATAATTTTTAAATTTTATTTAAAATAATTGATAATAAATATTTATTCGTCCAAACAAAATTAATTATATATATATATATATATATATATATATATAAACACTAACAAAATAATATAAAAATAAATTAAGAAGAATATAAATATAACTTTTAAAATACTATGAATTTTTTTTAAAATTATCCAAAAAAACTGAAAATATTTTTTTCTTCCTTCACCCACTTATGTTAATAAAATTGTTTCTATAACATCATATTATTATTATTATTCCTTCACCCACTTATGTTAATAAAATTATTTCTATAACATCATATTATTATTATTAGTTTGCACAAGGTTCTTTAAAATCTAGCACCAGCCCTGGCGCGTATAGTGTTGCTATGTTCTTTAATATATCCATCTCTCTCCGTGCATTAGTTAAAATCATTCCTTTGCTTATATCTTTATTTTTAACATGTAATAATCATTTTAGAATTGATTATAAATAAATCAAATATTTTGAGTAAGCTTAAAATTTATTTAATACTAGGGATCACATACATATTGCATGCGTATTATAATTCATTAATATACATGAATTTTATCTCATCTTAAAATAATAATTTATTTAATTAAAATTTGATATTTTAATTTTGAAATTTTGAAGACATCATTTTAAATTAAAATTTAAAATTATTTCTAAAATTCTAATTTTAATTAAAATTTATTTTTTTAAGATTATAATTATAGATTTATCATTAAATATATGTTTTTAAGATTTATGATATTATTTTTTGAATTTTTAACATATTGCATAATAACAACTTAAAATTATTAATAAGTATTAAAATTTTTTTATGTGGGAAAAAAAATTTAACGTAATTTAATTTTAAATTTTATCGAATTAATCGATACTTCATCACTAACGTAAAGAGTTCATTTTCTTAATTTAATTTATTTAATATATATGATTAATTTAAAAAATTATGTATATAATGAATTTGTGGTTTTTTTATTTATATATATTTGGCTTCAATATAAATCTTTATGAATTTGTGGCTTTATCTATCGGCATTAAATGATAATTTTACAACATCGGGGAGAATTCTATAAAATAAAATTATTATTATTATTATTATTGCAAAAATGAAATCTGGACGCCAATCAATTTACCAGAACAGAGCAACACATTTCGCTTTCTCTTGCCCTTTCATCGCGCTTTTGGAGCATAGCAGAGCAGAGCCGCCTTGGCCGCTGGGTTTCAACACTTCTATAAATCTTCCACCATGCTCCTGTCCGCCGCCCACGCTCCTCCATCCCAGTGTCAACGGCACCGGTGCAGCTTCCTCCGACAATCTGCCAAACCCTAATCTGACTACCTGAGGCGGTGGCGCCGCAACTCGCCGCCAGAACCGTCGGCTAGGTGCGATTTTGAGGTGCTTCCTTTTCCACTAAGAATGAGACCCTTTCGTTTTTGGTGTAACGCCGGCGAGCTGCTTCCTGCTCGCTGGTCTTTCTCGGGCGAGCGATTTTAGGGGTTTCTTATTTGGCGAAAAGTAGAGCCTGCAGTTTTCTGGGAATGCCGACGATCACCAAAACTAGGGCATCGACTTTCTCTCATCAGCAATCTCTTGGATACCAATGCGCATGTATGATCTGTTCTTTACGGTGCCAAGTGAAAGCGATCTCTCGCTTTTCTGCATTTCAGAGTCAATCGCCTTGTTCATCTTGTTTTTTTTTCCCTTTCTAGATTCTTCACCAAGTGCCATGATTCATCTCCCGGCAGAGAAAAGCAGAAAGTGTCACGCCCCGAGACCCAGGAGCCACTGATCCAATATAAAATCGGACAACACCTCCCCTGTCCGGCGGACAATTTACACATACACAGAACACGACCATGCAGTTTAATTGGCCTCAGGCCTCAAAATATAGATAGACACAATATAAAATACAAGACAACTAAGTAAATCATACCTGACTACGTACCGGTCCGACTTACGACGAAACAACCAATACACAAATCCCCTTAGGGCACACGACACATATGCCATATACAAATCACTAAAAGGAATATAAAACACTCCACTACACAGGACGAAACAAAATCCTGCAGTCACGATGGGTAGGGACTGGCTGCTGGGCTCTTCTGGCGACTCCAAGTATCTCAACCTGAAATAAAAATATATGGCAACGGGGTGAGTCCATAACTCAGCGAATACCCAGCAGATATACATAGTATATTATAATAACAATAAGCATCTACGTTAATACAGTCTCATATCAACAATATGGAAAAACTAGTACTGGAAATACTGAGGTAGTACATACCAGAATCCAGCTAACCTGAAAAGAGGATAATCAGTACCAAGGGAATATCATTAGACATATAATCTCAAATAACAAGTCTCCAGTATATGTGATGTCAAACAAGTACAGTAAATAAGTGCAGCAAACAATGCACGATGCAAAGTATGCACATGGTGCAATGACATGTGTCGCCCCTGACACCAGACAGATCATCGTACACCTGTCATAGGGACGTCTGAACGGGTAGGGCTCTGACAACTGTACACCCTGCCATCACTGCTCCTGAGTGACCGGGTGGACAGAATGCTGGTGGAGACTCCGCTCCGACCCCAAGCAATGGGGGAGTCAAGCTCTCATCTCCTCGTGGCTCAGTACGAGAAGGGATCCCTGCTTGCTACTACGCCCGCGCTCACCCTCCTCATAGTGGCCGAACGGAGTAATACAGGGCCAATGCACACATCTACGGTATCCACTAACCCATGAGTGACCGTGTGTGCATGTCATGTACCGGAAGACAATTAGGCTCAACCACAAGGGAGTCGCTGATCGCCGGCATGCAACAGTGCAAAGATGGTGTATGATATGCACACATACATCCCTCATGTCAAATACAAGAGATACATCCCGATATTTAAGCATACATATAGATATGACAATACCTGAGACTGTATGAAACTAACAGCATAATAACTCAAGGATAAACAACAAGTATCCAGAACAAGCATAATAACTCAGGGATAACTAACAAGTATCCAGAACAGGAATAATAACTCAGGGATAACTAACAAGTATCCAGGACATGCATAATAACTCAGGGATAACTAACAAGTATCCAGGACAGACATAATAACTCAGGGATAACTAACAAGTATCCAGGACATGCATAATAACTCAGGGCTAGCGTATAATCTTACTGTTATCTATAACCAACCATGCATAGCAATATGACAATATCTAAAAGATAAGTCAAAGGGTACCCGCCTCAAAGTAGGAGTCTGTATCAAAGGAGAACCTCCTGTCCAGAAGTCCAAAAGCAAATCGATCAGTGTCCTGTATCAAAGGACATATTAGATAGCTATTTACGTAGCAACAACCATTAATCAATCCAAGTTAATGATTAACTTCAATAAATCTCAATTCCTTAGGTTACCTTTGATCTAACCCATCATTAACCCTAATCTAATTCATCCCAATGATTAGATTAGGTTTAGTCATAGACCTCACTAATTCCACATAAGCTTAAATTCGTTGATCTAAACACCATTTTTATGCATCACACATCAGAATAGATCAACCACACCTTTAGAATCTCAATAACACTCATGGCATAAACAAGAGCCAAGCAAACGGATTGAAGCTATCACTAATTCAAATTGAATAAAATCATTCCATTACAGTAATCAAACTTCACCATTTCCTCATCAAATTCCACGATTCATTACCCATTAGCATGGTTATCAGTACCAAAATCCATAGACTAACTCTCATCCTAAAGCTAGCTCATGGCTTAGTATCACAAAGACCACAATATTATCCGAACCCAAAAGTCAGATTTTCATCAGATTTATGCCCACACAACTGATCCACAATCAACAGCAACATAGAACAAGTTCTAAAGCTACAACCTATAAATAGTTTCAATTCCGAAAATTACCAAAACTCATCAACTATTAGAGCATACTCCAACCCACAGTACGTTTCAAAATAAAGCTTACCTTCACTGATTTGAATCCATCCACTAGTAGAACCCATTCAAAACCTTACACAGATTATATAAGGATAGTAACAATTTCAAATAACATTTCCTCTACTAACTCATGCATAGCTCAAACCAGGACATACTATCCTCAACAATTCTTCATGATCTCATGGCAAGAACACAACCACAAAACCCATACCTCACGCAAAACCAAAGAACACCAAAACAAAATCACTTATCAATCTGACTAACACAACATAGTATCATATAACACATGTATCACCAATTCCAAAATCCAATCTACCACCTATTCAATGTTCACGACCAAAGGAAACCTAGATCAACATGTTAATTCCAAAATCCTAATGATATCCTTCAATCTAAAGTCAACCACACAATTTTAATCCAATCGATACAAATAGATCAGCACTTACCTGAAGCTGAAATCCACTTCACAACCGGAGCAGAGCTATATTCTGAATGGAGGAATTCAACCCGAGTCCAGACGCCTCCAATCTGCTTGTTAGAACATGCACCAAAGAACAAGATCGCAGCAAAATAGTCCAAGCAGAATCAATCCCATAAAGCTTCGAGTGAGAAGTATTCACACTCAAATCTATTCAAGACAACACAGAAATCCTAGTGGTGGTCTCCTTACCTCAGTCCATCTTCAGTTACAAATCCAGAAATCCCACGGCCAAAACCAGATCGAAACTCAACTAATCAAGCTATCTAATGCAATACCAAATTCAGAAACCAAACTAAGCAAACCAAATCTCACCTGGTGGATGCCCGCAAGAATCTCTTCTGCCCTCTGCCTCTACTCGGATCCAATGATACCCACACAGCAATAAACCCTTTGATGTTCATCCTTGGTCACCCCCCCACCTTGCTCAGATTCGGCAAGGAACAGCATCCACCAGAGCCACAATCGAAACCGGAGACAAAACACAATAGTCAATACCAGAGTTAACGGACCGCCGTCCTCATCCACTCCTGACAGGCAGAGAAAAGGAAGACCTGGGATCATCGCTGCGATTTGGGCTCGCGAAGGAACCGAAGTGGAAGGCTCGAGTCGCCGCAATCGGGGAGGAGGAGGAAAGGGAGAAGAACGTCTGCGTTCGGCTGCAGCTAGGGCACGCGGGCAATGGAGAAAGGAAAAAGGGTTTATAAGGGGTGGCTTTTTACAAAAAAAAGTCCCTCAATGTTTGACTAATCCCACATTAGCCCATTGATTTTTAACTAATCCCACATCAACCCTTAGCAGTTAATGCATATTGCAAAACCGCCCTTAAAACTTAAGTTTCCAAAGAACTTTTAGCCTCTAATTTCCATTTTCGGTCTCTCAAACCCTAATCTTCTTCCGAAAAATTTTCTGGACCGCGTCAAAAGTGTCGGATTTAACATCCTCCCCCACTAATAAAAATTTGGTCCCCAAATTTCATCATTCTTCATACGACATACACTAACAGCTAAACATGTCTGTACTCCTCATGTTCGTACTCCTCATGAGTACCCACTTCGGCTAATACCCTTAGGTTACACTGCTACAGAGCAACTAGAGTTTATCAATCCAGAGGTTATCATCAGATAATCAGGTCCACCCAAACAATCCTCAATCCTAAGATCACTGACGCCAAATCTATACTCCGATGCTTATATATAAAATGTCAAATCCAGGTATAGCACCCGAGTATCCCCAAGTACATAACATCCTCCCAAACATCACAAATCATATATATATATATACATATCCTTCAATAGACCATCAGAAAATCACATATAATTTAAAGATTGTGTCAACATGTCATACCATATGTTACCATGAATAACCAACTTCCTAAATAATCAACCACCGAAATATCATTTATCCACCAAATGATCCATCAAAAAGCTACAATCCGATAGGTCCATGTCCACTAATAGAATCCTCAAAGTACAACGTATCATAGAGATTCGTCAATCTCAATCCACCTCTCGATACCATAATGGATCGCACATCTCTACGTACCATCGATATTATCAAACCACGAACACTCAATATATGAGTCAAAATCTCTTATAGAATCGCGTGCAATGAACGAGTCGACCAACCATCGGCTCGTAACCCAATATTCTCCGATTCCTTCGCTCAAGGTTCAGAAACCTCTGAGTTCCAACTCCATCCACAAAAAGATCATATATGCACTAAATGATCCATCACAAAACTACCAATCTGACAGGTTCATATCCCTTAATAGAATTCCCAAAACACAACATATTATAGAGATTCGTCAATCTCAATCAACCTCTCAACACCAACGAGAAAGTCCACGGTGATAACAACCTTATCATCCGTTCAACTAGTAGGTCCACTATGGGAGTATAATAACCAAAAACCAATGGTCATCTTTGATCTCCTGATTAATGTCCAACATCTCACCGAAAAGTAAGGATACAACTATCTCCACATCCTCCGCACCCTAGCGGATCGTACATCCCGATGCACCATCGAGATTATCTAACCATATACACTCAATCTATGAGTCAAGATCCCTCTTAGACTAGCGTAGCAATTAGCGAGTCTCACCGATCGTTGACTCGTAATCCAATACAGTCCAATTCCTCCACTCCATGGTCAAAACCCTCTAAAGTCCTACTCCATAACAAGGAGCTAGAGGCATGCTATCTCTCAGGAGTATCTAAACATACTCATGAAACAATTCATTTATTTCCCCACGGGTCGTCCTTGATATCATTTAACTAGAGATCGCCTAGTTGTGTAAGTGATTTGCCTCCACGCAAATCATAAGTCCGTATATACCTTTTTCGTTATTCAACCAAGTACAAGCGGTAACCCATAAGTGTCAAGCAACTAGCTTCACACTTTTCTATATTAGCCCAAATCATCTATCAACTTGTACCTTCTAGGTCAACTACCAAGTACAAGTGATCCATGGTCAAAGTACCCAACGAACAGAGTATATCAATCCTCTACTAATCATAATAATATGTAGCTACTGCTACCCTATTGCATCAATGCAGATCATGTACTTAAAACATGACATCTAGCTTATCTGTCCAGATATACGCAACATAAGAAAACTTGTAGCTCCATGGGCTACTGTGAATTGATCCAATAACATGAGAAAATTTCTAACTATACATAAATATACAGGAATAACAACCTGATCCAATGTCCTGAAAGAATTTCTATCCATACCTAAATATACAGGAATGGTAGCATGATCCGATAACACGAGATAATTTCTAAATCATACCTAGATATACAGGTATAGTAACATGATCCAATAACATGTGAGAATTTCTAAATCATACCTAAATATACAGAAATGGTAGCATGATCCGATAACACGAGATAATTTCTAAATCATACCTAAATATACAGGTATAGTAACATGGTCCAATAACATGTGAGAATTTTCTAACCAATACCTAAATAGGATAAGAGATCCAAAAGATCAGGATAAATACCTGTCGCCTGAAGAAGTCCCATCGCCAAGTCCCAAACAACCACATCGAGAAAAATACTCCGAACAAATCCGAAAAGACTCGTAAAACCATTAGACACCGTAATCCACAAGTCCCGAAGGTATCCGAAAACTTCGCTCTGATACCAAAATAAATTGTCACGCCCCGAGACCCAAGAGTCGCTGTTCCAATATAAAATCGGACAGCACCTCCCCTGTCCGGCGGACAATTTACACATACACACAACAACTATAACAATACCACGCAGTTTATATTCGGCCTCAGGCCTCCAAAATAGATAAACACGACATAAAACACAAAACAACTAAGTAACTCATACCTGACTGCGGACCGGTCCGACTTACGACGAAACAACCAATACAAAAACCCCTTAGGGCACACGACAACACTCCCAAGACATATACAAGTCCAATAAGTGAATATACAAATAGACACTACTAAGTACAAAACGACACTATGCCGTCGCGATGGGTAGGGACTGGCTGCTGGGCTCTTCTGGCGACTCCAAATATCTTAACCTGAAATAAAAATATATGGCAACGGGGTGAGTCCATAACTCAGCGAATACCCAGCAGATATGTATAGTATGTTATAATAACAATAAGCATCTACGTTAATACAGTCTCATATCAATAATATGGAAAAACTAGTACTGGAAATACTGAGGTAGATACATACCAGAATCCAGCTAACCTGAAAAGAGGACAATAAGTACCAAGGAAATATCATTAGACATATAATCTCAAATAACAGGTCTCCAGAATATGCATGTCAAACAAGTGCAAGAATCAAGTGCAGCAAACAATGCACGATGCAAAATATGCACATGGTGCAATGACATGTGTCACCCCTGACACCAGACAGATCATCGTACACCTGTCATAGGGACGTCTGAACGGGTAGGGCTATGACAACTGTACGCACCCTGCCATCACTGCTCCTAAGTGACCGGGTGGACAGGATGCTGGCGGGGGACCACCCCCTACCCCAAGCAATGGGGGAGCTCCGCTCTCATCTCCTCGTGGCTCAGTACGAGAAGGGATCCCTGCTTGCTACCACGCCCGTGCTCACCCTCCTCATAGTGGCCGAACGGAGCAATACAGGGCAAATGCACACATCTACGGTATCCACTAACCCATGAGTGGTCGTGTGTGCATGTCATGTACCGGAAGACGATTAGGCTCAACCACAAGGGAGTCGCTGATCGCCGGCATGCAACAATGCAAGAATGATGTATGATATACACACATACATCCCTCATGTCAAATACAAGAGGTACATCCCGATATCTAAGCATACATATAGATATGACAATACCTGAGACTGTATGAAACTAACAGCATAATAACTCAGGGATAAACAACAAGTAACCAGAACAAGCATAATAACTCAGGGATAACTAACAAGTATCCAGAACAAGCATAATAACTCAGGGATAACTAACAAGTATCCAGGACATGCATAATAACTCAGGGATAATAAGGTCCTCTATCCCCCTTTGACTGACATAAAAAAAACATAAGGTAATAACAAAGATTTTAAGCAAATAGCAAAAGCATTATCTACTTCCCGCACATAAAATATTTTTCAAAATTTACTTGCATTTTCAAAAACCTAAGGGCTCTGATACCTGCATTTTTTTTCCTAATTTTTTTCTCTTTCACCTTTACCAAAATATTTTTTTTTGATATATGATAAAGGGGGAGAGAAAGGAAAAGTTAAAAAGTTAAAAGAAACATTTTATATTAAATTTCTTTTTATCTAAGTAGTAAAAGAGTTTTTCACAGTACTTTATTTTTCAAAATTCTATTTTCAAGTGGGAGAGAAAGGAAAAGTTCAATTTTTTTTAAATTTGTATTTAGAGTTTTTCAAAGTTTACTTGTTTTCAAAAACTCTTTCAAAAACTTTATTGAAAATGCACTTCTTTCAAAAGCTTCAGGGGGAGAGTTATATATCAAGGGGGAGCTTCATACATTTTCTTGAATACTTTGAATTTAGTTTAACTCAAATTGTAAATACTTCTAACTTTGAAAAATTACTCTTATCTTGAAAAAATGTTCAACTGGTTTCCATTAATGCTTTTGCTATTTGCTTAAATATTTATTTTAACTTAACTTTTGAATTGGGTTGTCATAAATCAAAAAGGGAGAGATTGTTGGTGCCAGAAGCACCAGATTGAAATTGGTTTTGATAATGGCAAAGAGTTGAAAGAAAACTATGCTTTTGGATCTAATATGTTTCACTAAATATGTAGGAAAGTTCTAGTTTACCTAGGCATAAAGTTTTGGCCTACAGGGTTGAGCATGAAGTCCTGGTCGAAGACTGGGTATGAATACTTGACTGAGGGATAGGCACCGAAGACCTAGTGAGTGATTCTAGGCATGAAGACCTAGTTTAGAGGACTGGGAACGAAGACCTGACTGGGGGTTGGGCACCGAAGACCTGATCCGGATGATCGGGCAAGAGTTTTAGCCGAGCAAGGAAAATGGACAAAAGTAGGGACGGGTGGAGGTACAGACGTCTCGAGATCTAGAATCTTCAGAGGCTAAGCAAAAGTTCAACTGAAGGTGTCGGTTGGCAATAGTTAACTTCTCCAGAGTGGAGTAGGTGATGACGTGTTCCCCGAAAGAGTGAATAGTAGGTGTTGGTCCGACCTATGATTTTAGTTGAAATCCAAAGTCAGGATCGGACAACATCAGCTATTGTACATGCATATATTCTTCTTCTTTTGGACTAACCTATGTTGCAGCTTAGAGACTTAGAGACCAGGAACATCCTACGTGCTTGAGATGACTCGGGTGCCCGAGAGGTCTCTGGCGCCCTAGAACACAGGTGCCCGAGAGGTCTCGGGCTCCCCTATGCATGTGACTCAGCCTGTGTGAGACTGAGTTGGCAGAAGCTGATTGGAGTCTCCACATTAGCAACACAGCGCCATAGGGACTCTAAGACACCCAAGAAAAGATAAGTTTTACGTAGTCAGCGGATTGGGATGCGGGTGCTTCGCTGCGTTGGGGGCGACCCTATAGGCACTCGGGCGCCCGTATGCCTATATAAGGGGTTTTGACCACAGACTCTGTACATCAACTTTATACACTATTTGTGCTCAAGTGTGCTACACCGAAACAATCTAGATTCGATGAAAGGCTACTGCGACAACATAGTGCTCTCTTTTTCATTTCAGTTAAAAGTTATTTGTATAATTTATTATTACTTGTACTTTACATCTCATTATTTGTAATATCTTTGCGAGTTATAAAATTTGCCCAACGTAAATGGTCAAGAATTGTGGGCCTTGGAGTAGGAGTCATCATAAACTCCAAACCAAGTAAAAATAAACGTGCCAGCGCATGTTTGACTTGTGTTTTTTTATTTCAGCTACGCATATTCTTACCTAAATTCAAGAATTTTTGAAACACGATATTGACCCCCCGCCCCCTCTATCACTCTCAATGATCCCACATGTGGTATCAAAGTGGGTTTACTCAGATTCAGTGAAACCACCATTTAAGCCATTTTTTTTTTTCAGATTTTGTGATTTTCGAACTAATCAAAAATGATATTCTTGCCTATTTATGATATTTTTATCGTTCATAATTTTTTTCATTTCTCGAAGTTGGTGCAATAGCTCTCGAGATTTCTTTTACTCATATTTCTTCCCGCACTGCTAATCCAAGACCAAGTCTTAGCACAAGTTTCCTTGTTTTTGTCTTGCAGAATTTTCTATTACATTCTTAATGGCTCAACAAGAAGGTTACAACACCGCCCGCCCCACCTCTCTTCTCTGTAGAGGACTTTAGCTACTAGAAAACCCGCATGGAAGTCCACCTGAAACTCAAGTGGACATGTGGATCATTATCCAAGTCAGCCTCAAAATTCAAAGGAACACTCAAGGAGAGGTTCAGGGATGATGCGATGCAAACTTGAAGAAAAAGATAGAAACTGGCACCAAGGTGACTCAGACCCTCCAATGTGATCTCACCAAAGAGAAACTCAACCACGTTAGCCCCATCAATAGTTCAAAAGAACTTTGGAACAAGTTGATCGAACTTCACGAAGGGACCTCCGACACTAAGATAAGCAAGGACGACTTGCTTCTGAACAAATTATACAACATAAAGATGAAAGAAAGTGAAACAGCTGCACAACTACACGCTCACATCCAGGAGCTGATGAATGTGTTGGATCGAGAGAAACGATAGAGGGGGGGTGAATATCGTAAAACGTTCAGATTAACAGTTAGAGAAATTACGCAATGGAAATTTAAATTAAACACACGCAAACACCAAGTTTTTTACTTGGTTTGGAGTCGCGGTCGGCTCCTACTCTAAGGCCCATGGTCGTTGACCGTTTTCTGCGGGCAATTCTATATGTCGCAAAAATAGTTTACAGGATGTATTACAAGACTAGTGCAGTAAAAGAAAAAGAAGCTCTTCGTTACTGACATCCGTTGTAGATTGTATTTTCGGAGCAGAGGGACGTCGTCGGTGCTTGTATCTCGAGTCGGGAGGTTTCCGGAGCAGAGCGTGAGCGTAGAAGAGCGTGAATGCGTTGGAAGAATTTAGTTGCTGAAGCCTTGGGTTCGAGGGCCCTTTTATAGCCCCTGGGGCCCCCGGAACGTCGGGGGCGCCCCCCCACGTGTCAGCTGATCCGAGTTGTACTTGGTCAGCTCTGATCCCTTCAAACTCGGGATCAGACTTTGACGGGGGCGCCCGGGTTGACTGGGTCAGGCTCTTATCCTGTTGGCTTCTCGCTGGCTTGCTTCGTTAGCTTAAGCTGGGGGCGCCCGGGACGCTGGGGGCGCCCGGCAGCATGGGGGGCACCCGGGAGCACGGGGGTGCCCCGCGAGCATGGGGGTGCCCCGCCCATAAGCTGTCGAAGCACTCCTTTTACTTCGTTTGTTTTGTGTTCACCTTGGGGGCGCCCGGGACACTCCGGGCGCCCTAGTCATCTGCTGCCTCACTCCTTTGAGGCTCTCTGAGCTGCAGACACTCATTCCTTCGGTCCTGTATCCAGGGTTAGTCCAAAACAACATAAAGCAATAATATGTTAGTTTTATACAGCCTTAGCTGTCTTGGTTCTGACTTTGGGTCTCCCAAATGGAACCCTAGGTCGAACCGACACCTACTGTTCCCTTGACGGGGAACGCGTCCTCACCTACTCCTCTCGGGAGAATTTACCTGATGCCAACCGGCTCCTCCGGTTGGACTTTTGCCCAGCGGTCCTTTGCCAGGTCTTGGATACCAAGCTATCCTTCGCCCGGTGCCTAGCAGTCCTTCGCCAGGTCTTCGGATCCTGACAGTCCTTCATCAGGTGCCTAGCTGTCCTTCGCCAGGTCTTCAGTACCAAGCTGTCCTTTGCCTGGTGCCTAGCAGTCCTTCGCTAGGTCTTTATATCCTGGCATTCCTTCGCCAGTTGCCTAGCAGTCCTTCGCTAGGGCTTTGTATCTTGGCATTCATTCACTAGTGGCCTAGCAGCCCTTCGCTAGGACTTTCCCTGCACACTTGAGTAACATGTTAGATAAACATTATACCTTAACTTTTGAACCCTTTTGCCATTATCAAAACACAGGTTCAACTTGGGTGCTTTCTACACCAACAGAATGGTCTTTATGCAATCGGCCACAAGGTAGAAAATTGCTATCTAATACCGTATGCACTAAACTCTTTCCCAAGAAATACATTCTATTAGACCGGTGTCGTCGATAGAGGGGGGGGGTGAATATCGACCGTAAAAATCTCGTGGAAACTTTGTAGAAAACTTGTCTTTTGGATCTTCGTTCCAGACTCAGACTTAGTGCAGCGGAAAATATAAAGAACGAAGAAAACAATGAGACTTGTACACGTGGGATTTACTTGGTTCCCAACCCCCCAGGGTCAGTACATCCAAGGCCTAAGCACAGGAACGCCCGTCCACTAATGGTCTCCTCTCCGGACTTTCCGGAAATGAAGAAACCCGTCTTACAATGTACGATTTACAATCAAAAATATACTGAAAGTAATTGCAGAAAAGTAAATCAAACCAAAATATACAAGTCGAACACTCGGCCGATCTGGACCTCCGAAGTGCTGCGCACTCCCTCCTAAAGCCTGCTTGGTCGCAGGGCTTCGCCTCTAGCACTTTTCTTTAGCTCAGAATGCTCAGAATGATCGTAGAAGTCGTTGTCTTGAGCTGAAGGGTTGAAGCCCCTTTTATAGGCTTCATTGGGGCGCCTGTGTTGAAGGGGGCGCCTCATATAGCTTGGTCAAACCCCATCGTTGTGCCGAACACGCAGCAGGGATAAGATCCCTCTTCCCAGGCGCCTCACCCATATAGGCGCCTGGGAGCTCTCAGGCGCCTGTGTCAACAGGCGCCTGGGAGCTCTCAGGCGCCTGTGTCAACAGGCGCCTGGGGGTTGGCTGCCAGTCCAGTGCACCTGTTTCAATACAGGCGCCCTAGAGCTCTTCTTCCAGGTCGCTTGTGTTCGTTTGCCTTCCTTGTTTCTAACTTTTAGGTACCTACAATACAATCAAAGACAAGACAAACAAGCAGATGATCTTAATCTTAAGGACTTGGTTCTGACTTCGAATTTCTACGAAACCCTAGGTCGAACCGACGCCTAAGTTCCCACCCCCGGGAATGTGCATTCAACCTACTCCTCTCAGGAGACGGTTGCCACCCAGTCCATTCGGGTGGACTTTTGATTAGCCTTCGGTACTCTTGGATCTCAAGACGTCCAACCCTCAACCCGTCTCTAGTCCTTAGTCATCGCTCAACTATGTTGCTCAATCCCTAAGACCAAGACTTCGTACCCAAACCCTTGGTCCAGGACTTTGGTGCCCAACCCTCGGCCAAGACTTCGTGCCAAATTCATCAAACTAGGTCATCGGTGCCCAACCCTCGGTCAGGACTTAGTGCCCAATTCCTCGAACTAGGTCTTCGTGCCCAATCCTTGGTCAGGACTTAGTGCCCAATTCATCGAACCAGGACTTCGTGCTTAGGATAACTAGGACTTTGGTTCACTTTGGTCCAGTTTTCTTGACTACCCTTCCCTTGTTCAATGTATCACTGACTTAAGCATATTGTCAAACATTGAAACACTTAGACGAGGACATCACTGATGCATCTTGCACCAATAATCTCCCCCTTTTTGATGTTTGGCAATATCATAAGTTAGATTGGTTGAAAGGGCTAAATTATAATCCTTGAAAGAAATCTATGTTTTGAAAATAAATTTTGATCCTTTCGGAAGCTCTCTATCCTTTGGGAGAAAAAAATTTCTAACTTGATCTCACATTCTCCCTTTTTGAAAAAAAACTTTTTGATTTCATTTGATCCTTTGGATAAAAAATAAAAAATTTCTAACTTAAGCACACTCTCCCCCTTTGTCATACATCAAAAGTCAAAAAAATACTTGCACCAACAATGAAAAATTTTCCTTTTGAAAGGACTTAGTATAAATCTTTGAAAATTTCCAATTGAGAAAGATTTTCAAAAAGAATTGCATACATGAAAGATTTTTACTTAGAAAAATATGCACATAAAAATTTCACTTAGAGATTTTTTTTTTTTGCACTTTTAAAGAATACTTTGAAACATATTGTGCAAAAACTTGTACTTTGAAAAGATATTTTTCCTTTGAAAAGTTTGTACCTTAAAAAAACTTTGAAAAAAATATTTTGAACTTTTTGAAAAATGTAAGTACTTTTGAAAGATATGTTGAGCTTTTTGAGAAATGCAAGTACTTTGGAAAATATTATGAATTTGAAAAACATAAGTACTTTAGAAAAATATAAGTATAAGTTCTCTTAAAAAAATATAAGTTCCTTTTTTAAAAAATATAAGTACTTTTGGAAAATATTATGAACTTTGAAAAGTATAAGTATTTTTGAAAGATATTATGCATCTTTGAAATATATAAGTATTTTGAAAAATATTATGCATCGTTGAAAACACAATATTTTACTTGACTTAGTTTATTTCCCAGTCTAACACAATCCTAGAAACCTTGTTAACTACAAGGACATTTTCCTAAGTGTCCTAGAAATTCTCCAAACCCAAGTAAATATTCTTTTCAAAAGTGATTTAAAAGAAACCAGTTTTTGAAAGTGATAGTATAATAAAAAGTAAGATTAAAATGGTAGTATTTTGAAAGGGAAAATGCTTATGTTTTCAACAGGATTTTGAAAATATAGTGCATGAAAATATATTATTTTGAAATGTTTAATAACTCTTTTAATTTGACTTTCCCCTAAACTTGACCCAGTCCTAGGAAGCTTGTTGACCACAAGTACTATTCCTTTGAGTCTTTAGGGTTTGGTTCAGATTAAAAGAATTATTTAATAATTTCAAAAATAATTGCCAGAAAAAATTTAGAAAAATACTTATCAGAAAGTTTTCTTTTGACTTAGACTCCCCGTAAATTTGACAATCGTAGGAGTCTTTATAGATCATGAAGAAGATTTCCTCTGTGTCTTTAGGGTTTATCAAAAGAATAGCTTTGAATGACAGTATGGTAATTTTCAAGATGATATTTTTTTTTCAAAAATTCAATTTAGAATGAGAATAATTTTTAAAGCATAAGCTTTTTCGAAAACATACGTGATAGTGATTTAAAGCACCGTTTTCAAAAAACATTTTGAAGTGATAAGTATTTTTAGAGCTTATTTTGGAAAGATAAAAAAAACTCCCCCTGACACCAACATTGTTTGACTCTATCTAAGTGCCTTAAGGGACTTTAGTGTTGACCTAAGAGGCTTGTGTCTAATTGTGTAGGTCAAACATTTTTGAAAAGATATACTTTTGAAAATGTATAATACGTATAAACAATTAGACAATCATGAAATCTATATAAACATTATTATGTTAAAGCACTATTTTGAAAATAGATTTTTAGAAAAATATTCTAAGAGTTTTGGAAAACAATTTTGAAAAATATTTTTCAATTTATTAGTCCTTAACATCTCACCCATTCTAGATGTCTAAGTACAAGCAAGCACGGTTGCCTTATGGGTGTATTGTGAGATGCTTGAATAATTTTCCTTTGAATTTTAAATCTAAGAGTAAATTAAAACTTGTGTTAGATTCAAATTTATCAAATAGTAAATTGAATTTGATTTTCGATAATCGGCTTCCAGGTCTTGGCGAGGCAAAGAGGTCTTCTTTGGTTGTAGCCTTATTGGAGCAACAACCCTTTCATTGACAAAGCCTTTTATGAAAAATTCATTTTCAAATTACTTCTTGAAAACTTTTGGTCTAACTAGTTTAGGTTTTGGATCGGTAGCTTCGGCTAGTTGCACCAGACTAAATAGACCAAGTAGGGTACGCCTTACCTTACTTGTCCTTATTAGAAGGGCTTCCATAACGTACTATCATCTCACCTCCACCTAATACTAGGTTGTTTAAGTTTTAATTTGTCTTTTTCCTATAACCGTTCTAAATCATGCATAGACATAAACATGAATGACATGTCATAAATTTTAACGAAATAACAGATGCATGTACATGACATTGATGCATGATTCAAACAAGTCAAGGCATTTAATTAAGTTTTGAAAAATGTATCAAATTCTCGATTTGATACATGTCATGTGAACCCATGAATATGCCAACCCACTTTAACATATATAATTTTATTAAATTTATTGTTGAAGTTTCGGTAGGATTTTATTTAATTTGAGTTTAAGTTATTTATGAGTTAGAGTTAAATTAAAAACAATTAATAGAAGTTAAATTAATTAAGAGTTTATTGAAATTAAAAATATTAAAATTAATTAAGAAGTTAAATTAATTTGGGATTAATTAAAGTTAAATTAATTTGGAATTAATTAAAGTTAAATTAATTAGGATTTAATTAAGGTTAAATTAATTAAGGATTAATTAAGGATTAATTAAAGTTAAATTAATAAGGAATTAATTAAAGTTAAATTAATTAGGGATTAATTAAAGTTAAATTAATTAGGATTTAACTAAAGTTAAATTGATTAGGATTTAATTAATGTTAAATTAATTAGGGATTAATTAATGTTAAATTAATTAAGGATTAAGTTAAATTTAAATTAATTAATGATTAATTGAATTTGAATTAATTAAAGATTAATTGAATTTGAATTAATTAAGGATCAATTGAATTGGAATTAATTAAAGTTTAATTGAATTTAAATTAATTAAGGATTAATTGAATTTGAATTAATTAAAGATTAATTGAATTTGAATTAATTAAGGATTAATTGAATTTGAATTAATTAAAGTTTAATTGAATTTGAATAAATTAAAGATTAATTGAATTTGAATTAATTAAGGATTAATTGAATTTGAATTAATTAAGGAATAATTGAATTTGAATTAATTAAAGTTTAAATGAATTTGAATTATTAACGATTAATTGAATTTGAATTAATTAAGAATTAATTGAATTTGAATTATTAAGGATTAATTGAATATAAATTAATGAAAAATTAATTGAATTTGAATTAAGTAATGATTAATTGAAATTGTATTAATTAAGGATTAACTAAATTTGAATTATTTAAGGATTAATTGAATTTGGATTAATTAAGGATTAATTGAATTTGAATTAATTAAGGATTAATTGAATAAGAATTAATTAAGGATTAATTGAAGTAAAAATATTAAATTAATTTGGATTGCAGTTAATATTTGAATTCAATTTCAAAATTTCTGTGTTAATTAAAAGTTGTGGGTTTAATTATATCATTTTTATTATTTCGAAAATATATGATTCGTTTACTATTTCTTCTTTATTTAATTTTTCAAAAATATATGATTCATTTACTATTTCTTCTTTATTTAAATTCAATTTCCTCCTCATCCTCATCATTAAAATCACATCCTTCATATCCTCATAATAGGTGGAGTAATTTGGGCCACTAGTTAATGTTTTGAAATAATCTTCAATATTATCTAATAATTTGATAATTAAATTATCATCTAAGATGATTTCATCTCCACTATCCTCAGAAGTATCCTTAGAATTAATTTTAGAATTATCCTCAATAATTTCAAAGTTGATTTCAAGATTATCCTTGAGAATTTCAAAATTATCCTTAATAATTTCAGAGTTAATTTCAAGGTTATCCTTAAGAATTTCAAAATTATCCTCAATAATTTCAGAGTTAATTTTAGGATTATCATTAAAGTTATCAGAATTAAAAGAATTAAAATTATCAGAATTTATCTTAGAAATTATTGAATTGACATTAAGGATTAAACAATTAATTTCTGATATTTTAGCAATATCAACATTTTCTAATTGAGCATGCAAAACGTTAATTTGACTCTGCAGTAATTTTAATTTTTCAGAGAAATCACCTAACTTATCATAGGACAATGTAGGAATTTGAAAATTTTTCGAAATGTAAATTTTATGTACCTTTGTCAGACACTTATTTTTGTAGTGTCCGTACTTTTCACATTTGAAGCACCGTATTTGACTTTTATCCCTCCGGGCTACGAGCGCTGGTGCCTCCTTTGCTTCCAGTGGTGTAGACCGAGTCTTATGAGTAGGACATTGATTTTTGTAGTGTCCTCTCTCCCTGCACTTGAAACACATAATATGAAACTTAAAAATTTACATTAAAAATAAAATATACCTGATTCACCCCTGGGCTCCCCCTCAACTCCTGGCGTCTTTGCTCCATCGGCTGTTAGTCTGGTGAAGAGTAGTCTGGCTCTGATACCACTTGTTAGACCGGTACCATCGATAGAGGGGTGTGAATATCGACCGTAAAAATCTCGCGGAAACTTCATAGAAAAACTTGTCTTTTGGATCTTCGTTCTCGACTCAGAGTTAGTGCAGCGAAAAATAGAAAGAATGAAGAAACAACGAGACTTGTACACACGGGATTTACTTGGTTCCCAACCCCCTAGGGTCAGTACATCCAAGGCCTAAGCACGGGAATGCCCGTCCACTAATGGTCTCCTTTCCGGACATTTCGGAGGTGGAGAAACCCGTCTTACAGTGTACAATTTACAATAAAAAAAATACTGAAAGTAATTGCAGAAAAGTAAATCAAACCAAAATATACAAGTCGAACGCCCGACCGATCTGGACCTCCGAAGTGCCGCGCACTTCCTCCTGGAGCATCCTTGGTCGCATGGCTTCGTCTCAAACACTTTTCTTTAGCTCGGAATGCTCAGAATGATCGTAGAAGGTGTTGTCTTGAGTTGAGTTGTCGAAGCCCCTTTTATAGGCTTCATTGGGGCGCCTGTGTTGAAGGGGGTGCCTCATACAGCTTGGCCAAACCCCATCCTTGCGCCGAACTCGTAGCGGGGATAAGATCCCTCTTCCCAGGCGCCTCACCCATAACAGGGCACCTGGGAGCTCTCAGGCGCCTATGTCAACAGGCGCCTGGGAGCTGGCTGCCAGTCCAGGGCACCCTGTTGCTCTGGAGCGCCTGTTTCAATACAAGTGCCCTAGAGCTCTTCTTCCAGGTCGCTTGTGTTCGTTTGCCTGCCTTATTTCCAACTTTTAGGTACCTGCAATACAATCAAAGACAAGACAAGCAAGCAGATGATCTTAATCTTAAGGACTTGGTTCTGACTTCGGATTTCCACGAATCCCTAGGTTGAACCGACACCTAAGTTCCTACCCCCGGGAACGCGCCTTCAACCTACTCCTCTCAGGAGACGGTTGCCACCCAATCCATTCGGGTGGACTTTTTCTTAGCCTTCAACACTCTCGGATCTCAAGACGTTCGACCCTCAACCCATCTCTAGTCCTTAGTCATCACTCAGCTATGTTGCTCAATCCCTCAGACCAAGACTTCGTGCCCAAACCCTAGGTCCCGGACTTCGGTGCCCAACCCTCGGCCAGGACTTCGTGCCCAATTCCTCGAACTAGGTCTTCGTGCCCAACCCTTGGTCAGGACTTAGTGCCCAATCCATAATCAGGACTTAGTGCCCAATTCTTCGAACCAGGACTTCGTGCCTAGGATAACTAGGACTTTGGTTCACTTTGGTCCAATTTTCTTGACTACCCTTCCCTTCTTCAATGTATTACTGACTTAAGAATATTGTTAAACATTGAAACACTTAGAGGAGGACATCACTGATGCATCTTGCACCAACACATTCTGGGCATCTATACTAGATGCTTACAAAGTTTCAAGCGGTCTTTCCAAAATTAATTTAGATGAATTATTTTCTGAACTTGAATTATACGAACAAACTAATACTATATAGGTCAAGAGAGGTATTACTATTGTAGGAATAATCAAGACGAAAAAGTCACAACTGGAACCCGAGTCTGACTCCAACTCAGAATCAGACGAAGATGACACTGACTACTCCGAACGAGTCAATATAGTTTGAAGGATATATAAGAAGAACAAGGGCAGAAAAAGAAGAAATTGGTTCAGTCTAAGGATGATCCGATTGAAGCAAGCATGAGCCAGAAGAACAAGATGGTGATCACCTTTTATGGGTGCAATATGAAGGGCCACTTCAAATAGGAGTGTCCCAACTTAAAAGAAGCAACGAAGAAAGAAGGTGCTCCAATCTACGTGCGGTGAATCATCCTTGGAGGATGAAGATGAACTACCCCACTTGAGCCTTCTCGCGCTGAAGGCATCAGACTAACTCGACAATGAGTCTGAATCAAAAACTGTGCTAGAGCAAAGCCACGGAACTGGAACAATCTCCCTATCGAAAAAAGGTCGACTCACTGTATGCGGTTATTTTGAACTTGAGCTATATGACCTAATTTCTTATCTATAATGCATGTTGGCTAAATCCAACATCTAGATTAAGTCCCTCCAAAAGGAGGTAAAAGCCGTTAAGGTGGATGCTAACTCAAGTCCTTTGTCTGAGACCGTTCAAGAAGGAACCTCCACTCAAGTCCAACAACTTGAGGAAGAGAATTCCTTCTTAAAAACTAAAGTCAAGGAACTTAGAGTTACCCTAGAACGATTCACTTTAGGTTCCAGGAACTTGACATGATTCTTGGAAAACAAAAGGTTGTTCATAACCGATCCAGACTTGGGTATAGAACTAACTCATGGCATAGATCTTACTCTTCAATTCTGAACAGTACTAGCACGCGAGACCAAGCATGGGTCCCCAAACTTAGCTTGACAAATCAAGCAGGACCAAACCATTATTGGATCCCCAAGAACAAAATACATTACCTGGATAGTCCATATCGAGGCTTCAGTCCAGGAGGACCCAATAGAAAACCCATTTATATTATTAGATGAATTCTTTGCATGCTTGTAAACATTATTTGATTTTTTGTTTATTTATTTTTTTACAAATTGCAATGCTTAGGACTAGAAATGGCTAGATAAAGATTAGACTTGATTGAAACTTGCACAACCTAGTATTAGGGTGGGGCAAGCTAATAGTATGTTAGGAATGTCTATCTAAGGAGTCAGGTAAAGTAAGGAGTACCATATTTGGTCTTTTTAGCCTAGTGGAACTAGCCGAAGCTATCTCACCACATCATCGACTAGTTATACCAAGATTTCTCAAAGAGTAAATTAAAAATATAATCACTTTAAAAGGTTTTGTCAAGGAAAAGGGCGTTGTTCTGATACTCAAGAAGACCTCTGTGCCTTGCCAAGATCGGGAAGCCGATTATTGAAATTTATTTTTATGTTACTACTTGTTAAACTTGAATCTAACTCAGGTTCAATCAAATCTTAGATGTCACTTAAAATCAAGGACAAAACTTTTATACATCTGACAAAATAGATAAGGTTTTCCTATTTTATCACTTAGAAATGGATGAGATGTTTATGACCTAAAAGGATTAGTCCAAGCCAACCAATTTCATGAATCTAAATAATTTCACTTTTAATTTAATAAATCTAATTTAAAATCTTACCTTATTAAAATTCTGACTTAAAATCCTTAACTTAAACTTAACTTAATTTATCAAAATTTAAACTTAATTTCATTTCTCAAAATTTAAGCTCAATTTCATTTTTCAAAATTCAAACTCAATTTCATTTTTCAAAATTTAAACTTAATTTCATTTTTCAAAATTTAAACTTAATAATTTTCAAACTTAATAAAATTTTTCAAACTTAGCTTAATCTTTTCAAATTTAATAAATCCTTTACACTTAACTTAATTAATAAATTTTTAAACTTAATTCAATTTTAACTTAATAATTTTTTAATAAATTTTTAAAGTTAACTTAATCCTTTAAACATAATAATTTTTTAAAAAACTTGCTTAATATTAATAAACAAAAATTTGATTTTAACTTAATATTTTTTTAAAAAAACTTAACTATTTTTAACTTAATAAAATTATCAAACTCAACTTATTTTTTTCATTTAAAATTCAGCTTTTTAGATTAAAATTATTAAGCTAAAATCTGTCTCATAAATATACCCATAGGAATAATATGATTGATAACTTAGACTGGGTGAGACAGACTAGACAGTGAAACTCAATCAATCTATCCCTATACTTCTCCAAATTATGCTACTTTATGTGTAGGAAGATAAAGATTTGGCCCAGTGGATGTTGAATAGTGGGTGCTATAGACATATGACTGGAGACAAATTAAACTTCACCGAAAATCAAATTCATAAATCTAGGTTCAACATTTGGCAACAATGCTACAGTTATGGTAATTGGTCCAAGTAATATTAAACTGCACTCAGACTTTAATATTAAGAAAGTACTATTTGCTGGTTATGGCTTGGTGGGTTTCCTAAGCGAATACCTAGTCGATCTGAGAGACCTCTCTATGCCTACGGATTAAAAATTAATCCGAGTGAAGAGCCGTCTCCCATCGACCATCTCGTGCCGTATCGAACGATTCAAATTGCAACTTAGCCAATAACCAAAATTGGTATTACAATTTGCTCGACCGTTCTACCGCGGAAAAGGCGACCAGTTGATCGCCGACTTTTGTGTTTATGGTCGGGGTCCAGTTAAATAATTATTAACTATGATTCACAATCACAATAATTATATAACAAACATAAAACGACAAGGCAAATATATAAGGCACAAAATAACGTAACGAAAGGAGCCAAGGAAGAATATACCTTCCGTTACCTTACGATCTTCTACCGTATAATCCTCCCCTCTTGGACGTCGTGTGGGCGATGATCTACCAAGAACTGTGGTCACCAAGTTGATCCCTTCTCCTTGCGCCAACCAATCCCTTATCAAAAGGATACCACCGGCCGCTCCTAGAAAGAAGATAATCCAAATACAAATCTCCTTTCTACTCTCCTAGACTATTGCCGTGAGGAGGCAATTTCTTCTACGCCAAGGAAATTGCGGCAACTGCCCCAAAAATTGCCTCTGCTCCAAGGAAATCGCTCCTCCAGGAAATTGCCAGAGGGGAAGAAAAAATCTCTTCCAATTTCTTTCTTCAACAGGTTTATATAATTGCGTAGGCAATTAATTGGAGAAGAAATCAATTAATTGCGCATGCAATTAATCGGAGAAGAAACGCTTTTTTTCTCATGCAGAAGAAACGCATGGAATTAAGCCTTGCATGCGTTGCATGCGATTTGGAGCAATTAAAACCTTGCAATTAAAACCTTGAGCAATTAAAATCTTGCATGCATTGCATGCAATTTTAATTGTCCTTGCATGCAATTCTAATTGCTGTTACGTAAGCAATTGAATTGGAGTAGTTTAATTGCATGGAGAAGGAACGACAGTTGCTATTCGGCACCGCACGGAGAGTAAAGGAGAGGAGAAACTTAAGATTTTCTTGCGATCAAATGTTCAACCTGGTTTCATACCATCATAGGATATATATAGGGCTATGATAGGGAACATGAGGAGGAGTTGGGTCTTGGCCTGCTAATGGATCCGGTCCATTAATGAGGATCCATTCCACTAAAGGGCCCCCATTGGATTACCTCACCAACCCCCATATTTACATATGGGCTCCACTTATTACGAGTCGTCCATCCCCCCATATTTAAGATTTCGAATGTCCGTTAATTAATTAAATTACTGACAATTTAAATTAATTAACTTCTGGATCCTTGACTAGTACCACTCGACCTTATCATCATGCTGGATCAAATCCACCTGCAGGGTTTAGCATGATGAACCTTTCGAGCTCATCAAGGAGGCATCATCAACTCGACTCACCAGGACACGGATTCCGTCAATAATCAACGGCACATCATATTATTAATATTATCTCCCAACTTACTGGGCCTATCGATCTAATAGTATAGGTCTCGCCCATTGGTAAATTAAAGAAATAATAGTTAATAATATATGCCCGTTATTATATCGGGATTAAGGGATCGTACTCCATAATAATATCTTGAGGTCCTATCCAATTATCGAGTCAGTACAAATCGGATAACCTCGGGATTTGGTCCTACCCAATGTACTCAAAGCACACTAGTGTAATTCTATGGTCAAGACCAACCACACCTAATTACACTACAACCATCCCATTGGGTTGTCCAATTCCATCTCGGTTGTGGGCCTCTTATTTATACTAAGTAAGGGACTGATAACATGATCTTCCGTGTGACACCACACACCATGTTATCTACAATGCAAAGTAATTGGACTTCATGCATGTACTAATATAAATAGGCACCTAGTGTGGCTGTGATTCTCTTTTCAAAATAAAGATGTTCATATATATAAAAGAAGCATGTCTTTCAGTATACACATCTAACACTATTGGTTGACCAATTTCAGTTTAACATGCTTAATATTAGTCAAATTTCTGATACTGGTTATGTAGTTATTTTTTTCAACCTAAACTACCTGATTAGGAACATAAAAGACCAAGAAATTGTTGGTATCGGAAGCACCATATCAATCCTTATTTTGATAAGTGGCAAAGGGTTCAAGTTAAGCAAGATGGTATGTTGTACTAATGGATTTGTGGAGATTGCAGGAAAGTCCTAGGTAGGCTAGGCAAGAAGTCTTGACCTGCAGGGTTGAGCACAAAGTCCTGGTCGAGGATCGGGCAAGGAAGACTTGGCAAGTGAAGTCGAGCACGAAGACTTGGTCCGAGGGACCAAGCAGAAGACTTTGTCGAGCGGGGATCGCGGACAGGAGTCGAGACGAGTCAAGGTCGAACGTAGTCGAGTTTCAAGTTCTTAGAGGCTGAGAAAAAGACCAACCGGAGGTTCCGGGTGGCAACAGGTAAACTCTCCTAAGAGGAGTAGGTGACGACGCGTTCCCCGAAGAGGGAATAGTAGGCATTGGTCTGACCTAGGGTTTTGAGTGAAACCTGAAAGTCAGGACCAAGACAACACTGTTTGTGATTCATATATGTTTTTATTATATATTATTGGATGTATGAAACTAATCTATGTTGCAGCTAAAAGGGGAAAACAACTTGACTGGGGCCCCTGAATGGGACTCGGGCACCTGAGAGCTAGCAGACAGCAGTTGAGTTGGCCCAACAGTCAGATTCCTAGCTGTCATCGCAAGTGCTGAGTGGAGGATCCACATCAACACTCAGGTGCCTGAAAGTGACACAGGCGTTTGGCCAGTATAGAATTTGACCGGGCAACAGATAGAGTTTCCGCCCGATACGGTGCAACGAGAGCGACTGAATGGCCATTCACACGCCTAAGTAAGTACTATAAAAAGGGGTCGAGTGCAGCAATCCAAGACATTAATTCACACACTATGATCACTTTCTTCTTATTTGTGCTATGCGACCGAAGTTTCGCTAACGCTGAAACATCATCTGACTCTCTGAACGAAGATCTGTCCTCTCATTTCAGGAGTCGGTATAATTGTTCATTTTTTTATTGCACACTTTGTTAGTATTGTGAGAGAAGTGTCCTAAGGCAATCGCCTTATGAATGTAATCATTTATTTTAATAAATGAATATTCACTATTTAAGTATACATGTTTGTATATTTGATTGAGATCTTAAACTCATTTACTGAATGTCCGCAATACAATTCACAGCATGAGAGAATTTGTGATGAATTCACAACTAGTGATTATCTCTACATGTGCAATTGTGAAGTATTGAAATTGTCCCTAGTCGATGAATTGATAAATACGGACACTGTCAATTCTGTTGAGACTAGCATGGGTTATTCTCTAATCAGCTGATTCTCACTGGCTGGTGACATTGGGATGCCCGGAGATAAACATGAATGCTAGTTAAGGGAACTAGTTCATTGGAGTGACTAGCTATAAAACTTCATATGGTAATCTACATATAGATATGTCAATGAAGTTCTTACTGCAGCTTAAGTGCGATGTTCCTTTGACTTGCGGTGTTCAAGTCATCTTGGTCATGGAGACTTATACTTTGACATCTTAAGCAAGCATCTCTAAAGAGGTGTGGACCCAGGATGGTTGGGTATAAGCCGAAGTGCCCGAAGATGTTTGAACAGCCTACAAAGGATTCACCACTCCTTGCGAGGAGATGTATACCCAAGGCCTATCGTCGGATTGTTACTCGAAGCCTCTGGCCAGAGCATCACATGTTCAGAGTATGAATCTCTCAGAAACATGAGAGTAATTAGAATCCGTTGGACGAGAAAGACATTACTTGGGCTAGGTGTGACGTAGTCAGCCTAGTGGGGACTGACACACATAGACCGTGTCCTGAACCAAGTGGGTATAAGATGGTGAAGGGAATGGGGCATAACTCATTATAGCTGCTGAAGGGTTTCAGAATTATTTCTGAGGTCAACCGTTGATCTTTCGATTAATTGGGGATCATGATGTACTACTAGGTGCCACTCATGATCGTTCTATAATTGATTAATTATAGACGGCCAACATAAATCGAAAGCCTATTTAGTCACACGCACTACGAGTAATCCGAGGGATTTAAAACGAGTTGAAAATTAGATTTTCCGATCAAGAGAAATAAGTCGAATCTGAATTTATCAGAGGCGCACCGGAAGCTTAAAATGGCTAAGTCTTTTGAAGGCTTATTGGACGAATTAAATGAGTTTAATTCGCAAGGAGACGGCTTGGTTTGGCCGACCAAAGAGGGTCCCCACCCTCTTTGGTTTGACCGGCCACAATGAGGAGGGAAACCAAATTATTTCGTTTAAATTATAAAATAAATCAAACGCGATTTGTTTTATAAAATTATGGATAAAAAAATTTATATAAAGAAATTTATATAAAGAGATTTATTTTCATGGAAAATAAAATAAACCTTGGATTGATTTATTTTATTTTATAAAATCAATTATGAATTGATTTTTCCATGATAAGAAAAATTTATATAATAAATTTCTTGTGAAAATTTATTCCATAATAAAAGGGGAGATGTGTTTGTCTTTATTATAAACTTAGTTATAATAAAACTTGGCATAACGGAATAATTCATAAGAAAATTTATAAGATAAATTTTTTTATGAAAATTTATTCCGTTTAGAAGGGAGACTTGGCGATGGAGAGGCTACTATATATAAAGGATGTAACACCCCAATTTTTACAATTTGAATACCTGGGCAATTGTTTAAAGTTCGGGACGAACTTTCTATAAGAGAGGGAGGATTGTAACACCCCGAATTTGGCAATGTAAAATTCATGACAATGTATGAAAATGATTATAATGAAATGATATGAATTTCATGTAATCACATGCTATAAAATGTTATGAAGGCATGAAATATTATAGGCATGAAATATTATATTCATGAAATATTATTATCATGAAATATTAGCATGAAATATTATATTCATGAATATGGAATATTAAAAATATTATGAAATAATATTTTTGGAATATTATGAAATATTCTGAATTCATAAAATAATATTCATATTATGAAATTTCATGATGGGCTTGGTTTATTGGGCTTGGAAATGAATAGTGCTAAAAAGAAAGTGCAAAGTGGAGGAAGCAAGGATTGAACCTTGGACCTCCTAGTTGCACTCACCATGTCATAACCAATGAACCAAGCAATATTTCATGAAGAAGGAGAAAGGAACATGCTTGTTAAGTGGGTAAGAGTGAAGAGACATGTCCTTTCATGAGAAAAGTATAAATAGGTGGAAGTTGGAGCAACTTCCTTCTTCCCTTTTCTTCTTCCTCTTCATCTTCCAAAACCGAAACCTCTCTTCTTCCTTCTTCCAATTTTCGAAAACCTTAGGCAAGGGTTCTAACCCTAGGGCAAATTCAAGAGGGAGGAATCCAAGTGATCTTGTCATCTACCAAGACCAAGGAATCTTAGAAAGAAGATTTGGAAGAAAAGATTTTTGTATACCCTACAAGTGTAGGGTACCCTACAATTTAAAGAGAAGAGTAAATTTCCAGCGCTAGGATGTAAGTATCCTCTCGCCTGCAGTGTAATCGCTTTCGTTTGATTAGTATGTTTTCTTGTTGTTGTTGTTGAAAAGGGAGCCTTCTTCCCTTGTAACCATTCGGCCACCACCATGAAATGGGCTTTGGTCTTTCCTTGATACATGAGGATATCCCTAAGAACTTAGGGTATAGATGTATGTTGTTTTCCAAATTTTTGAGAAGACAAAAACTAGGGTTTGGTGTCCACAAGGTTTCGGCCACCCATGGTTGGAGGTCCAAGAGAAGCTTGTTTTGATTAAATCTTGATACATGTTAGTGCCCTAGGGATTCTATACACTTATGTGTTGTTCCTAAATTTTTGGGAGAACAAAACACTAGGGTTTCCCCTTGGGAGACTTTCGGCCACCCCCTTGGAGGGAGGCCTTGGTCCCTTTGGTTATAAGAATACATACCTTAAAACTTAATGTAAATGTGTATGGGTTTTCTTAATGGTGTTATGTACAAAATTCTAGGGTTACCCCATGTGTAGGTTTCGGCCAAGAGAAGAATGGCTAGAGTTTTTTGTGATGATTGATATCCTATTATGTTCCCATGATTAGAATGGTAGATAAAATGTTATATATATATATGTGTGTTGTTTTGTGAATGATGACTTGTCCAAAAACCCTAGAAACCCCACCTTGTCATTCGGCCACCCCTTGCAAATTAGGGTTAGTGAATGCTAATCCCAATATGAGATATAAACCATGTTTCAATTGTTAACATGAAAGGTACTTGAGGTGTGTGTAGAAATGCTTGAATAAATGCTTGCTTGGAAAACCAAATTCCCTTACTTGTATGTTTCGGCCAACCCTAGTTCTAGGGTTGGGAAGTACCTAATGAGACCATGAAGCATGCTAATACATATGTGATATGTGTATAATTTATGTGACTTATTTTGTTGGATGAAAAAGCATGCCTTGTAGCCCATGGGGCACCTTGATGATATGAGCATGATGTGGTTGATATTATGCTTTAAAAGGATACTCTATTGAAACTGGGATCAAGAGCACCCGAATGCGTGGTGTGTCCCTAGGGGATCAAGAGCACCCGAATGCGTGGTGTGTCCCTTTGAGAAGTGATTAAAGAGTACCTTTAGGCATATACTTATATGAGTAATTGCATGATAAATTACTTTACTTTGAAAAGTTGTGTACCCGACTCGGAAGGGGGTCGTTAAACAAATCCAATGCACATGTTAAGGTCATGGCAGTTGGTAGGACGGAAGGGTTCTGCTCTAATTAGATTGGTGGCTCGCTACCCCAATTTATTAGAGAACGCGCATGATATGGTGGTACTACAACTGGGCCCTAAATGATGATATGTATTTTGAAGTACTTACCGTTATGGAACTGTTTTGAAAAACATATTTTCTCATCATGTGATTTTGTTCCGTAAAGTACTTAGAGATAAATTGATGTGATATTTATGATGCTTTGATGAGATGCTTATGATGCTGATAATTCTGTCTGATTATTGTGTACATGATATGATGTATTGATATGGATTTTGCGAGTAGGCCCGGATTCTTACTAAGCATGTTTTGCTTACTAGTTCCTGTTATTTTTTT